>CM068376.1:147014219-147614219 GCA_034769895.1 Magicicada septendecula | reverse complement strand
GTTGGCTTATTCTCGTCATGTATTCAATTGAGTCAAGACTCGACGATTGTCTTGGATTGGCTGAATATGCCTACTTTTAAATTGAAGACGTTTATTGCTAATCGGGTGGCTGCCATTACCGAATGGACCGATACTAAATCTTGGCGTCATGTTCATGGTGTTTCTAACCCCGCTGATTTAGCCTCTAGAGGCACGTCACTCTCCAGCCTCCGGTCGTCGATATTGTGGTGGTCAGGGCCAGATTGGTTAAAGCTTGATGCTCTGCGCTGGCCCCCTATTAATTATCGCCCGAATCACGACGTGCAAGATGTTGCCTTGGAGACCAAGGTCTCTTCGTTTCTCACTCAGGAGCCCCGGGTGGAATTGTTTGAGCACTTGTCCTCGTGGCCCTTAGTGGTAGGGGTTACCTCAGTCATCTTAAGGTTGGCTATGCCTTCGCGGATTGAAGCTTCCACAGCCATGGATTGGAAGAAGTTGGCTGTTAAGTATATTTTACGCTACATTCAGCGCAGCGTGTTTGGACAGGAGCTCGCGGCTCTTCGTTTAGGTAAGCGGCTCCCGGTCCGCATTCAGCGCCTGGTCCCGTTTATAGATGATTTTGGCCTCATTCGAGTACGCGGTCGCTTGACCAACTCTGCGGTTACTAGAAATCGTTTTCCGATTTTACTGCCCAAGCATCACCACCTAGTAGGGTTGCTAATTCATCACACCCATGTGTGGTTAGGTCATGCTGGGCCCTTGCAAGTTCAATTTCAGCTTGCCCAAAATTATTGGATTTTGTCCGCACGTCAGGCAATAAGAACTATAATTTGGAAATATCTTCCTTGTTTCAGGGCGCGTCCTCGCCCCACCAACCCGTTAATGGGGGATTTGCCAACCCCAGGGTTAATCCGGCACCTCCATTTTATTCTTCCGGCATGGATTATGCTGGCCCCTTTTTGGTACGGGCTTACGCTGTTCGGAAGGCACCTATCGTCAAAGCCTATCTATGCATTTTCATCTGCTTAGCCACTAAAGCAGTTCACTTTGAAGTGGCTATGGATCTTTCAACGCCCCAGTTTATTGATGTGTTGAGGCGGTTTATTAGTCGTCGTGGGGCTCCGAAAACACTGTATTCGGATTGTGGTAGGAATTTTGTGGGGTCGCGCTCCGAACTTAAACGGGAGCTCAAAAATGTTCTTTCCAATCCTGACCAGTCAGCTCAGATAACAGCTTTTGCTGTTGACAATAACATTGAATTTAAATTTATCCCTCCGTCTGCCCCTCATCAAGGTGGCTTGTGGGAACGGGCTGTCCAGTCGGCCAAGTTTCACATGAAACGCATGATTGGGACCAGGTCGCTGACCGTAGCAGAATTTTCGTCGTTATGCATTCGCATTGAGGGAATCTTAAATTCCCGTCCTTTGACTGCCCTATCCTCAGATCCAAGTGATTACCAGGCTCTAACGCCTGGTCATTTTTTGGTTGGCCGCCCCATTACGGCGCCCCCGGAAGCTGAAGTCTCATTAAATGAAGGGACCGTCCGTCATTACAAACAAATTGCAGCTTTGCTCCAAGCCTTTTGGAAAAGGTGGCGTTTGGAATACTTGACGGCACTTCATGCCAGATCGAAGTGGTCGTCTAAGTCAAGAAATTTAATGGTTGGGGACCTGGTGGTTATGGAGGAACAGAATTCTCCCCCCCTGATGTGGCCTCTTGGCCGAGTTTCAGCTGTGTTTCCGGGGAGCGACGGGGTTGTTCGTCGCGCTTCAGTTAAAACCTCCAGAGGTTCTTTTGAACGACCGGCTATTAAATTATACCGGTTGCCTATATCTTCTTGATTGGGTTTATCTTGTTTTTTCGGGTGAGCAGAATTAGTTTCAATGATTGTTGTGGACTTACTTGACACTTTTCTGGGATTTCCCAGGTGATTCCGTCCAGATGTTGTCCGCAGTGAATTTTACATTGTGGAAGGTTTCTGGCATGGCGTTGTGCCAGTTTATTGGGAGTTATGGATGCTCAACAAATCAACAACAACAAAAATAAGTAAAAAAAAAAATGATAAAAATAAAAGGAAGAATAAAGGGAACCAAAAAAAAATAAAATAAAAAAGAAAAAAAAATGTAAAAAAACCTAGGGAATACTAACTAAGTTGATTTGCGGAGTTTTACATTGTGTTTGGCTGGGCCATTGTTTATTGTATGTTATTGGGTTTTGTCTGCTCTACCCGAACCTTTCGGAGTGCTCGCCTGGTCGATGCGCCCGCGGCGGAGTTATTCGGCATGGTTTTCTAATTAATTGCATGTTTTGCATGTTTTCTGTATGTTTGTATTTTCTTGTGTTTGCGTGTACACCCCTCCTATGTTGGAGGGTAATTTTCAGAGAGTGTTCCTGTTTACCAAAAGCCAAATTTTTGTAATGCATTTTGGGCCATCTCTTTTGGTGTAGTTGGTGGTTGACCCATTGCGGTCAACGGGGGCCGGTGTTCGATATTTCGGATCGAACCGGTCATTATTTTCATTTTCCGAAGTTGGCACTATGGTTTTGCAGGGTCTATGCATGCATATGGACTTGTAGCTTTGTCGCACGCCAGCCATCCTAGTGTCAACATCCACGAGTCGAGACTCCTCGGCAGGTAGAACTCCGTACATGTAACCTATCCTTTTCCCAACCAGTCTATCCTGCCTTGAGTGTCAGGATCAACCCAGTCGTGAGATACGGTAAGTCATTTTCATATTATTTATATCTTGTTAACAATTCTGCATGCTACACTGCTAGAGAGCTCACCAGAGGCTATTAAATTATCAAGTAAGAAAGCCGTCTTACATTCAATCTCTTAAAATATTATCGTACAATAATTTAAACCTGAATGTTCATCGTCCGTGTATTTAGATTAGCCTGCACTGCTTATCAAGATCATGCGTTTATTTGCAGGGTTAAACTCTTCCCGCATAAAAAAATTTTTTTTTTTTAGTTGATTAACAACAACAACATT
Source organism: Magicicada septendecula (assembly GCA_034769895.1). Taxonomy (NCBI): domain Eukaryota; kingdom Metazoa; phylum Arthropoda; class Insecta; order Hemiptera; family Cicadidae; genus Magicicada; species Magicicada septendecula. The sequence continues at coordinate 147,611,245 of CM068376.1, read as the reverse complement.
TTTTTTTCCTTTTGACACATCAATAACAAATTCCTAATCCTATGAATAATACACCAATAATCTAAAACGTAAAATTAAATAAGCAACTTCTTGAAATTTTAGCATTCCATAATAGTGTATGTCGAGTTCAAGTGTCAATACAATCGGATAATTATATAACGCACAGCAGGGAACACGTTTATCACTCGCGCACGCGCGCACATTTCCACTGACACAGTACATGAAAAAAACAGCACATAAAATAATACACAGTTTGACTAATCCTAATTTCTTATCCGTTCTAAGATACAAAACTTATAGCGAAAAAACCAAATTAAAAAAAAATGTAATTTAAAACCTGAATGTTCATCGTCCGTGTATTTAGATTAGTCTGCACTGCTTATCAAGATCATGCTTTTCATTGCAGGATTAACCCCTTCCCGCATAAAAAAAAATTTTTTTTTTTAGTTGATTAACAAAAAATTTTTTTTTTAATTTTACACATCAATAACAAATTCCTAATCCTATGAATAATACACCAATAATCTAAAACGTAAAATCAAATAAACAACTTATTTGCAATTTTAGCATTCCACAACTGTCACCTTGTCAGAATAAATAAAACAAAGATACGTGACTACACTGACCTTTAAACAATAACAAATACACATGTTTTTGACAAGCAGATAGCAAGTGCACGCGGTCGCAATGTAAACAAATCCAACCCATGGCGTGCTGCACATCAGATTGCATTCCTTATCTCTAATTGATTAACGTTCATTCTCTGGGTTAACCTACATTAGACTTTTGTACATATATTGACATATTTTAAATACAGCTACACATTCGTTCATCCTATATCCTGATATTTATTTATTTATGCATTTTTTATATTATATTTTCTCAGCGACGAAGCATGAAATTTGCCAATCGCACGGTTAGTGTTGGGGTTGGTTAATATGAAAGTATTCTTACCAACCTGCTCAGATAGGGTATAAGGACCGTTGTATAGCCTGAGAAACGTCGCGGCTGTGTTGTCCTCCCTTTTCCTAACATTCAATGCACGCAAGAGCACATTTTCCCCAGTCTTGAAACTCACGATTTTATGTTCGCCATTAAACTTTTCCGTGCGCTCTTCTGCGCACTTTTTAATGCGTCGCCTCGCCTCAAGTTTCATTACTTCCACTGGTATTGGAACATTCTGAGTAGCTGTCCTTTCGATGTGACCTTCCCAGATCCGTCCAGGCATCGCTGCTGTTTGGAGTTCATTTGGGGTGTATCCTGTTGTCGAATTGTAATTGCCAATTATGGCCGATTCGAAAAATTCCAGGAATTCCGGCCATTTACTTTGGTTGACATTACAATATGTCCGTAACATTCTCCCCAACTCCTTATTGACGCGTTCAGCAAGGTTTCCTTGCGGTCTCCGAATCGCTGTCAGTACAGTCTGGACACCATGTTTTGCTAGCTCCGAGTGCCACTTGGTGTTCGTAAACTGTTTCCCTTGATCAGATAGTATTTTTTTAATAGTGCCATATTTCGGTATGTGCTTATTTAGGATGATGTTTATTACCGCCGATGTGGTAGGTCTACCGATGGCGTACAGGCTGACATGCTTGTTGAAGGCATCGGTAAAACCACAAGGTTCTTCACCCCACGAGCCGCCCGCGGAAGTTGACCTAAAAAGTCAATGCAGATGAGGTCTTTTTTATTTTGGACACGATGTTATCCATTTCTAACTGGGTATGTTGGTTGGGATATTTAGCAGTTTGGCAGGCGTGGCATGTGCGATTACAGATGGTTGACCCTGGCAATGGTTACAGCTGGGGTGGTGTCCTGAATTTCCTATGGTGACACAGACGATTAGCACTCGAACACTGGTTCCATGGTACTATTACTGGAATTTTACATAGTACTGTATTTAGAATTCACAAGTATCTCAGGTAACAGTGGGTATTTCTAAAAACGGTATATTAAACTTATACCTATCCGGAATCTTCAATTGTTCACACGTAACACAAGGTCTACCACGGTCACCAGACTTTCCTAAGCGGAAATCTTCCACTCACACGGAAACTACTGACGATTAAATTATAACAATGAGTAAACTATAAAATACTTCTGGTACTGTAGAATAATACATACAGTAAACCGAGTTTAAGTTCACTTTTATACCCGTTACGTTACAATGAAAAATAACGTGTCTGACAATGGATTTATAACAGCTTTGAGAGTTAATTAAACAGTTCGCACTTGTTACTACCGACAAATGGACTAAACGAAATCCCGCAAGTGAAAAATCTTGAACGAGAGCGCACGTTCCCTTCGCGACAGATAGACAAGAAGAACTGCCAGTTCAGCCATCGGCTGAGGAAAATTCCGACTCTCTTCGAAGCTTCTTATTGGTGGAAAGAAGTCACATGGTTATTTTGCGCACGGCACTAATGTGGTTTCATGCATGAAAGTGCATAGGATTTGCAAGGGCATGCATAGATGGTTATCTATGAATGTCTTATCTCAAGAAGAAATGCGTTATATAACGAGTTTTATATTTTAAAAGAAATTTATTTAACGCTATATTACGATCTGGAAATATTGGGAAACTGTAGCTAATATCATAGTGTATGTCGAGTTCAAGTGTCAATACAATCGGATAATTATATAACGCACAGCAGGGAACACGTTTACCGCTCGCGCACGCGCGCACATTTCCACTGTCACAGTACATGAATAAATAGCACATAAAATAATACACAGTTTGACTAATCCTAATTCCTTGTCCGTTCTAAGATACAACACTTATAGCGAAAAAACCAATTTTAACAAAATATAATTTAAAACCTGAATGTTCTTCGTCCATGTATTTAGATTAGTCTGAACTGCTTATCAAGATCATGCTTTTCATTGCAGGATTAAACCCTTCCCGCATAAAAAAAATTTTTTTTTCCTTTTGACACATCAATAACAAATTCCTAATCCTATGAATAATACACCAATAATCTAAAACGTAAAATCAAATAAACAACTTATTTCCAATTTTAGCATTCCACAACTGTCATCTTGTCAGAATAAATAAAAGAAAGACACGTGACTACACTGACCTTTAAACAATAAAAAATACACATGTTTTTGACAAGCAGATAGCAGTGCACGCGGTCGCAATGTAAACAAATCCAACCCATGGCGTGCTACACATCAGATTGCATTCCTTATCTCTAATTGATTAACGTTCACCCTCTGATTTAACCTACATAAGACATTTGTACATAAATTGACATATTTTAAATACAGCTACACATTCGTACATCCTATATCCTGATATTTATTTATTTATGCATTTTTTTCTATAATATTTTCTCAGCGACGAAGCATGAAATTTGCCAATCGCACGGTTAGTGTTGGGGTTGGTTAATATGAAAGTATTCTTACCAACCTGCTCAGATATGGTATAAGGACTGTTGTATAGCCTGGGAAACGTCGCGGATGTGTTGTCCTCCCTTTTCCTAACATTCAATGCACGCAAGAGCACACTTTCCCCAGTCTTGAAACTCACGAGTTTATGTTCGCCATTAAACTTTTCCGTGCGCTCTTCTGCGCACTTTTTAATGCGTCGCCTCGCCTCCAGTTTCTTTCCTTCGACTGGTATTGGAACATTCTGAGTAGCTGTCCTTTCGATGTGACCTTCCCAGATCCGTCCTGGCATCGCTCCGGTTTGGAGTTCATTTGGGGTGTATCCTGTAGTCGAATTGTAAATGCCATTTATGGCCGATTCGAAAAATTCCAGGAATTCCGGCCATATACTTTGGTTTACATTACAGTATGTCCGAAACAATCTCCCCAACTCCTTATTGACGCGTTCAGCAAGGTTTCCTTGCGGTCTCTGGATCGCTGTCAGTACAGTCTGGACACCATGTTTTGCTAGCTCCGAGTGCCAATTGGTGTTCGTAAAATGTTTTTGCCTTGATCAGATAGTATTTTTTTAATGGGGCCATATTTAGGTATGTGCTTATTTAGGTTGATGTTTATTACCGCCGATGTGGTAGGTCTACCGATGGCGTACAGGCTGACAAGCTTGGTGAAAGCATCGGTAAAAACCACAAGGTTCTTCATCCCACGAGCCGCCCGCAGAAGTGGACCTAAAAAGTCAATGCAGATGAGGTCGTTTTTATTTTTGACACGATGTTACCCATTTCTACCTGGGTATGTTGGTTGGGATATTTCGCGGTTTGGCAGGCGTGGCATGTGCGATTACAGATGGTTGATCCTGGCGATGGTTACAGCTGGGGTGGTGTCCTGAAGTTCCTATGGTGACACAGATGATTCGCACTCGAACACTGGTTCTAGGGTCTAATTACTGGAATTTTACATAGTATTTAGAATTCACAAGTATCTCAGGTAACAGTGGGTATTTCTAAAAATGGTATATTAAACTTATACCTATGCGGAATCTTCAAGTGTTCACGGTCAGCAGACCTTCCTAAGAGGAAATCTTCCACTCACACGGAAACTACTGATGATTAAATTATAACAATTAGTAAACTATAAAATACTTCTGGTACTGTAGAATACCACATACAGTAAACCCAGTTTAAGTTCACTTTTATGCCCGTTACGTTACAATGAACAATAACGTGTCTGACAATGGATTTATAACAGCTTTGAGAGTTAATTAAACAGTTTACACTTGTTACTACCGACAAATGGACTAAACGAATTCCCGCAAGAGAAAAATCTTGAACGAGAAGCGCACGTTCCCTTCGCGACAGCTAGACAAGAAGAACTGCCAGTTCAGCCATCGGCTGAAGAAAATTCCGACTCCTTTCGAAGGTTCTTATTGGTGGAAAGAAGTCACATGGTTATTTTGCGCACGGCACTAATGTGGTTTCATACATGAAAGTGCATAGGATTTGCAAGGGCATGCATAGATGGTTATCTATGAATGTTTTATCTCAAGAAGAAATGCGTTATATAACGAGTTTTATATTTTAAAAGAAATCATATTATAACGCTATATTACGATCAGGAAATATTGGGAGACTGTAGCTAATATCATAGTGTATGTCGAGTTCAAGAGTCAATACAATCGGATAATTATATAACGCACAGCAGGGAACACGTTTATCACTCGCGCACGCGCGCACATTTCCACTGACACAGTACATGAATAAATAGCACATAAAATAATACACAGTTTGGCTAATCCTAATTCCTTATCCGTTCTAAGATACAAAACTTATAGCGAAAAAACCAAATTTAACAAAATATAATTTAAAACCTGAATGTTCATCGTCCGTGTATTTAGATTAGTCTGCACTGCTTATCAAGATCATGCTTTTCATTGCAGGATTAACCCCTTCCCGCATAAAAAAAATTTTTTTTTTTTAGTTGTTTAACAAAAAATTTTTTTTTTTTGCTTTTGACACATCAATAACAAATTCATAATCCTATGAATAATACACCAATAATCTTAAACGTAAAATCAAATAAACAACTTATTTGCAATTTTAGCATTCCACAACTGTCATCTTGTCAGAATAAATAAAACAAAGACACATGACTACACTGACCTTTAAACAATAACAATTCCACATGTTTTTGACAAGCAGATAGCAAGTGTACCCGGTCGCAATGTAAACAAACCAATCCATGGCGTGCTACACATCAGATTGCATTCCTTATCTCTAATTGATTAACGTTCACTCTCTGATTTAACCTACATAAGACATTTGTACATAAATTGACATATTTTAAATACAGCTACACATTCGTACATCCTATATCCTGATATTTATTTATTTCTGCATTTTTTGTATAATATTTTCTCAGCGACGAAACATGAAATTTGCCAATCGCACGGTTAGTCTTGGGGTTGGTTAATATGAAAGTATTCTTACCAACCTGCTCAGATAGGGTATAAGGACCGTTGTATAGCCTGAGAAACGTCGCGGCTGTGTTGTCCTCCCTTTTCCTAACATTCAATGCACGCAAGAGCACACTTTTCCCAGTCTTGAAACTCATGAGTTTATGTTCGCCATTCAACTTTTCAGTGCTCTCTTCTGCGCACCTTTTAATGCGTCGCCTCGCCACAAGTTTCTTTACTTCGACTGGTATCGGAACATTCTGAGTAGCTGTCCTTTCGATGTGACTTTCCCAGAACCGTCCTGGCATCGCTCCGTTTTGGAGTTCATTTGGTGTGTATCCTGTTGTCGAATTGTAATTGCCATTTATGGCCGATTCGAAAAATTCCAGGAATTCCGGCCATTTACTTTGGTTGACATTACAGTATGTCCGGAACAATCTCCCCAACTCCTTATTGACGCGTTCAGCAAGGTTTCCTTGCGGTCTCCGGATCGCTGTCAGTACAGTCTGGACACCATGTTTTGCTAGCTCCGAGTGCCACTTGGTGTTCGTAAACTGTTTCCCTTGATCAGATAGTATTTTTTTAATGGGGCCATATTTAGGTATGTGCTTATTTAGGATGATGTTTATTACCGCCGATGTGGTAGGTCTACCGATGGCGTACAGGCTGACAAGCTTGGTGAAGGCATCGGTAAAAACCACAAGGTTCTTCATCCCACGAGCCGCCCGCGGAAGTGGACCTAAAAAGTCAATCCAGATGAGGTCTTTTTATTTTTGACACAATGTTACCCATTTCTACCTGGGTATGTTGGTTGGGATATTTCGCAGTTTGGCAGGCGTGGCATGTGCGATTACAGATGGTTGACCTGGCGATGGTTACAGCTGGGGTGGTGTCCTGAAGTTCCTATGGTGACACAGACGATTCGCACTCGAACACTGGTTCTAGGGTACTATTACTGGAATTTTACATAGTATTTAGAATACACAAGTATCTCAGGTAACAGTGGGTATTTCTAAAAACGGTATATTAAACTTATACCTATCCGGAATCTTCAAGTGTTCACACTTAACACAAGGTCTACCACGGTCAGCAGACCTTCCTAAGCGGAAATCTTCCACTCACACGGCAACTACTGATGATTAAATTATAACAATGAGTAAACTATAAAATACTTCTGGTACTGTAGAATACCACATACAGTAAACCCAGTTTAAGTTCACTTTTATACCCGTTACGTTACAATGAACAATAACGTGTCTGACAATGGATTTATAACAGCTTTGAGAGTTAATTAAACTAAAACTAAATTAAATTAAAACAGAACTAAATCACGTCCCCACCGACAGATACCAAAACTCAGTAAAACAACTAGTCAAAAAACAAACACATAATGACACATAAACAAAAGCCCTACATGAAACAAATCCGACAATCAGCACCTACCCTCCAAGCGCTTCCCAAAATCCATAAAGAAGATATTCCGATCCGCCCCATTATCAACTACCGTAATGCCCCTGCACACAAACTCGCAAAATATCTAGACAAAATTATTAGGCAACACACAAAAATAGACAACAACATTGCAGTAAAAAACAACACTGTCCTAGTAACAAAAATAAAAGACATACACATCCCCCATAATGCCACATTAGCCTCCTTTGACATTAAAAACCTGTACACAAATATCCCCATCTCTGAAACAATCACCATCCTACAAAACAAACTCAAACAAAACAACACACCAGACGAACTTATCAACGAAATTACAACAAATCTGAACATTATCACAAAACAAAACTACTTTACTTATAACAATAAATACTACACACAGAACGATGGCTTACCCATGGGCTCCCCCATATCCAGCATTCTAGCAGAAGTCTTCCTCCAACACTTAGAAAAAACAAAAATACTCACAAACAATGACAGACACTCACATAAAATACTATATTGGCACAGATACGTTGATGACATTCTAATACTATACAGGGGGAACAAAAGACAATGTGATCAGTTACTTACGCACATAAACAAAATACATAAAAACATAACCTTCACTGCCGAATACGAACACAACAATACCATAAACGTCTTAGACATTTCCATCACAAAACTAGAACACAAGCTCAAATTCAGTATATACAGAAAACCAACTACAACTGACACACTAATACACAACACCTCCAATCACCCAACACAACACAAACTAGCTGCTTTTAGAACCATGATACATAGACTTGACAACATCCCCTTAGATGAAAAAGACTACAAAGACGAACTAAACACGATAAAATATCTAGCAGAATCTAACGGATATGACAGAACAATAGTCAGTAAACTCCTACACAAAACACAAAACAAACAACAGACAAAGACAGAAAACAATAAATTCATAACACTAACATACATCAACAAACAAACTGAAAAAATTGCCGACAAATTCAAAAAAGCAGGATACAGAATCGCTTACAAAACTACTAACAAAACAGAACACACACTATCAAAACGCACGCACAAAACACAAAACAAAATCGATCTACCCGGTGTATACAAGCTAAATTGCTCAAATTACAATAAATTCTACATAGGCCAGACAGGACGTAGCTTCAAACAGAGATATATTGAACACACAATGGCACTCCACACCACTACAGAATCCACCTTTGCAAACCACCTCATTGAAGCAAACCACACAAATAAAAACATCGACAATAACATGAACATTCTACACGTACACACACAAAAGGCCGAAAACTAGACACTCTAGAACAATTAGAAATATACAAACACACAAAAACAAATAAAAACGACATCCTAAACGAACAGACACAATTCAAATCGAACACATTATTCGAACACATCTCACCACACACACACAGCATCGATCTTTCGGAAAACTACCCCGTCGCCAACAACAAGACGGACAGCGCTACCTACGGCAGCCTCTGATGAAGCCTTCTAAAGGTGAAAGCCGGTGTAGGCTGTAAGGTAAACCTTTACGATTTTACTTATAAAAAACTTAGTGTTCCGAGCCGTCAAACAATAGTGATATTTAGTTAATTGAACAGTTCGCACTTTTTACTACCTACAAATGGACTAAACGAATTCCCGCAAGCGAAAAATCTTGAACGAGAAGCACACGTTCCCTTCGCGACAGCTAGACAAGAAGAACTGCCAGTTCAGCCATCGGCTGAGGAAAATTCCGACTCCCTTCGAAGCTTCTTATTGGTGGAAAGAAGTCACATGGTTATTTTGCGCACGGCACTAATGTGGTTTCATGCAAGAAAGTGCATAGGAATTGCAAGGGCATGCATAGATGGTTATCTATGAATGTCTTTACTTAAGAAGAAATGCATTATATAACGAGTTTTATATTTTAAAAGAAATCATATTTTAACGCTATATTACGATCAGGAAATATTGGGAAACTGTAGCTAATATCATAGTGTATGTCGAGTTCAAGTGTCAATACAATCGGATAATTATATAACGCACAGCAGGGAACACATTTATCACTCGCGCACGCGCGCACATTTCCACTGTCACAGTACATGAATAAACAGCACATAAAATAATACACAGTTTGACTAATCCTAATTCCTTATCCGTTCTAAGATACAAAACTTATAGCGAATAAACCAATTTTAACAAAATATAATTTAAAAACTCAATGTTCACCGTCCGTGTATTTAGATTAACCTGCACTGCTTCTCAAGATCATGTGTTTTTTTAATGCAGGATTAATCCCTTCCCGCATAAAAAAAAATTTTTTTTTTAGTTGATTAACAAAAATAATTCCTTTTGACACATCAATAACAAAATCCTAATCCTATGAATAATACACCAATAATCTGAAACGTAAAATCAAATAAACAACTTCTTTGCAATTTTAGAATTCCACAACTGTCAACTTGTCAGAATAAATAAAACAAAGACACGTGACTACACTGACCTTTAAACAATAACAAATACACATGTTTTTGACAAGCAGATAGCAAGTGCACGCGTTCGCAATGTAAACAAATCCAACCCATGGCGTGCTACACATCAGATTGCATTCCTTATCTCTAATTGATTAACGTTCACTCTCTGATTTAACCTACATAAGACATTTGTACATAAATTGACATATTTTAAATACAGCTACACATTCGTACATCTTATATCCTGATATTTATTTATTTATGCATTTTTTGTATAATATTTCTCAGCGACGAAGCATGAAATTTGCCAATCGCACGGTTAGTGTTGGCGTTGGTTAATATGAAAGTATTCTTACCAACCTGCTCAGATAGGGTATAAGGACTGTTGTATAGCCTGAAAACTTCGCGGCCCTGTTGTCCTCCCTTTTCCCAACATTCAATGCACGCAAGAGCACACTTTCCCCAGTCTTGAAACTCACGAGTTTATGTTCGGCATTAAACTTTTCCGTGCGCTCTTCTGCGCACTATTTAATATGTCGCCTCGCCTCAAGTTTCTTTACTTCTACTGGTATCGGAACATTCTGAGTAGCTGTCCTTGCGATGTGACCTTCCCAGATCCGTCCTGGAATCGCTCCGGTTTGGAGTTCATTTGGGGTGTATCCTGTTGTCGAATTGTAAATGCCATTTATGGACGATTCGAAAAATTCCAGGTATTCCGGCCATTTACTTTGGTTGACATTACAATATATCCGGAACAATCTCCCCAACTCCTTGTTGACGCGTTCAGCAAGGTTTCCTTGCGGTCTCCGGATCGCTGTCAGTACAGTCTGGACACCATGTTTTGCTAGCTCCGAGTGCCACTTGGTGTTCGTAAACTGTTTCCCTTGATCAGATAGTATTTTTTTAATGGGGCCATATTTAGGTATGTACTTATTTAGGATGATGTTTATTACCGTCGATGTGGTAGGTCTACCTATGGCGTACAGGCTGACATGCTTGTTGAAGGCATCGGTACAAACCACAAGGTTCTTCATCCCACGAGCCGCCCGCGGAAGTGGACCTAAAAAGTCAATGCAGATGAGGTCGTTTTTATTTTTGACACGATGTTACCCATTTCTTCCTGCGTATGTTGGTTGGGATATTTCGCAGTTTGGCAGGCGTGACATGTGCGATGACTTATGGTTGACTCTGGCGATGGTTACAGCTGGGGTGGTGTCCTGAAGTTCCTATGGTGACACAGACGATTCGCACTCGAACACTGGTTCTAGGGTACTGTTACTGGAATTTTACATAGTACTGTATTTAGAATTCACAAGTATCTCAGGTAACAATAGGTATTTCTAAAAACGGTATATTAAACTTATACCTATCCGGAATCTTCAATTGTTCACACGTAACACAAGGTCTACCACGGTCAGCAGACCTTCCTAAGCGGAAATCTTCCACTTACACGGAAGCTACTGATGATTAAATTATAATAATGTGTAAACTATAAAATACTTCTGGTACTGTAGAATACCACATATAGTAAACCCAGTTTAAGTTCACTTTTATACCCGTTACGTTACAATGAACAATAACGTGTCTGACAATGGATTTATAACAGCTTTGAGAGTTAATTAAACAGTTCGCACTTGTTACTACCGACAAATGGACTAAACGAATTCCCGCAAGCGAAAAATCTTGAACGAGAAGCGCACGTTCCCTTCGCGACAGCTAGACAAGGAGAACTGCCAGTTCAGCCATCGGCTGAGGAAAATTCCGACTCCCTTCGAAGCTTCTTATTGGTGGAAAGAAGTCACATGTTTATTTTGCGCACAGCACTAATGTGGTTTCATACATGAAAGTGCATAGGATTTGCAAGGACATGCATAGATGGTTATCTATGAATGTCTTATCTCAAGAAGAAATGCGTTATATAACGAGTTTTATATTTTAAAAGAAATCATATTTTAACGCTATATTACGATCAGGATATATTGGGAAACTGTAGCTAATATCATAGTGTATGTCGAGTTCAAGTGTCAATACAATCGGATAGTTATATAACGCACAGCAAGGAACACGTTTATCACTCGCGCACGCGCGCACATTTCCACTGTCACAGTACATGAATAAATAGCACATTAAATAATACACAGTTTGACTAATCCTAATTCCTTATCCGTTCCAAGATACAAAACGTATAGCGAAAAAACCAAATTTAACAATATACCATTTAAAACCTGAATGTTCATCGTCCGTGTATTTAGATTAGCCTGCACTGCTTATCAAGATCATGTGTTTCATTGCAATATATAAGTGTAAACGTTTTTAAACCTAGCTAAGTTGAACTTTTACCTGAAGTGTGCCAACTAGTTTTCGGTAAGTGAATAAAATTCATTATTCGTTTTGAGGATATAATTACGTCGACAACAATGCAGCTAATCTAAACGTTAGGTCCTTTAAATAAACGTTAGACTCTTTGAGCCAATGTTTTGAATTAACTTTAAACATTTTGCGGCAATATTGTTAAACAACAGTAGTCTTTTCATAGCAAAACATGGAGTGAACATTGATTTTTTTGGACGAAATTAGACTTTTCTTAGTGCAGGACGTTAGACGAATATTATCCTTTTTTTATAAACATAACTGTGTCGAGTTCTAAGGTAATACGTGTTTTATTTATTTACTTTTTACTGTGATTCATTCGTTTGAATTAATATTAGGCTGTATCGGGGATAACCGTCTGCAACTTGTAGAAAATACAATAGTATTGTTATTCCTTTTCCTATTAAAGGTCTCAGAGATCTACCTAATTTATTTCTCACGTGCTGTAACAAAACAGTAACGTGGGGTGCATTACGCTTACATGCTCTTTAACTTGTAAGGTGTAAGTTACTGGTCTTTAACGAAGTGTAATGTTTTACATAATGAGACTGTTTCTGTCTCTTAGAGAAAGCAGTGAGAACTGATTGTGAGCTCTTTGATGGAGACCTTAGACGTGTCTGCATAGCAAACTTGAACACTTTCAGCCGTTCACCGTTCAGTTGATTGTGAACCATCGTTTAGTACACTTGTGTTTTCTGTTGTATGCCAGAATAATGCCTTTCAAAGTTTTGAAAGTTGAGCAACGTGTCAATTTCCAATTTCTAGTAAAATTTGAACAAATCACCAGCGGAATGTTTTCAAATGCATACTGAGGCTTACTGGGAAGACTGCATATCTCGCGCTACTGTGTGTTTGAGTGGTACAAAAGATTGAGTGAAGGACGTCAGAACGTGGAAGACAATGAACTCTCCATGGAAGACTTTCCACTTCTAGAACCGAAGAAAATGTAGAAAAATTTAGCCAGATTATTTGAGAAAACCACCGACTGAGTGCAGGGGCGGATTTATACTTTTGCCGCCTAGGGGCTACCGGCAACTTGTCCCCCCCCAACCGCTTCCAACCACCAAATTGACGGAGGAAGCTGGATCCTTCACTTCTTGTAGCTCCCTTTTCTCTTTCGTCACTCGAAATAGTTGTAAGTGCTTCTATTACTTCATCCCAATCATCTTCTTTATTGCCCTACAAGCATCATCCCATGCAGACCAATGTGTTTTGGACAACGCTTGTAAGGTTAGGTTTTCTTCTTTACTTAGACACCCCGTGAGTACTTTCCATATTTTAGTAGAGGATGAGAAAAAGTTATAAAGATTATTAAGAATCATGAAAAAATGAGCTTTCCTTGCAACTGCTAGTTGAATGCTCACAGACTAAATTCAGTGAATGAACACTGCAAGGGGAGTACATTGCTGTCGGTGTTATTTCTCATATTCTGGCTTATAGTCTAGTGTACTCCCTAGACATGTTGGAGGCATTATCGTACGACTGCCTCCTGCAGTTTTTTATGTCAATGCCGTATATATTAAGGACAGCTGTAACAGCGTTGAAGGAATCTTTCTACGGGAATTCCCTTTTCCGTAACATATCTTTTTATTACGGCCAGTTGATCCACATGGGAAATGTCTGGCGTTGAGTCGACTACCAGAGAAAAATACTTTGCAGCTTTTATCTCTGTTAACATTTCTTTTGTGACTTTATGGCTTATTAATTTGAGGAATTCCCCATAAGTAGAAGATGACAAGTATGAAGTATGGCCTTGACCTGGATTGCCGTACTTGACAATGTGGTTCGCTAAAAAGGGATCGAACTCGGATATTAACTCTATACACATAACAAAATTTCACGAATTGTGAAATGACCCAAATCTCTCGAAGTGCCCTCTTAGAGGTAGACCAGCAGCAGCTAAGCACCTAACAACAGCAACTACTCATTTCAACACATTTCGTCAACATTTTTCTTCATCCTGAGCCTGGATCAAAAGCTGAGAATCAATTCTTTCTGCTATGGTCATCCTTTTCTTCATTACTAAGACGCATGATTTATGGTCTGATGAATTCTCATGGCTTTTTAAATACTCGTTGCCGTGCTTTCAATCATCAAAGCCTTCTTTTGCTAATTTTGAAATTCCTCCAAAAAGTTGGCACGGTATAGAAAAATGTTTTCCAGAAATTGTTGAGTACATTAGGTAAGATCGTTTTACTTCCTGTCCATTGAGTAAGCTAGTTTTAAACAGGGTTTGAGTTAGACAGCGATGTTGTCCCCCAATGAATCTTTTGGAACGGCTAAAATCTACTTTGGAAATGACTTAAATTATTCCATTTCTTAGGACATGTTATCGAGTGTTGTCATTGATAGGGCATAACGCAGGGTCATAAACCATAGTGTTGCTACTATGCTTAGAATCTTTATCGTCATGTATTTCCGAGTGTTCCGTGGTAGTTGTGCTCGTCTGAGGAATTGGATTAGAAAAGTCTTCATTATTGACCAATTTTTGTATTTTTCAAAAATTTGCCACTCTTGGATTTTGCCGCCCTGGGCTGTAGCCCTTAAGTACGCCACTGACTGTGTGTCCGAATGATAGTTGAAGCCGTGAAGACTCACAAAGACAACTGCGTGGAGAATTTTGTGTGAAGATCTCAACATAAAAAAAGCTTGTGCCAAGATGGTTCCTCGGGTTTCCACACCACAGCAAAAAGAACACTGCTGACTTGCTGCAGCAACTTGATGCTGACCCCAAACTTTTTCAAAAAAATAACTTCTTGTGAGGTAACTTGAATCCGGCAGTACGATACTGGAACAAAGCGACAGTTAATGTACTGGAAAACAACGTCATCACCAAGGATAAAAAAGGCTCGTCAAAGCAAAGCAAGTCTGAATTCAAAGCCATGCTAACTGTGCTTGCTGATGTCAAGAACGTAGTTTTGGAAGAATGGGCTCCAGAAGGCACAACAGAGAACCGGCATTATTATAAGGACGTTTTGACAAAGGTGAGAGGGAGAGTCAGAAACAACGACCACAATTATGGAAAAATTGTTTCGTTCTTCATCAGGACAATGCGCCTGCTCACACAGCACTTTCTGTGAAGTCGACAAACGCAGTACAACACTGGAACATTCTTTATACTCCCTCCAGATTTGGCCCCATGTTGAATTTTTAATTTCTTTAAAGTAAAATCTCTCCCTCCATAAAGAGACACGTTTTGATCCATTTGATGCAGTAAAAAAAGAAAACGGCTGATGAGTAAAATCAGCTGACACATAGTGATCTGCTCCACTCCTTCGGGCAGTGCAAAACAAGATTGTATCGGTATGTTAAGAGCGAATGAGGCTATATTGATGGGGTTAAGCATTAGTATTGTAATTCATATAAGTAAAGGTGAGTTATTGTATCAGTCTCGTTATTTAATACACTCACTTTGTATTCAACTCAATTCCGAAGAATAAAACCAAGTAGCCTACTAATTACCAAAAGTTGGATAATCATGTAGCCTTTCAGAATCTGAAAATCGCCCACGTATCTAAACACCACAATCCTTTAAAAGTCGGAGTACTCATAACTAATCAACTGATATTTCGCAAAGGGAACCGGGGTCAACAATAAGTAATTCTGAATAATTAATTGAGCAGAAATATTGCTAAAAAATAGAGGCCCGTGAAAACGTACCAGAGAAAAAACGGACCGAAGACGAAATAAGATGATTTTATCATCAGAGTAATGCACAAAGAGGTATTTTACGAGGAACGTTTATTAAAAAAATCCTAATGAGAAATTTTAAGACACAAAAACCGTTCATATAAATAATCCCACAATTAACCCTTATCCCATATGGGATTATAAACCATAGAATATTCCCACAATTATCCCTTATTTAATATAGGATTATGAACCATCTCACACTTTACCCTTATCCCATATGGGATTATAAACCATACACATAATCCCACAATTATCCTTTATCCCATGTAGGATTATCGTTGTCGTCGTCATCCTTTACACCTTAGGCTAGTAGCCTGTTCCAGTCTCAATGCAAGTCATCCAACCATAGCTTACGGGGTCTTTCCACACTTCTCTTCCCATTTGGATCATAATCAAGGGCTCTTCTTACAAAACTAGCTGGATGCATTCTCTCTACGTGTAACCGCCATTCCGTTTTGTACCGGGAGATTTTCTCATTTAAGCTTTCAGTTATGCCTAGCTCCAATCTAATATGACCATTTCTGATAATATGTCTCCTGGTACGCAATCCTTTACAGTCCGCAAGAACGTCATTTCCTCTCCTTGTATTCTAGATATATCGTTAGTCTTTCTAATCCAAGTCTCACTACCATACAGTAGTTGAGGTATGGCCATTACATTATAAAATTTCAATTGCGTCTCTTTCCTTGTTTTCTTTTTAAATGTTTAATGATACAGCCACAAAGCGACTGGAAGAGACTAATTTTGCATTCAACCTCCTTATCATCTTGGTATGTGATGCTACACCCTAGATACTTGAAATCTTGCACCTGTTCTATTAGCGAGTCCTGTATGACAATCTTTGCTCTAATATTGACAATCTTTGGTTTGATTGTAATCTGCCAAAATGTCAGTAAGATAAAACAACTACAGGATTATATAGGATTAAAAACTAAGCAAATAATCTGATATCTGTTCCTAATTTTTCTAAGGTTTTATTTTTCCCTGTTTTATTTCTAAGCGTTTCGGCAATGAATGGACGCCCGGTGTTCCCTGCTTTAAAATTCATAAAATTGGATTTAAACAACATAAAAATTTATGTCTACACGAGACAGAGAATAAAGCATCATGCACTGATTCCCATTTTTCAATTCAGGCAGTTCTCAGCCGTTCCGTACGCAAGGCAGGCTGAGCGTATACAGTACGTGCTGTCGTACAGCGGGAAGCGGTGTCAAAAACATGCGCGAAAATTGTCCCTTGTGTAAGTCTGTTGTGGCTGCTATCTCAGCGTACGCCGGCGTTAGCTGCAAAGCACCTAAGAATTACTAACTTACTATAATGTTTCAACTTGTATCTGAAGTTTACTTTTGGTTTTTTGTGTATGTGTGCGTATGAATACGCTAAACATTCGTACGTTTGCGTAAGCTTTCAATAATATGGTTCATTACCTACAAAGCGAATACTTGTTTTATGTACAATTTATCGTGTGCAAAGTTAAGCAATCAGCATGACTGATGAAAATGTGTAATGTTTAGGTAGAGCTTATGCCAAATAAGTATAAAGTGACAGCGTCTGATGTCATAAAGACTATGCGCTACTAACGTTCCAAAAATATTTTTGCACTACCTTTCATACAAATATGGAAACAGATTATGAAAATAATTATATAGTATTATTAAAGTTAGTTTGTTATTGACAATTAGAACTGTTGAGTCATCAACTGACTGTTGCAAAGAAGGCGGGCCTTCTAAACTGGAAACACTGATAATAAAAGGAAAGATGAATAGCAAAGTCTTATGAATCCCGATGCTTTTCAACCTCAGTTTGAGTGCGCGCGCGCGCGTGTTTGCATATTTACCACATTTAAAAAGTAAACCGTTATGGCTTGCAGTATGAATATTATGTTTATCCACTTGTAGCAACCACCCGGTTGCACTGAATGAGTGTGTTACGTCAGATATACGTACTCTAATGACAATACTGTTTATCACAATCGTCATTACTAAAGTATTTTTAATAACTATTCATCTGTACACAGATGCACAAAAACACGCTTTCCCAACTCTTAAATCTATAATAACGCATTACCAATACTTACATTTAAATTTGCAAAACGTAAGGTATTTCTCTTTTACACATCGTTTGATGATAATTCACAAACATTTAGAAAATGTCGATCATCCATTGGAGTATAGTTAGTATCATCGTTGCTGTCACTATCGTCACTTAGCCTTAA
Organism: Magicicada septendecula; assembly: GCA_034769895.1. NCBI lineage: Eukaryota > Metazoa > Arthropoda > Insecta > Hemiptera > Cicadidae > Magicicada > Magicicada septendecula. The sequence goes on along the minus strand of CM068376.1, from coordinate 147,593,205 downwards.
TAAGTGAAGCTTTTGCAGTAATACGTTTTTCAAGTTTAAGCGGATGGATTTTAAATTCTGGCAATTGTTAGTCGAAATACAATTTAGTGTTTCAAAAGTATTGTAAAAAATGTGAGTAGTCTATTTAAACATTTTTTTCACGAACAAAGCTAAATTTTTTCGTTTGTCTTCTTTTCAATGCATTACAGTGTCACTTTATTTGTTGTGTGCGCGCGCGTGCGTGTCTGTGATGCTAGCGAGATAGAGAGATAGAGAGAGAGAGAGAGAGAGAGAGAGAGAGAGAGAGAGAGAGAGAGAGAGAGAGAGAGAGAGAGTGAGATGGAGGGATGGAGGGAGGGAAAGGGAGAGACAGAGGTAGAGTCAGAGAGAGCACAAAAAAGGTAGAGTATGTGTGACACAAAAAAGGCATGTTATGACAGTAACAAAATGATCAAACATGAAGGACGAGAGGACGGCAATTATTTAGTTACAAAGAGCAAAGTCATTCAAATAAAACACAATGTTTTTGTAGAAGCAGCTGGCTGTAGAGTTCAGCTACACAATCGAACAGAGTGAGGACGAAACGTGACAATTTGGCTGATACTGTTGTAGTGACGGCTAACTTTTTTTTTAAAGCCTTTATAATCTGGACATTTCACGAGTCATCGATCTGAGAAAAAAATTGCCAGGTTAAAAAATAAAAAGGAAAGCTTGAAAACAACGACTAATCTGTTTGATTAATGTAAAGCCTAACGCAAAGCCTAACGCTTGACAGTTACCGACTATCAAGGTTACTCTACTCCTACTACTACTACTACTACTACTACTACTACTACTACTACTACTACTACTACTACTACTACAAGGTCTCACGCACCACGTGGTTCAGGGCCAGAACAGCAACGGTTGGGAAAAGTCGCGAACCGATCAACGGAACCACGTTAAAGATACAGAAGTAATTAGACGTTACTGATTTTTCAGAAATTGTTATCTATTTTTTATAGAATAGACAGACCGATTACAGGAAAACTTTTGACCGGAACCGATGTAAATAAAACACATTTTACATATAACCAACCGTTTATCATCCATCTCGGTACTTAATTCGTAATTAATTGCATTGAAGTTTTTACAGTGACGAGCGTGTAATTACAGTGACAATAGTTACGGTTCTGAGAATGTTTTATAAGCAATACTGTGAAATCACAAGAATACAAGTGATATATTATAGCTGTTGCATGCTTAACGCTCTCGAGAATTTCTAGAGTTAGTATTGCAATGCGAAGTGCTGCTGGTATAGGAATCGGAACTGTGTTTTTGAATGAAGAAGCGGACTGTATGGTAATTGAGTTAAATAGCCATTTATTGAAAATTATATAAAGAAGCGCAGGCCCATGAAATTACGTGTGAGGTACATTGCCAAGATACAATTACGTGTGGCGTAGATTGCCAAGATACATAACGAATAGAAGAGAGAAAAATTGTAACGAGAAGTTACATTAATAAAATTCCCAATGCCGCGGCTAGCAAATGGAAGAGTGTAGTGAACAGACGAAAGGCTGAGTTTTAACTAACTATCGTAGCAGCTGGCCGAAGCGAGCTGTACTTTAAACGAATGACGTAAGTGCGTGGGCTGATTGCGCGCGAGCGTCTAAACAGATACAAAGGTTTAACATACTGCCGGCCCAAAATCGGGCGATTTTGACATAGGTTACAGTAAAAAACAAGGTTGCTTGAAAATATACAAGTATACATTAATAAGTTGCAAACCTGAAAAATGTGATAATACATGGTATAATGAATACTGTATACAAATAAAATACTTGAAAGCTTTACACATTAAATAAATTGACCCTTGCTTAACGTAAATAGTCTCTGACATAAGAAATTCGTAAATAACAAAATTAATTAAGCTATCAGAACAAACTCAAAGTAAAACAAAGCAATTTCTGTACTGAAAAGATACAACCTAACGCTCATGTCAAAAATAAAGTGCTTATATAACTAACATAATCTTCATTGAAGCATTAACATATGTTTGGTAAATACGTACATTTAATCTTTAACAGAAAATAAGCGACATCCTTTAATTTATATAAAGAAAACATCCTCAAAAAACTGACTAAATATAATAATACAATAATAACGACATAATAGCAAATACAGTAATAGTAGACCAATAATTTAAAGATACATAACCATAGTAAATACAATAGAGAACAAACATAATAAAGTACATGCATAGTATTGATATAATGATATCACAATCAATGATACATAACAGTAAGATAGACATATCCGAAAGGATGTAAAATGCATAATGTGAGTATACATAATACATAACGATTGACACAATAATTAATAGTACATAATAACATAATAATAGTCACAATATGTTCAATAACATAATAATGATACATAGGGACCCAATAATAAAAACTTAATAATAATACCATACACACAACCAATAAAAAACATGATAAATGTTCGGAACGATGATGCATGATAATGCGAATTAGTCTGATGCCACGGGAAGTGGACACAGCTTGTGGATAGGCCTACGCAGGATGCCGTGTGTGGTACGGACATCCGCTACGCGTACTAACGAATCCTGACCTACATAAATCTGGGTGACAATACCACGTTTCCACTGCAAGGGTGGTGTATTGTCTTCTAAAATGAGGACGAGTTGTCCTGGAGACAAATTTTTAGAATGCTTTCTCCATTTATTTCGTTGTTGCAGCTGATGCAGATAGTCTCTAGACCAACTCTTCTATATAGAGTGGGTAAATCTTTGCAGAAGCTGCCATCTCCCCAAGCGACCCATTTTTACATCCGAATAGTCGGGTTCCGGGAGCGCAGTAAGTTGAGAACCAACCAAAAAATGTGCTGGAGTCAAAGGCTCGGGATCCCCAGCATCATTTGAAACAGTGAACAAGGGACGCGAATTCAGACAAGCCTCAACTTGAGTCAAAACAGTGTAATACACTTCAAAGTTGAGAAGCGTACTGCCGATAACGCGCCGTAAATGAAATTTAACGCTTTTGACTCCGCTCTCCCATAGACCGACGAAGTGAGGCGCTGACGGAGGTATGAAAGACCACTTAATCCCCCGTGAACTGGCGAAGTCCTGAGTGGATTGTCGAAATTCGTCCTGCTGAAAGAGTTTGTACAAATCGTGTAATATAGTGCCAGCACGACGGAAATTTGTACCGTTATCGGAAAATATTTGTACAGGGATGCCCCTGCGAGCGATGAAGCGTTTCAAGGCAGCCAAAAAGGCGTCTGCAGTCAAATCTGAGACCAGTTCAAGGTGAATTGCCTTAGTGGCCATGCAAATGAAGAGTGAAATATAAGCCTTTGTAAATGATTTGGACCGCTGCCCGCCCTGACGTAGAAACATGGGACCGGCATAGTCGACGGCACATTGTGAAAATGGCTTGGAAGGAGTGACTCTGGAAGAGGGTAATTGTCCTAAAAGTTGGCTTGAGCCAGTTGCGCGAAATCGATAACAAGTGATACATTTGTGAATCACGGAGCGTATGTAAGATTTGTCATTGATAATCCAAAATCTTTGGCGTAGAGAGCACTGCGTTAATTGTACTCCGGCATGGAGTAGTCGAATATGCTCATTTTTTATAATTAGTCTAGTAAGATGAGCCTGCGGGTGGAGTTTGATCTGGTGTTTACTATTATAGTTTAGCTGAGACTGTTGAAGGCGCCCGCCTACACGTAGTATACCCGCGTTGTCTATAAATGGATTTAGCGAGAAAGTTTTACTAGTATTAGGTACAGGGCGTTGTGCCTGAAGTTCTTTAATTTCGATGTTGAAATGCGATAACTGGGATTGGCGTATAAAAACCAAAAGTGCGCTGTGTAGCTCCTGCGACGTTAAAAATGAAGTGTTTCTATTAGCGGCGGGAGACTTAGCGTTCCGAATGAAACGCAGGCAATAAGCAAACACACGGACAAGTCTATAAAGCGAAGAGTAATCTTCAACGTAGTTAGAAGAGGATGAAGCAGTAACCAGAGCGAGTAGACCTTGTTTACGTTTTTCCTTGTCCAGATCTGGATGAGTGCAGGAAGAATTGGAATCAAAAGGACTGGTGGGCCATGCTGAAGGCTCCTTTAACAACCAGTATGGACCATGTCACCATTGCGGGTGGCGGTGTAACAAACGGGGTAAACAGCCCCGGGATAGAATGTCCGCGGGATTGTCATGCGAGGCGACATGATACCAAGTGCCCTTTGCAGTGATCTGCTGTATCTCCGAGACGCGGTTGGCTACAAATACCTTCCACCTAGACGACTGTTGGTGAATCCAGTGTAAGGCAATCGTCGAGTCACAGTAAAAATACAACTCGCTAAAATTGTAGGTCACAGCGTTGACAACCTTATAAACCAACTGAGCCAATAATAGACAGGCGCAAAGTTCAAGGCGAGGTAAAGATATCTGCTTTAAAGGGGCGACTCTAGATTTTGAACACTACTACTGATATACTGAGATACCACTGATACACTCACTGATACTTTGGTAAGATGATATACTGTTGTCGGAATATACTGTACGTACATAAATACAGCATGCGTAACCCTTTACTGACGCATCGGCAAACCCGTGTAATTTAAATGAAATGATTGGAAAATTACATGAATCCTTTATAGCTCTCGGGATCCTAAAATGAGTGTCTGAAATTAATTGAGCGTAAAGCTCGGCCCATTGAATTGATAATGAGTCAGACAGCGGGTCGTCCCAATTTGTACCCGAGGACCATAGCGTTTGCATAAAGTGCTTGCACCAGAATGTAATAGGTCCAATTAGCCCTAATGGGTCGTAGATTCCAGCGATGACCGATAATACCCTTCTTTTATTGAACACATCTATTTTAAGATCTCTTTGGATATTGTATACGAAGCTGTCAGCATGAACGTCCCACTGAATACCTAAAGTGCGGACGGTTTGGTCTTTGTTGAAGTCCAGGGACGAGTTGGTATGTGAGGATATTATATTCCGGTCATTAGAAGACCATTTATGCAGAGTGAAGCCGTAGCGGCTTAATAAATCAGAAATGTCAGAGTCTAGTTGGGTCAGGACTTGTGAGCTATCAGAACCGGTGATGAGATCGTCGACGTAAAAATCGTTTGCAATGACCGAGCAGGCTAAGGGGTTCTGAGTACTATTTTCTTGAGAGATTTGTTTTAAACATCTAGTGGCCAAAAATGAGGCGCTGGCAGTCCCATATGTGACTGTTCTCAGAGCATAGTGTTTGAGTTCCTTGTGGGGAGCGTCACGCCAAACAATTCTTTGTAAGTTAGAATCACTCGGGGATACCAATATTTGGCAATACGTTTCCTCGATGTCGGCAATGAGAGCGTAACGATGCGTTCTAAATCTGGCCATGATGGTGAAAAGATCCTGCTGGACCGTAGGGCCAACCATAAGGGTGTCGTTTAACGATAAATCGTTTGACGTTTTGGCTGAGCCGTCAAAAACAACGCGAAGTTTGGTGGTTGTGCTAGTGGACTTGACGACAGCATGGTGAGGTAAATAAAAAATATTTGACTTGTTAATTGATAAATCATATGAATCGAGTGGAGACATATGACCCAGGCTTAAATATTCCTGCATAAAACTAGTATACTCTTTGTGCAAAGACTGGTTTTGCCTAAATTTGAGTTCAAGGGTTTGAAATCTGCGAACTGCTCCGGGGAGAGAATCGCCGAGGTGCTCTGTCCTACGGGGTAGTGACACAACAAACCTACCACTAGCGTTACGATAGGTGTTTGTGAGGAAATGATTTTCGCACTCCGAGTCCTCTGCTGAGGGAGTACGGAAAGAAACATCCTCCAACTGCCAGAAGTTCTTAAATTGTGACGAGATAGCATTATTGTCGTCACGAGCCATGAACGAAGAGACCGGTTTAGTCATGTCTACGTTGAAGGGTAAATTCCCGGCGAGTATAAACCCTAGTTTTGTTTCCTGTATTATCGGAAAGTGCGGACTGCGAACAAATTTAGTCGGCTCAATCAACTGCAAAAAATACTGTGCTCCGAGTAATATGTCAATTTGTGACGAATAATTAAGTTGCGGGTCAGCTAAAAATATGTTTTTTGGAATTTTCAACGATGCCATGTTAAAGGATTCTGTTGGGAGGTTATTTGTAATTCTGGGCAGAACAGCGCAGTGGAAATTCAAACTGAAATCCCTATAGCGTGAGTTTAGGCGCACACTCGTGCTGAAATTGGCTTGACATAGGGAGTTATTTATGCCCGTGATAGGCAGTTCGGATTTGTTTAGTTTTAAGCCCATGCGGCGGGCGAAGCCCATCGTACAAAAATTCGCTTGCGACCCTGAATCCAACAGGATTCTTACCGGGTGTTTGTTACCGGCACGATCGGTGGTGATGCATACGGTGGTGGACAATAAAATTGATTAGTTAGTTTGTAACTTTAGGGAAAATTGCTTATTGTTCCTGTTGGTCGAGTTATTTGTTGAAGCGTGGATCATAGTGTGGTGCCTTTTCGAGCATGCTCTGCACGAAAATTTGGAAGGGCAACGCGAGCTTTCATGGCCCGAGCGTGTGCAATTTAGGCAGAGCTTGTGACTTATTAAAACCTCTCTACGTTGAGTAGGTTGTAAAGCCATGAATTGTGGGCATTCGAGCAATTTATGATTGCCACGACACAGCTGGCAAAATTTATTGTTTGTTTGAGTGTGTATCAGTGACCCAGTGAACTCAGCGCGTTTAGCCGATTTGCGATAAGACGTTTTATCGCTAACTTGTCTGCCGCAAGACGAACCAGTCGGTGCATTTACATTTTGTAGCAGCTGGCGTCTCGTATTTAGAAACTTAATAAAATTATCGTCATTTGGAAGCTGTTCGTCAGTTAAACCTTCCTTCCATAATCTACATGTACGATCGTCAAGTTTTTGGGCGAGAAAATGCACAAAAATAAGTTCAAATGTGTTCACTGATAAATTTAATGAGTTCAGGAGCATTTATGTTAGCGGTGAGCTCGTCTATAAATTTGGAAATGCTAAGCACAGAATCCTGCTGCATGTGCTTCATGCCCAAGACATTAGCCGCATAAAACGCCGTAACAATCAATTTACTGTCATACCGGGCTCTTAACAGCTCAGTGGCCACCGTGTAGTTTTCGTGTGCAAGTAGTTTCGTGAATTAAATGAGTGCAAGTAATGAAATTTTTGGATGCCGGTCAGGTCTGTTCGAACATAAACCAAATACAAAAACATTGTAAAAATGTTGCCAATCAATTATGTCACCTGCGAAGCAGGGTAGCTTTATCGGTTGTAATTGAATGGGAGGCGTACTGAATGTGACGACTTCGGATTGATTTGCTGTTTTCTTGCTCATCTCTTCGGCATGATCTAATAAATTTTGCAGCTTGCATTCTATGCTGCACAAATCATCTTCCGTCTGAACTCTATCGCTAGCGGATGTAAAGTCAGAGACCTCAGACTCAATTTGCGTTTGAATCTCGTCATATTTGGCGGATAGCTCCACCAGGTGACGAAGCTTTATTTTTAGCGCATAGTGGTCATGCGTATCGTGATCAAAATTATCTGCGTATGTGTTTATGCGCGATATAGAGGCCTTGATCGTGCCACGTTTTTTGATCAGCGCCTTCATATCCGTCATGATATGAAAATTTGAATGTATTACAGAAAATTTGAATGATAATACGAAAAAACTAAGTGAATGCAAAGAGATGAACAAGACCATGTAGGATCCAAATTATAAAGTCACGCTACAACGCGGTAACCATTGCTTAACACATCTTAAACTAATTCTATGTTGTAATAAATACTGATTTAGGCAGTATAAACAGTATAGCAGTATAATCCCTATTGCTATGAACACTATTTGAAAAATATGATTTACAATTAAAAAAGGCTTGTTAAATTATTTAAATTTGTGATTGATTCACAGAAAAAAATTGTAAGCTTGTTAAGGTCGCAAAAAAATTCCAAGTTCATATTCAAATGAAACTGATATAAAAAAGTTATATTATTATTTTTAAATACTGCTTCCTTTACTTTGATGCCATTGATATACATAAGATATACAAAATTATGCAAAATTGAAAACTAATATGAAATATGAATTTATAGTCACTTGGCATGTGGTACTTATCGACATGTTCAAGAAGGCCTCAGAGCTTGTCGGAACCTTGGCACTCCCATCCGGGACCCATGAATTGATGATGTAGACACGGTCGCTGCCTGTCAGGTGATGTCTGATGTGGTCGAATCCTGTATAGATTGCCTGCTTTGGATTTTCCCAAATGATGAATGCCACGTGCTGATGGTGTTCAACTGCTGAAATAATGCTTCGAACGATCCGGTCGGCGAAGTATGACGTCCCCAAAGTCGTGCAATGCGTGCTTCAATTATGGTGATGATTAAAGAACTGCTGAATTAAATCATGGTGAAAAATGCTGATAGGGCCTGCTTATTGAACTGAATCCAATGAAACGAATTATCCATGAAATGAGTCACATCCGTGAAATAAATTGAATGTGGACTGTACATCCATAAAATGACTCATATCCGGCCCGGAGGACCATATGTTGCATGCTCAACGCTCTCGAGAATTTCTAGAGTTAGTATTGCAATGCGAAGTGCTGCTGGTATAGGAATCGGAACTGTGTTTTTGAATGAAGAAGCGGACTGTATGGTAATTGAGTTAAATAGCCATTTATTGAAAATTATATAAAGAAGCGCAGGCCCATGCAATTACGTGTGGGGTACATTGCCAAGATACAATTACGTGTGGCGTAGATTGCCAAGATACATAACGAATAGAAGAGAGAAAAATTGTAACGAGAAGTTACATTAATAAAATTCCCAATGCCGCGGCTAGCAAATGGAAGAGTGTAGTGAACAGACGAAAGGCTGAGTTTTAACTAACTATCGTAGCAGCTGGCTGAAGCGAGCTGTACTTTAAACGAATGACGTAAGTGCGTGGGCTGATTGCGCGCGAGCATGTAAACAGATACAAAGGTTTAACAATAGCAGTTCTATTTTTATTTTATTTATTTTTGCGTATGAACCACTGCGGACTACGTGTGGTTCAATTGGTTCCTCCCTTCTTCACCTCTCTCTTTCTCCTCCCCACATCTCCTTCATTCTTGATCGATGTCTCTCCCTCCTTTCGTCAGTCCAGATGGCACCAGTCCTCTTCTTGGGTTTTTCCTGAAAACCTTGAGCTTTTTTTTTTTTTTTTTTTTTTGTGGCAAGCATTCTTCAATGTCTTCTTGAGTAATCTGGAGTTCTTCTATGTCTTTTTCTGTTTCTTTGAACCACGTATTGGACATTTTAAGCTTTTTGAAATAGTTAAAAAGTTTCCTGTTAGTCTGTCAGGATTCATTCTTTGAACATCTCCGTAGAAAGTAATTCTTTTTCTAATTTCGTCTGTGATTTTCTCAACACGTGTGTACTACTCATTATTGCGGCGTCCTCTGTAATGTTCTCCAACTTTTATTGATCCCAGTATCCATCTTCAATTTTATTTATTTATTTTTGCCTAGCTGGACGTCACGTAAATGCTAATTCACTAATAGAAGTATGTATGTAATGTTTCAATACACTGAAAACGGTTTGTTTACTGGCAAACTTGTGTATACAACATGCGGAATATTCATTTGTTCGATCAATGACTATTTTGTAATATGTAAATGAATTCACGTATATTCAGTATTATATTGTATCAATGCTGATCCATTTATTTTCGGACTGAAATTTTGTTATGATATCTATGATTGTAATCGAACTGTTATCTTATGGACAGTAATATTTAATTTACGTCTTATTTATGGAATCGTTAAGGATTCTGAATTATGTTTTGGTTTATTACTGACAGTAAAAATTTTGTAATTTACTGCCATCATCAGAAGTATATGTGATTAGTTGTATATCCTTAATATCATTATACTTATGATAAGACAGTAAATTAAAAAACTATCGAAACATTGAATACAGAAACATTTGAAGAGAGTTGTCACAAAAAGGAATTGTCACACACACACACACACACACACACACACTCTCTCTCTCTCTCTCTCAGTATTAGAAAGAAATTTCAAGCTTGTTATTTCTAAAATAAAAATAATATTGGTGAACACCTTTGAAAAGCCTTGATAAACCTTGATAACCTTATTTTTTCACTTATCATTGTCACTGATAAACATCTTTCCTTCACTTATTTTATCATCCTTTTTGATTCTAATACTGGAGCCAGTATATTAGGTTTGAATCAAATTTACTAAATGTAAAGGTATCCCTTTTTACTTCCATGTTCAATAAGGAAATGGAAGTATGGTGATGGCGAAAAAAATCGTGTTCGAGATAAGGGCTAATTCTGATTGTAGGCCTACTACCCTCAAAACATGAAGAAAAGTCATTTTTCGAAAAGTGTCTGTGTGTCTGTCTGTCTGTGTGGAGAATTTTTTCTATGGCAAACGATAACAGCCGCAAATTCAAAAAGAATCAAATCATTTTTTGCATACATGCCTGAATTTTAGAGTACTCAAGGTCTATTGATTTTGGTGAAGATCGGTTAAGGGAAAGGGGTAGTTTACCTATAACATTTTATGTTATAACAAGGGTAATGTTTTCTATGACAAACGATAACTGCCGCACATACAAAGTGGATCAAATAATTCTTTTCACACGTCCCTGAATTGTAGAGTACTCAAGGCCTATTGATTTTGGTGAAGATCGGTTAAGGAAAAGGGGTAGTTTACCGGAAACGTTTTATGTTTTAACAAGAGTAATTTTACTTCCATGTTCCATAAGGAAATGGAAGTATGGTCATGGCAAGAAAAATCGCGATCGAGATAACGGCTGATTCTGATTGTACTACCCTCAAAACATGAAGAAAAGTTATTTTTATTTTATTTAAGTGTGTGTGTGTGTGTGTGTGTGTGTGTGTGTTTGTATGTGTCTGTCTGTCTATCTATATGTGTGTAGAATTTTTTCTATGGCAAACGATAACAGCTGCGAAAACGATAACGATAATCAAATAAGTTTTTGCATACATCCCTGAATTGTAGAGGACTCAAGGCCTATTGTTTTTGGTGAAGATCGGTTAAGGGAAAGGTAGTTTACCAGCAAAATTTTATGTTTTAACAAGGGTAATTTTTTTCTATGACGGACGATAACTGCCGCACATTCAACGCTGAACGGGGTGGGGGTAATTTTCTATAAATGAAAATTATAGTTGAAGGGGGAGGGGATAATTTTTTATGTCTACTACGTTATCGGCAACAAAGAAGTAGTTTATTGTTAAAATTCCTTCCCGGGCTGTTTGGCCGTAGTCCAATGTTTTCTGCAAAACCAGACGTTTTGGGAGTGCCATCGACTGCTATCATCAGTGAAAATCGAGTGTGCTAACGCGAGGTGTTATACGTTAGTGACCACAGTACTGTGGTTAAGGGTGAAGAAAGAAGTAGTTTCTATGGAAATATTTCATTTCGAAAATGATTTTAAATATAAATCTTAGAACATGGAAGTCACGTATGATTCTCCATACCGATATCTTATTTATTATTTCCAATAATTTACTCCTGTTAACTCTGTCAAAAGCTGTTACATAATAAGTGAATAATACATGTGTTCGTCTATTAAATTATCAATTTCCCATTATTTGTTGGATTGTATTATCAAATACAAAAGAATCCTTTGCAAAGTCCAGTTTGTTCTGATAGATCCTCATTTCCTGTATGACTTCCTGAGTTCTGTAAGTGACAAAAAAGAGCTAAAAATGTGTGGTGGTTTTTAATCAATTTTAAGGATTAATGTGTGCATCAAGAAAATGTCAACAATAATATAATAAAACAAGAAACCTCTTAATACAAGCGACCAACTCCTATATTTAATAAACACAATATGTTATTTAATTAATTAAATAATTACCGTATCTCACTGAATTACATTAAGTACATCCTGTCGTCTTCTAGATCACCAATTGAAATAAAACATTTGTATCACTGTCAAACCCCTGTTTATTTACCATTATCACAAACAATTTTTCCACAAATAAAAAATGTAAAACACAAAATACAATTTTGATCACAACTGTGATATTAACAGCCGTAATTTATACAAACAAAACGTTAACACATAAATATAATATTAATCCACAAGTGTGATATCGCACGTACTAACTCCACAAATATCGTTTGTGGCATTTTAATTAGAATGTTGTAGAACAAACTATGCCCATCTATAAATGTACTGTATATTGATACAGAAAATTCTAGTGTATTCAGTAAATACTGTCTCTGTAAATACTATCTATCAATGTACATAAGTTATACATCAATAATGAATAATGTAAATACACATAACAAAAACCACATACTTAACATATATATATTCTAATGACAAATAGTTATAATAATACCAATCACAATATCACTTAATATGTTGTACAATATTCCATTATATTACTTTGAATATGGGTTGTGGTTTCTCTAGTATACAACAATCCTTAGGATATGTGTATCAGCAAAACACACACAAACACACACACACACACACACAGCGGTTATTTTCCACTCATTTAATAAACTTTCATGCATGGATTTCGTTGTCTATGACGTGTCCGTTACTTAACTAAATACAGCTATTTCATTAACAACTCGGAACACAAAGTTTTTATGAGTAAAAACATAAAGTTTTATCTTACAACCTGAACCGGTTTTCACTTTTAAAAACATTCTTCAGAGGTTGCCGCTGGTAGCGCTGTCCGTCCTGTTGTGGGCGACGGAATCGAATTTCGAAAGATCGATGTTATGTGTGTGGGGTGAGATATGTTCGAATAATGCGAGCGATTTGAATTGTGTCTGTTCGTTTAGGATGTCGTTTTTATTTGTTTCGTGTGTTTGTATAAATCTAATTGTTCTAGAGTGTCTAGTTTTCGGCCTTTTGTGTGTGTACGTGTAGAATGTTCATGTTATTGTCGATGTTATTGTCGATGTTTTTGTATGATGTGGTTTGCTTCAATGAGGTGGTTTGCAAAGGTGGATTCTGTAGTGTAGTGGAGTGTCTTTGTGTGTTCAATGTATTTCTGTTTGAAGCTACGTCCTGTCTGGCCTATGTAGAATTTGTTGCAATTTGAGCAATTTAGTTTGTAAACACCGGGTAGATCGAATTTGTTTTGTGCTTTGTGTGTGTGTTTTGATAGTGTGTGTTCTGTTTTGTTAGTAGTTTTGTAAGCGATACTGTTTCCTGCTTTTTTGAATTTGTGGGCTACTTTTTCAGTTTGTTTGTTGATGTATGTTAGTGTTATGAATTTGTTGTTTTCTGTCTTTGTCTGTTGTTTGTTTTGTGTTTTGTGTAGGAGTTTATTGACTATTGTTCTGTCATATCCGTTAGATTCTGCTAGATATTTTATCGTGTTTAGTTCGTCTTTGTAGTCTTTTTCATCTAAGGGATGTTGTTAAGTCTATGTATCATGGTTCTGAAGGCAGCTAGTTTGTGTTTTATTGGGTGATTGGAGGAGTTGTGTATTAGTGTGTCAGTTGTAGTCGGTTTTCTGTATATACTGAATTTGTGCCTGTGTTCAAGTTTTGTGATGGAGAGGTCTAAGAAGTTTATGGTATTGTTGCGTTCGTATTCGGCAGTAAAGGTTATGTTTTTATATATTTTGTTTATGTGCGTTAGTAACTGTTCACATTGTCTTTTGTTTCCCCTGTATACTATTAGAATGTCATCAACGTATCTGTGTCAATATAGTATTTTATGTGAGTGTCTGTCATTGTTTGTGAGTATTTTTGTTTTTTCTAAGTGTTGGAGGAAGACTTCTGCTAGAATGCTGGATATGGGGGAGCCCATGGGTAGACAATCATTCTGTGTGTAATATTTGTTGTTATATGTAAAGTAGTTTTGTTTTGTGATAATGTTTAGAGTTTCTGTTATTTCGTTGATACGTTCGTCTGGTGTGTTGTTCTGTTTGAGTTTGTTTTGTAGGATGGTGATTGTTTCAGAGATGGGGATGTTTGTGTACAGGTTTTTAATGTCAAAGGAGGCTAACGTGGCATTATGGGGGATGTGTATGTCTTTTATTTTTGTTACTAGGTCTGTGTTGTTTTTTACTGCAATGTTGTTGTCTAGTTGTGTGTGTTGTATGCTAATTTTGTCTAGATGTTTTGCGAGTTTCTATGCAGGGGCATTACGGTAGTTGATAATGGAGCGGATCGGAATATCTTCTTTATGGATTTTGGGAAGCCCTTGGAGGGTAGGGGCTGATGGTCGGATTTGTTTCATGTAGGGCTTTTGTTTGTGTGTCATTATGTGTTTGGCTTTGTTGACTAGTTGTTTTACTGTGTTTTGGTATCTGTCGGTATGTGTTTTAGTTCTGTGATGTTGTTCTGTTCCATGAAGTTTTGTACTTTGTTGTGTAGGTTGTCTGTGGAGATGATTACAGTTGTGTTGCCTTTGTCTGCTTTCATGGTACCTCTTTTAGAATAAATAATCCAGAATGATCTTAACTGTCATACTGGTACTGTTAACGACAGTCTTTCTTTTCTACAAATGGGTCAACATGAGGCGAAAGAACTTTCCACCAGGTGAGCATCAGTGTTTTCCATAACTCGTCACTGAAGAAGTAGGTGACATGTCAGCCTAAGTGACAAAAGCTTATAACATGAGTGTGACTGGTATGATGAAAACTGAGAAGGTATCTGCAAATATTAATGTAATACATGATTTCAAGTCTGTTTCAATAAATAAGTCAAAAATACTAGAAACATATTTTAAAACAAAATACATATATTTTCCAAAATACATATATTTTCCAAAATACATATATTTGCATATTTACCCAGGGCGGTATGTTTGTAAATATTTAGCATAGAAAATATATGATGAAGAAATTTTAACAATATTATGCAGGCTAAGAATTGTCAGAAAGCGTACACCTGCCCCGTGAGTGTATACAGGACTTGTGTGTTTGAGTGAGTGAAGCCAGCTCGGACATGCAAAGATGGGGTGATGCGTACGAACTAGTGGTTTATCTGTAATCAGGTTTTAACCGGATAAAAATAAACTAATTAATACGTTTTAAACCTGTGAACAAAGACTTACCCCAATTATAAAGACACCATTACGTTAAGGAATTTTTAACGAATATGGTGATGAAAAAATTATTGCAGAAATGTGCTGTTATAAAGATGCTAAGTAATTTAATATTAATTACTAGTGTAACTAAATAGTAATTAATAAGTGTGTTATATGTGAGTGACCAGGAAAAATTATGCAAACGATGACATCACTCGTGCTACGAGTATGTTTACGAAATCGTGAAAATGAACCAAAAAGTGATTTGTAATTCAAAGGACGCTTTGCACGAAGTGACAATATCTAACAGGTCGAAAACAGTCCTGGACTTGTTAGATCGCCGTCCAGTATAAATACCACCGGCAATTTTGGGGAGATCTCAGACTCAAGATATCTTCACACAACGTCATGTGCTGGTCTTCCGACCGATCGAACTTTTTTACCAGACACATCAAGGCTAATGGAGGAACTCTGGACCATCACAAACAACAAACCGTAGAGACAGAGAACACAGCATCAGCATAATCATCATCATCATCAAATTCTGAGGATTCAGGACACACACACACACACACATACACACATCCAACGGTAACGTCGGCAGTACGCAGGCGATGAATAAACAATTTTTTTTTTTTTTGTAAAAAGAACTCTTTAAAAAGAAACTTATATAATATGAATAGTAAAGACTTAAAGTTTTAAATATAATCACTGTACATAAATTTAAACGGTAGTTAAAGAAAATAATTAAATTTAACAAGAAAATAAAAAATACTAATCTTCTGTTGTACGCGTATGTTAAAATATGGGTGTGTCAGTAGAAATAAATAATAGGTTGGAAGTAAATGTATTTTTTTATTTTTTCTTATAACAACAATTAGTTTCATTCTTGAGATTTAATATTATATTTGTTTGTAAATGAGTTGCTATTATTATTTAAAATTTGAATCAAAGTCAGACACACTGAAATAAAAAGTGTTTAGATAATTTGTTTAACATGTCTCTTTAGCTAGTAAGATTATATGGTTGTTTATTTTTATATGTCATGAACAGCATAGAAGGTTATATTGTATTTTTGTGAACTTATAAAAGAGAATGTTTTTTTATTTTTATAATTCGAAATTTTAATATTTGCATATTTTCTATTAATATTAATAAAGCATAGAATATTTATTTTGAAACGGATTTAATTAATTATTTCATGTCATCAACATCTCACTCCTCTTTGAAAATTATCTTTTATTGTGCAACTACATATACGTGACGCAACGAGAATAAAAAAAATCCTGTGACCTGGCCAGTGTGATACACTTCATAGTTGCATTGAGTACATGGTATTGTATTTGTGTAATTTTTTATAATACTTGTAAAGTTGTATAATAATTTGGCATGCCCAACGTGTGGCTCGATATATGTTAATTATAGTATATGTTCATAATTAGTAAGTGTATTATTATTATTGTTATTAATATTATTGTATTGTAATTGTAATATTGTTGTGTATTTCACAACTGGCGCTCAACAAAACTGAAAGAGGGGAGAAATTGTTGGTATGAGATAATTTATAATAATAATGAATGTTTTAATGGATGGTTAGTGAGGATCGGTCAATAATACAAATTTTAGTTATTTTGCGTCGAGGTTTCGACAATGTTTATTGTCATCTTCAGGACCAGTGTATGAAATACAATAGAAATATCAAACATAACGAAACAATTAAATATTTGGGGGAACGTGTTGGTGATGTGAGTGTGTGCGTGCGTATGTATGTATCACTTTATATGTGAAGACTTATGATAGTTTGTTTACATCTTCAAATTATCTTTAAGAAAGCGAGCAAATTATAGTATGAGAGGACTTAATTTATACAGTATTACAATTTAAATTACTAAATGTAATGTTATTTTAATTAATTAAACAAACAGTAATCAACAATTGGATATTAGATTGGTACATAAATTGTTTATACCTACAACAGTCAACATATAGCAAAGTAATATATTACCTATAACTAAAACAGATTAGGGGATGTTCACTACGTAATTATTAAAAGTTATTTTTACCATGTTTCACTCCCTACTGGTGTTAACAAACAATCCTAATTTAGAAAATACAATTCACACAATACTGTAAAACATTACGACTTAAATCAGATAGTTGACAAAGGTTACAAACAAAAGTTTCTGGTAAATTTTACTAACAGGTAAACTTGGATAATAATTGTAATCATATTGTAAAATATAGTCAAGAGTACTATAGAATAATGTAATTTATGTATGTGTCCACAATCACCCTTCTCTCTCACCCATGCTCCCCCTGCCAGTCCTTCTCACAGCCTCTCACTCTAACCTGAAGTCGATCTATCACTCACTATCACCCCACTCTCTCTCTCTCTCTCTCTTCTACATCTCACTCACTGTCTCCCTTCTTCCCTCTCTCACTCTTCCACCCTTCTCTCTCTCTCTCTCTCTCTCTCTCTCTCTCTCTCTCTCTCTTCCTCTCTCTCTCCCTCTCATTCTCTCTCTCTCTCTCTCCCTTTCATTATATCTCTTCACTCTCTCCTCCTCTCTCTCACTCTCTCTCTCTTTCTCTATCTCTCTCTCTCCCTCTCATTTGTCATTGTCCACGATTGGCACTTAGTAAAGCCACCAAACACTTCTTATCAGACAATAAAGACATTTTAGTACTGAAAGCAGATAAATCTAACAAGACAGTTATCATGTATAAAACTGACTACTTCAATAGAATGAATTCATTAGTAGGTGATTGTAATACATATGTTAAGCTTAATAGGGACCCCACTACTTCTTTAAACAACTCAACTGTGACAATACTCAAAGAGGCTTTCAAAAACGGACAAATTGACAACAATACCTATAAACGCTTAGTTCCCCATGCCCCAACTTTATTTTATATACAACTTTATCATATTTTACAATATGATTACAATTATTATCCAAGTTTACCTGTTAGTAAAATTTACCAGAAACTTTTGTTTGTAACCTTTGTCAACTATCTGACTTAAGTCGTAATGTTTTACAGTATTGTGTAAATTGTATGTTTCTAAATTAGGATTGTTTGTTAGCACCAGTAGGGAGTGAAACATGGTAAAAATAACTTTTAATAATTACGTAGTGAACATCCCCTAATCTGTTTTAGTTATAGGTAATCTATTACTTTGCTATTATGTTGACTGTTGTAGGTATAAATAATTTATGTACCAATCTAATATCAAATTGTTGATTACTGTTTGTTTAATTAATTAAAATAACATTACATTTAGTAATTTAAATTGTAATACTGTATAAATTAAGTTCTCTCATACTATAATTTGCTCGCTTTCTTAAAGATAATTTGAAGATGTAAACAAACTATCATAAGTCTTCACATATAAAGTGATACATACATACGCACGCACACACTCACATCACCAACACGTTCACCCAAATATTTAATTGTTTCGTTATGTTTGATATTTCTATTGTACTTCATACACAGGTCCTGAAGATGACAATAAATATTGTCGAAACCTCGACGCAAAATAACTAAAATTTGTATTATTGACGTCGGTATAAAAATAGAAGATTTTATATAATTGCGAAGTTATTATTACTTCATGTTGTCAGCTGCGACGGGTTTCGGCGTTACTGCATACCCACAGGGTGCCTGCGCCATCTGTTAGTGAAACCGGGCCACCATACAAAAATATATTTATTAATAAGTGAGATTGGCGAAGTTGTTATCTAGCGTCGTTCTGCTTTACCGTGTTTCGCCTTAGTGCACGCCTACGCTATCTGTCGGTGGAAGTGCGTTGCCGATTGATTGCGTTGCCGATTCATGCTCCCGTTGGCAAGATTTTTCAGTCAGCAGCCATTATCTGTACTGTAAGCAGCTTCCTCCTCCGGCGACAGAGTTTGTTGAATTCTCGTTTTTTCTTTTCTATTATGCTTAAGTAAACGCTTACGGACCTCCGGTGAGTGAGTGAATTAAATATATTTATTATTCATTGATTGTAAAAAGTTATATTTTAAGCAATAATTGGCTTAGATGTGAACGGATATGTTTGAAGCATGCCTGCCTCGTGTGTGTGTGTGTGTGTGTGTGAATCTAATGTATATTCCTTGTCATATTTTGATTTATTTAAACTCTGAAACAGCATTATACATTGTAATTAGTAAATAGTTATTGCCCATCTCAAAAGTGGTGTAAAGTTTTGTAATTCTTGTGAGCTGTGAGTTAGCGATCGTGAAAGCACGTGGCCGTTATTAACAGAGAACATGTTGCAGTGTGTTGAACTTGCATACTCATGTCGGCGTGGTTTATAAATTGAACCATTTTAAATTGTTTTAAGGTCTTGTGTGAGAGTTATTGGTTTGAAATACAAAAGAGAAAATGTTAAATCTAATTATAATGAACATAGTTGAATTGGTCAGGAGTGGCTGGTGTTTGATTCTGTCTATACACGCTTTGGCGGTGGTACATGTGTGATGTTTGGGTATAAGTGGTTTGTCACCAAATTAATTATTATTAATGCTTAGGGTTCCCGAGACAGACGAAGATCTGATCATATCATGGCGGAATTTCCAGCGTCCATCATGACCTGAACACTCTTAGACTCTCGTTCCTCGTCGGCCGGAGGAGAAACAACTGATAAACATGCCACGATAAACGCCCCTCAGCAGGACCGACTGACAGTTCACCGGGCACAGACCTCCTGGAAATCATCTGGACTAAAATGAGGTGACATTAAACCAATACTTTCACAAATTTGGCCTCTAGAGAAAACAACTTGTGTAGTGCATTTAACATCCACAGAAAACTCAGTTCTACTTGAATTGACTTTCTACATCTTAATGACGTTTTAATTGTGCTCCTGTCCAGCTGGACATAATTTTGGCTGCAAACTTTCAGTAACATTGCGATGATAATGTAATTACGCTCGAGATCAATTGTAGGCGCGTTCGCAGGCATGTGTCCTGCGGTCATTAATTTTTATGCTTTACCTTTTTGTGGTACTGAATGGGGTTGTAAGAGTTTGTGGGGAACCTGTATTTTACTTAAGTAGGTGGGTGCAGTTTGTGACATGCTGGACTGGACCGGCTGGTCCAGTTTCGATTATAATCCCAGGTCTTTCTGCTTATTTTGTATTTAATTCATTTCATAAAAGGGATGGGAGTTTTCATTATTCTGCAATCAGATCGGGTTACCTTTTTATATCACAGAATCAGGGATAGTCACCTGTTGGTGCCAATCTATGCATGCTACCGGACGTGTTACCTTACGTCGCATCTGGCTCTTGTCCAGCTTTCTACTACCCTGGCCGACTTTGGGGGGGGGGGTTCCTAAATGTTCTTTTGTAATGGTTTATTGTTTTTTTTTTATTTGTCAGCGGCTGGGCCAATCCAGATTCTTTTCTTAAATTTATAAGTTGCTGTTTGCATAAAGCTATACAGGCTGTCAACAGGCAATTTAAATTTTGTAATTTGTATTTTCGGGTTATTATGGGCCAACCCAGATTGTTTTCTTGAACTTTATATATATTGCATTTTTGATAAAATTATACAGGATGTTTACAAGCATTTTAAATTTATATATGTTGCATTTCGTCAAAACTATACAGGCTGGTTACAGGAATTTTCAATTCATACATTGTATCTTTTTATAAAATTATCGGGGTTATTTGCAGGCACTTGAAATTTCTAAATGGTGTGTGCTAAAGATATACAGGCTGTCCATAAGGCTTTTATGTTTATAATGTTGTTTGTGATTTACATGTTGGTGTGTATTAAATATTATGTGTGATCATTTAATGAAGTGTTACCTTGATATAATGAATATATTCAGAAATTATACATATGTTATGAAATAAATAATGGTAAATTTTTGAATCATGATAAATACTCGAGAAATAATCATGTAAAATTATGTAACCCATAATGAATTAATATGAATTAAAAGGGGTATGCATTATAATTAATACGAATATATATATATATATATATATATATATAATATGAATTATGAAAACTATGAAATTAATAAAGGTTGTTATCTTGCTGTTACTCGTGAGTATCAATTGCAAGTCCCGTCTCATTGGACCCAGAGCACACTTTAGGCTTCCTTCTAGGCCCTCCGCCTAGTCATAAATATCAAGTATTATATGTGAGTGACCAGAAAAAATTACGCAAACGATGATATCGCTCGGCGCTACGAGTATGTTTACAAAATCGCGAAAATTAACCAAAAAGTGATTTGTAAATAAAAGGACGCTTTGCACGAAGTGACAATATCTGACAGGTCGAAAACAGTCCTGGACTTGTCAGATCGCCGTCCAGTATAAATACCACCGGCAACTTTGGGGCAACCTGAGACTCGAGATATCTTCACACAACGTCACGCTGCTGGTCTACCGACCGATCGAACATCTTTACCACACACACCAAGACTTATGGAGGAACTCTGGATCATCACAAACAACAAACCGTAGAGACAGAGGACACAGCATCAGCATAATCATCATCATAATCAAATTCTCAGGATTCAGGACTCACACACACATACACACACACACATCCAACGGTAACGTCGGCAAAACGTAGGTGATGAATAAACAATTATACTTTTTTTGTAAAAAGAACTCTTTAAAAAGAAACTTATATATGAACAGTAAAGACTTAAAGTTTTATATATAATCACTGTACATAAATTTAAACGGTAGTTAAAGAAAATAATTTAATTTAACAAGAAAATTTAAAAATACTAATCTTCTTCTATTGAGGAAAAAAGCACAAAGAAGTTGCAAAGAAGGAACCAAGGTAATTCTAATATTTAATTATATAGGCAACTTGGAGACCACAACAATTATGTATATTGAAGCTGATCAAGCAAAACTGGTCTATAAGTATAAAAGTATAAAGGTCAAACTGATAAAAGCTAATCTCGATATTAGGTTTAATAAGAAATGTTTATTCAAGAACATAACTCCCAACTATGTTAAATTTAACATTAAGAACACGTCTTCGTCAGCGGCTACTGCCCAAAAAGTAGCCCAGAGAGTGTGGGTAAAGGAAGAAATTAAACGGCTGTATTCCAAAAAAGAACAAATTAAACAACGATCTATATCACACACACTTGGAGGTTCTTAGCGGTATTCACCTAGTTGTAATTAAAGATATTATGACATGCGTCGAAACACAAATACGTAACATCATAAGAAAAATCGTGAACACACATAAAATGAAGCTTGTAAACCTGGAAAGAAAACAACTCCAAACTACCCATATTTACAGTGAACACAAATTTTATACACGTGTAGCCAACTATAGCAACATAAGTTTTACAAAAACAGAAGAAGAATTACTGAGTAAAGGCCTATATCATAACCTCCCTAGATTTTCTAAACACAATATAATTCGCGAGATAACTAACGCTGAAGCGGCTATAAAGACATTAAGTAAACAGGTTAAACAGAACGAGGCTCGTGTCCTCATTAATAATAAATTGAACCGTGTATTAAAGAATGAGTGCAAGCATCCATCGGTTGATAAATATCGTAACGATATGAAAACTATACACAACATTAAACGTAAACTTGTAGATAACAATGCCATAATAACAAAAGCCGATAAAGGCAGTACAGTTGTAATTGTAGATCAACATGAATATAAAGCGAAAGTTTACGAATTTATCAAGGATAATAATATACGCGCATTAATGAAGGACCCCACCGCAGACTATATTAAAGATATAAACCACAGTATAAATAAATGTACGAATCTGTTTGATATACGTACCATGCGTCAACTCAAACAAATACATACTCGCGCCCCTGCGCTTAATGGTCTGCCAAAAATACATAAGGGGAATATGCCCATACGACCCATAGTTAATTTTACCACAGCACCCGGATATAAAGCGGCTAAAAAACTTCTACAGGGTTTAAAAAATAATATAAAAATAAACAATAACCACAGTATCAGGAATAACATTGAATTTGTGATTCGGCTAAAATCATTAAGAATGTTGCCACAATATAAACTGATGTCCTTTGATATTGTGAACCTTTACACCAATGTTCCAGTTACCCAAACCATCAAAATTGTACAGGAAAATCTGGAGAGGTCTGGCAGCTTGAATCAACAAGAAGTACAGGAACTTATCATGCTATTAAGAGTAATACTAAGACAGAACTATTTTACGTTTGATAATAGGTTTTTTGCCCAGGACGATGGACTTGCAATGGATTCGCCACTTAGTGATTTTTTGGCTGACCTCTATCTTAACCACTTTGAAAATGAATACGTATTGTCTAATAGGAATAGGTTTTATAAAAAGATCATTTCATACACGCGGTATGTAGATGATACATTTCTTGTATTTGATGGCACATGTAGGCACGCAGAAATTTTGAATAAATATATAAATAGTATACATCCAAACATAAAGTTTACACTCGAGTTGGAGAACGAACATAGCTTAAATTTTCTCGACCTGATGATACAAAACATAAATAACCATGTTTAAAAGGAATAAATTCCAAATGTTTAGTACCAAGCCACGTGTTGTTCAATCAAATACATTGCAACTTACCGTCTGCGGCTTTTAGAAACAACGTCTTTACAAAGTTGACATGTTTCGGGACACTTGTCCCATCATCAGAACTTAAAACAATTAAAACAATCGCGTATCATTTAAAGTTGATACACTTGTCAATCAATTAAAACATTAAAATCCAATATGAAAACAAATAACTTAAAACAATATGATACTTAAATATTTAAAGCGAGCGCGAAGGTTTACCGATCGGTCTCCATACGATGTACATCGGTAAACCTTCGCGCTCGCTTTAAACATTTAAGTATCATATTGTTTTAAGTTATTTGTTTTCATATTGGATTTTAATGTTTTAATTGATTGACAAGTGTATCAACTTTAAATGATACGCGATTGTTTTAATTGTTTTAAGTTCTGATGATGGGACAAGTGTCCCGAAACATGTCAACTTTGTAAAGACATTGTTTCTAAAAGCCGCAGACGGTAAGTTGCAATGTATTTGATAAATAACCACCTTAAATCTAAAATCTACAGAAAGCCGACCACTACGGACATTATTATCCATGCGTCCTCATTTCATCCATTCGCTCAGAAAATGGCGTCTTTTAACTCCTTCGTCAACAGGCTATTGAAAATTCCACTGGAGCCGGAGGACTACCGTGAAGAACTTAATACTATAAAGTACATAGCGATGGCCAACGGTTATAACAGCGTGATTGTGGATAGGTTAGTAAAAAAGCAAAAAAAGAACCTGCATAGAAATAACAATGAAACACACAATAGGGTTCAGAAATACATAGCAACTGAATATACGAATCTTTTACCCAATACTATTTATAATGTTTTTAGAAAGTATGACTATACAGTATCTTTTAAGACGAATAACAGCATTCTAAAAACTTTAAGGCCAAAACCCAATAAACCAGTAGAAAGCTGTTCAGGGGTGTATAAAATAGAATGTGAAGTATGTAATAGTTTCTACATTGGACAAACAGGGAGAAAATGTTTAGATAGATATAAAGAGCACCTGCCTAGGGGCAACATCAGGAACGTCAAATCAAACTTTGCCATGCATATCATTGATCACAACCATGCCTATTCCAATTTTAGAAATAATTTCAAACCACTGCATTTTTGCAAAAAGGGTGAACTCATGGACGCACTGGAAGAGTTTGAAATTTACAGAGACTCTACAACACACAATGATCAGCTTCTGAACGAGAAACTGTCGTTCAAGTCAAACGAACTGTATGATACTGCTATACGCATGCTGAAACAGCTCGACAAATAAATACAGGGCGAATAGATTTGTCAGTCGCTCGCGGGGTCGGTAGCGATGCGCATCGCGAGATAACGCGAGTGGGTAAATCGACTGAGTAGCGAGATGTGCGTGACCTTTATATATTTTTTATCTTGTGACGTGCTCTACATGAGTAAAACGTTTATCCACCTGATGATGGGACTTTAAGTCCCGAAACGCGTAGTGTATATTGAGGTAAAAAGCACAAAGAAGTTGCAAAGAAGGAACCAAGGTAATTCTAATATTTAATTATATAGGCAACTAGGAGACCACAACAATTATGTATACTAATCTTCTGTTGTATGTTAAAATTTGGGTGTGTCAGTAGAAAAAAATAATAAGTTGGAAGTAAATGTATTTATTTTAATTTTGTTTACAGCAACAATTAGTTTTATTCTTGAGATTTAATAACATTTTTGTTTGTAAATGTGTTGCTATTATTATTTAAAATTTGAGTCAAAGTCAGACACACTGAAATAAAAAGTGTTTTGATAATTTGTTTAACATGTCTGTTTAGCTAGTAAGATTATATGGTTGTTTAACTTTATATGTCACGAACAGGATAGAAGGTTATATTGTATTTTTGTAAACTTATAAAAGAGAATATTTTTTGTTTATTTTTGTAATTCGAAATTTTAATATTTGCATATTTTCTATTAATATTAATAAATCATAGAATGATTATTTTGAAACGGTTTTAATTAATTATTTCATGTCATCAACATCTCACTCCTCTTTAAAAATTATTTTTTATTGTGTAACTACATATATTTGACGCAACGAGTATAAAAAGAATCCTGTGACCTGGCCGGTGTGATACACTTCATAGTTGCGTTGAGTACATGGTATTGTATTTGTGTAATTTTTTATAATAATTGTAAAGCTGCAATATATTATAACTTAATCGAATCTCAAAGATTTGGAGTTATATGTAAATAGTTTTGAAAATCAATGTTAAAATAAATTTAAACCGTTACAATCACGCCACGTGCAGTAGCAAGCGTTCAAATGAATTATATAGCGACCAACGGCAGCGTCCGGTGGCATTACGTAACCACATACAGTTATAACAATTAGGTACACGCCCTAATTTTAAATTATTAATATTTCGAAAACCGATAAATATAGGCAAAAACCAAAATAGCCAAAATGTTTGCCGAAATATTAGTAATAGGGTGTGCAAATTTCAGTTCATATAATTAAAGATTAAAAGAGATAATTAATTTTATTTAATAACTCCCCTAGTGAGTGAGCTACGGGGTAGAGCTTTGAATATGTCATAGTTATAAAAATTACCAATCAGATGTATATTCTAGAATAAGCATAACTTGGTTTGCAGCCAAGATAATGGCAATACAAATTGCAACAGGACATCCTGTCCGACATTTGAAATCCGGTGTTTTTTTTTCAGAATATTAAGACTAATAACAATTCTCAAACTGTGAGAATTATTTTCGTTCACACAAGTGAGGTGAGTTGAATTACAAGGAGAAGGGGGGTGTCTCAGCCAATCAAATTATTCTAAAAATTTGAACGAACCGTTAGATTCGGGCTGAACACAGGCACTCAACTGTAACGACTCGACTTGTGAAGACGTATACTTACGATACTCTTATTTTTTTTCAACAAATAAGCGTACATCTCAAAACATTAACCTGTTGACTTAACGCATGTAAAGAGATCAGTTATATAATATGTGAAGACACATCGAGAGTACAACAGAACGAGGCCGTCTAGTACGTGGTACAAGCTGAAGAATTGACGAAGCGGAGCGCAACCCAAGGCGAGATACACACACCAGGAGTGCAGCGTATACCGGACCGAGGGGCCTGACGCAGTTGCAGCAGTTAAAACCACAGACGTTAAGCCATCAACAGTTGCAGAAGGAGCTGAGTGTTGCTGATTCCCGAACTCTTAGCCGTGGAACCCAAGACGCAGAGGAAATCATCGCCACTAGCAGATTAGACCAGGAAAACCAAGGAACCCCGGGAGCACCTCATCACGATCTTCAGAACAAGGGAAGTCAAATATAATTTATAAACTTCTTAAAAGGTTATTCTTTTTCTTTTAAATCATTGTAAAACTAAATTGATTCAGATGCCAATAAAACAGAGACTCTAGATTAATAAGATACATTCATACTGTGATAATCTGTATAACACGTATAAGGTTAACTAATAATCAATAGATAAGAATTAGACGTATATAACAAGCGCTATATAAATACTAACATTGAATTACTTAGAGACCTATACTGCAGTATACGTGAAACAATCCAAGTAAATGAAAGCACGTTGAACTAGATTCACAGCTAACTTATTTTCAGAGTATTTAAATCATCTAAAGTAATAAAATCCGTACGAAAGTACAAAAGAATTGAAAATTCCATAGATTAAATTGTTTTAAAATTAACTTCTTGAAATTAATGAAAAATATAACTCGTATCAATTGAATATGATAAGCTCGTCTTCTGAATGCTAATACCCATTCAGAAAACATCGTACAAGGTACAAATTACTGTTTTATAACGTCTCGTCGTTATAATATCGGGAACCTGGTTGATTGGCTCAGGTCAATTAAACAGGCTGCCATAATCTTAACAAACTCATAATTAACTGGAATGTAAACAAATGTTATATAGGATTCCGTGAATTGAGGGATATTGTCAGCGGTTTGTAGATTTATTCACTCACCTTTTTGGACCATGACATCTCTTTATTACATAATGTTTTAACATCTCCGAAGAAATTTAGCAATGAGTATATTAAAAGTAAAGACATTTGCACCTCTTGTACAAATAGAATTAGAGTAATTAATGAGTTAACATAGCTTTTACTGCCCTCGGATCCGAGTATTTTGTTTCAGTATATGATATTAAAATTATAATCTTTATTTTGTGCCATCTGAAGAATGGGCTTATTTAACTTTAACGTGTTATATTCATAAAAGCATTAAACTTAACACATATTATTACTAAGCATGAAACTACAATTTTATGGTAATTAAGTCAGTCTTTCGTGTTTTACTTTACTTTCATTTGTTAATTAAGTGTCTATCATGTATTATTTTAAGTTAAGTTCTGAACCACGGAAGTTGAACTTCCGTGTCACTTGTGTGTAACATCGTCTGCGAATCGGCGCTTCTATCGGTTGTGCAGGGTGTCTTGGAGATCTCCTGGCTATCGTGTTTTGGTAAAATCTGCTCCCAGTCCTAAAGATGAGTCGTCTGTCGGGTCTGTAGATTCTTGTGGTAGGTTTTGGGTTGCAACTTTCACTGGTGTTCACATTGTTGTACCGCACATATTACTTACGGTTAACAGTTACATGTTAAAAGATTAACATCACATTTAGGTGATGTTAGTTTGTTACAGAGATGTCATTGTCATACACTCACGTCATTTACGACATTTTTACATCATCTGGCTATCTCACACAAGCTTCTCCTCGTTTACAGGTTTTTATATTGACTACATACTTTTGTACGCCGTATCAGCAGCGGAGTCTGAGATACAACTGAACTGGCTAACTATAGGGGTGAAGAGGCTGTCCGCGCGCGGGTAGCTTCTTAGCGCGAAAAGTAGTTCTCACTTATTATTAATTATTTTCCTTTAATTCGCTTACAACTTAATGACATCACTCTTTACTTTGATTACTCTTTTATGTGACTAGGGGTAGTTACGGATTTATTTAGTTTCTCAAATCTAATTTTATTAACTGCTACATTGGCAAATCGGCAGGTTACTACCGTTTGGGGCATGGAGAAGGGTTCATTCGTTCCTTATTAAAGCTAATATTAGTATTAAAAATTTTTTTTTTATTTTTTGTGGGATTTAGGCTTATTAAATCATCACAGTTTAGTATGTAAGGATTGCTCTAGTTATAAGATTTTCATACATATGTCCTATTAGAGTAATAAACTCCAATTTTATCCACCACCGTATTTTTATTGCTGTACTACAAAGCCTACCAACATCACAAAACTATTCAAGATAACTATAATAGTACTTTGCACACTTGAATTAACCTACTTGCGAATTCAAAACACAAACTCCTACGCCCTTAGTCGGAAGAAGTCGCAAGAACGCATAGCAGGTAGGTCACTTCACAAAACAACCATTTATCTCCTTATATTAATAAAAATAAATATAAGAGCAAGCAAAAAACTTTATAATATATATATATATATATATTGCAACGATACTCTTAACAACTCACTTTTGCACATTTGCTATTACTCATTTGTGCGCACTTACCCACGTCTCGAAGTTATACTCTTCTTCTGCAGTATTTACCTTGATGTTTCCCAGCTAGGGCGCAGGCTTTGGTAGTTAATTGAGGGTGGATAAGCACGTGAATATCGTTACAAGTAAAGAGTACAGAGGATTTATTACTGGTTTTGAAATTAGTACGACTTTGTTAATAAAATTATATTCATTTTTGTATTAATTAAAAACTGCAAATTGTCATGTTATTAATTAGTGTGAGGGTTAACTAATATTGAAACCCTTATATTCACTTAAACGAATATCGTATAATTATAACGTGGCAAAATCGTAGCTCTTATAGTCTAAGACATATTATTATTCAATTTTACACAGACATATAATACATAACACATATATTCTTACAATGCGTGATTAACACAAACGAAATTGAATATTAATATTGACTTAGCACGTGTGGTTTTTTTCTTATATACCACTTAATTAAAAAATAAATAATTAAACATTTATAAAAATTCTAATAGAGACCATTCTATTACTTTATTTAACTATACTCCTAATGTCTCAATTAATTAAAATCTACAATTGAAGTAAACTTTCGTACTTGATTGTACGTTACAGTTACTTGATTTTAATTATATAATAAAAATATAACAATTTAATAAAATATGGTTTCTCTAATTACCATTTATTTATGAGATTAATACGTTTTATGTTCTTTGTTATAAATTATTATTCTCTGAACGTTTATTAATTATTCATTATGCAAACAAAAATAATAAAGTTTATGTAAACTTGGATATGGAATCTTGAGCCTTCTTTTGATAGACCTCAGGGTCATTTATAAGATTGAATAAATGTCTGACTTCACCTGCATATTTCTGCAACCATTTAACTGTGTTGTTACCGTCACCTGGACTCTCGAGTTTCGGGATCCCCTTCCGGTATCACCTTCTCTGTCTCTGCGTCGTTTGGAATTACTCTCTCCGTCTAATGGATGCTGAGTTTTGACATGGACCTCTGGTCGTGATGATGTACGGCTGGATGTAGCTGCGTTTGGTTGTCCCTGCGTCCTCTAGTATATTGCTCTGGTTCCTCTCCTCTCCTCGTATTTTCCCTCGTGGATGTCTCGAAGTTCTACGTGGACTTCTTGAAGTTCATCGACGACGTTTCGGCTCCTCGTAGTTTACGGTACTATTGTCTTTTACATCACTCGTGTATATCACTAATTACTTTCACCGACGTACTGCCGGTTCCATCGCACTTTAAGTTACGTAATTCGATTTAAAACATTACTTAACCTTTGTAAAATTTGCGGTGGCGAGATGCGTGGATTTCACGTACTGTCTGTTAATGATCTGAGAAAGCGTGTGTCGCTCGCTGGGGTTTTATACTCGTGCCGTCGTTCAATTCCTGTTGAAAACTGTTCGGCCAGAGTTGAACAAGTCAGCGCGTCGGTTTATTAACTAATTACAACCTACGCGTCTTTCTATGAAGCGCACACTTTTTTATAAATATTATTTGACAAATCGTTAGGTACATTAATAAACTTAACCTATGCAAATTTTGAACATTAAGGTGTGTAAACTATGGAAGTTATGGCAAAATTTCACACGGTAGCTGAACGGTTCCCACGATCATATACCTCTTAGTATCTAATTGTAGCGCCAGGCGCCAGCTGTTTTTCTACATATGTCTCTGATTCGTGTGACTTCTGGTTTTCGTTCAGCACTTAAAAACTGTGTACAATTTTCCACAATCGTATACATAATTCAACTTGTTCTTCATTTACACACTAACACTAACACACATACACAAACTGATGCACACGCAGTTGCTGCCGCAATGACGTCACAGCTGCCAGTCGAGGCGTGTTTCGTCTCCCAGGACGAAAAATACCAGTTATAACGATACCAGGTGTAAACAGTTATAACGATACCAGGTGTTTAAACAGTTATAACGATACCAGGTGTTTAAACAGTTATAACGATACCAGGTGTAACTGTAATAAGAGTAGTAAATTTATGAGTAGTTACAATTTCATGTTTATTGTTTAAAAAACATTATTAATAATAAAACATTGTTAATAATCTCCAATCAAGATATCACTCATTATTAATTGTTTATCTTTTAACCTACACGGTGTTACACACATTAAAACACTCTTACATCTAGACATGTTAATAATCTCAATCTAGACATTTATTCAAATTGATTTAATTCAAGAAATAAATTCAAATTTAATTAAGTTTTATTTTAATTGAATTCATTTAAATCAGATCTGACCTCAGCTTGCTCAGTCTATACCAATGTTTTTAAAAATAAATTTAAAATTATATTAATTACTCTTAGATTGGCATTTGTTTCGTATCCAAAATTTAAATTATTCTTTTCTACAAAATGCAAATATCAAATAACTTCAATTATTTTTCTTTGATAAAAAAATACTATCTCAAAATTATACTATTTTTTCGATATTTATCTATATGCGATCGCTCATTCTTACAACTAATATATTTACATAAGACTCTATTATATTCTTTCTAATTATAAACTTTTTTGTTTTAATTCATTGTCTCTTTATATAGTCTTTATGAGCTCTTTAAAGAAAATATCATTTATAAATGCATTATGCATGTCACCTCGAGTTTTGATGACCTTACGACTTATTGACGGGGTCCAGCGTTGTCCAGAGTTGGGTTTCCGTTACTCCTGGCTTGGCGTGGTCCTGGATATGTCCAGAGTCCAGCGTCGTTCTCCAGCAGTGTGTGGTCCGTCCCAGAGAATTACTAGCTGCTGCGAGGTGGATCTCGTTCGGCTGTTAGGCGTCTAAAATCCATTTCCTAACGTCCAGCATCTCGCGTCGCTCTTTGTAGCTTCTCGGTAGATCCTCTTGCTGACTTAAACGGTCCCGGTACTCTACGTTTCCCGAAATAGTGTAAACATAATTACAGAACGTCTTTATTCGTTCGTAGATGAGACTTATAATAAAATAAAACTGTTCTGCCGACGGCAGCATGTCCGACTGCAACTGTGTTTTGAAAAGAAGAGAAGGGCTTCCAGTCGAACCCTTAATTTATACCCTCTCGAGATTCCGCACCTGTTGGTTCCGAAATTATCCTGTCGAGACCTGCAGATCACATGATAGCCCCCACTCCCGAACCTTTTCATATATTTGCAATTTTTTGCAAATGGTAATGTTTTGTATGGAATTAAGATAGCACAAATCATAGATAATTTGATTAAGCACTCACTGTATTAATTTGAGCGTCTTAGTGTAATTTGCGTATTTTTGGCACATTTATTTCGCACTGACTTCGCGTAGTGTGTCCTATTAACGTTATTTTTTTACTGTGGATACCTATAAAATTTACACACACTTTGGTGCCTTTTGTTTGTTTATACACTAATTAGTTTTCACACAGTGAATTAAAATAATTATTTTAGTAATTAATTGGGAAGGGTTGCTGGGATTCCTGTCTGTACATGCATCACTAACACACACAAGATACACGCGTAACACACATACAATCGAGCAGGTGTTCCTTGCCTGTTGGAACAGGTTAATTTCTCCCCTAGTGTAACAATGAAACATTTTTACAATCCCAGACATGTCCATTTACCCCAAACTTATAATAATTTTACAAATTTTACATTTATTTAAATCAATGCACAATACAGCATATGGCTGTATCGTTGCATTATTCCTCTCCTTGAAAAAAAAATTTAATAAGTAATTATTTATTAAATTTTTGTCTATTTGTTCTAGACAAATAAAAATAATATTGTACTAGCTTAACCTTAGTTTACATCAGTTAAATGACACATAATAATGAGTAGGTCAGTATAACGCTCGCCTGTAGTGGTATGCAATATATTATAATATATGCAATATATTATTCACCCCCATTATAACAGCTGAGCTGTGCATTGACAACGGACGGGCGCAGGGACATTGTTCTTCTCTCTCTCTCTCTCTCTCTCTCTCTCTCTCTCTCTCTCTCTCTCTCTCTCTCTCTCTCTCTCTCTCTCTCTCTCTCTTCTCGTTATTCATACGTAGAATTTCTTGAATGACGTCGTATGATATTTGCCAATGTCCTTTTCCTTCCCCTCGTCGTATACGATGAACGTGTGTCTTCCCACGCGTTGTTTCAACGTATAAGGTCCGTTGTACAACCGAAAGAATTTCTTCGGTGTGTCGTCAATGCGTTTTCCGACGGGATTAGCTTAAAACAGAATTTGTTCTCCTACGTCGAATCGTTGTAATTTATGTGTTCTATTGAACTTTTCTCTCCCCTTTTTACCTTGTTCTATGATGCGTTGTTTAGCGTACTCAACCTTTACACTTAATGGAATAGGTACATTTTGATTCTTTGGCTTGCTTACATATTTGGTCCAGAATCTAATAGGTTTTTTTTTGTCTTCATCTAGTTCGATTAGCGTATAACTTGTTGCTTCGCTATAATTTTCATTTATTGCTTTTTCAAAGAAAGGTAAATACTCTGCCCATTTGTTGTGTTAGTCGTGACAGTAGATTCGTAGATATTTACGTAACTCTATATTTACTCTTTCCGCGAGATTTCCCTGTGGGTGTCGTACTGATGTGAGTAAAGGTTGGATTCCATTTTCACGAAGAGTCTTCTCCCATACATCGCTTTGGAACTGCACTCCTTGGTCGCTAAGTACCTTCTTCATTTTACCATATGCAGGAATGTATTTCTGCAAGAGTATTTTCAAAACAACTTTAGTTGTGGGTCGCATAATTGGATAAAGATGGACGGCTTTGGAAAATACATCAATACAAACAAGTATGTGTTTCACTCCACGACTTGATCTTGGAAGTGGTCCCAAAAAATCCACTGCAATTAGCTCTCCTTTCTGGTCCTTCTGGATACTCTGCATTTCCACATAGGTATGTAGATTCGGTCCTTTTGCTGTTTGACACTCATAACACTTCTTACTTTCGTTTTTAATCTTCCTGAACATATTATTGATGGTGAAATCTTCACGTAGGCTTAAGTAACATTTAAGTGCAACAGCATGTGCTAAACTTTCGTGTGTTGGTCGAATCAATTTATGCAACATATCATTTGTTAATACTACCTTCCAATCTTGCCTCATTAGTTTATATAAGACTCCATTTTGTACCTTGTAATGGTCTGGTAGGTGATCTCGTAGCTTAAATCCTCTCGTAGCATCATCTAAGTCTTGTTGTTGAGCTAGATTCTTCAGCATGTGTTTAACATCATTATCAGCAGTAACTTTAATAGGTAACAGTTGTAACTCATTATGGTTATTTTCGTAGACCTCTTCACACTCTTCTGTGACGTATCTACTCAATGTATCGGCTATAAAATTATCTTTCCCTTTACAATATTTTATAGTAAAGGAATACTCACAGATTGCTAGGATCCATCGTAATAATCGAGCGTTGGTTACTTTACATTTTAACAGAAATGTTAACGCTTGATGGTCCGTATGTACTTCAAAATGCGTTCCGTAAATATAATATCGAAACTGTTTCAGGGCGTATACTATAGCAAGTATCTCCTTATCAGATGTAGAGTACTGCTTCTCTGCCCCTTTGAATACTCTACTGGCATATGCAATGACACGGTGTTCTCCTGTAGCATCTTGTTGATACAGCACACTTCCACACGCGTAGTCGCTAGCGTCTGCGTAGATAACGAACCTTCCACCTCGCTGTGGATGATGAACCTTTATGTTTTCAATGAATAACTTCTTGACTTGGTCGAAGGCATCTTGATGTATCTTTTCCCACTTCCATTTGTGATTTTCTTTGTTAACTCCAGCAACGGTTGTGTTCTTTCTGCATATTGTTGTGAGAATCTTTTATAGTATTCTGTGAGTCCCAAAAATGCTCGTAACCCTTTAATGTTCTTAGGTGTAGGGAAATCGGTAATACTGTATATCTTTATGGGATCGGGTTGAATACCTGAGGATGAAATAATATGACCTAGGAATTGGATTGAGGATTTTATGAATTCGCACTTGTCTAGGTTAAGGAATATATGGGCTTCCCTAACCTTGTGGAATATAGTGTTAAGATGTTCAATGTGTTCGTCAAGTGTTTTTGATACTACCAAGATATCAGTCACGAAAACTATGGTGTAAGGCTCCACTTCTGGTCCTAATGCTTTCTCCAGACATTTTACAATCGCAGCCAAACTCGTGCTCAAACCAAAGGGAACTACCTTGGTTGGTAGCATTTATTTTTGTATAGGAAGGCGGTGTATTTTCTATCTTCTCTTCTAATTGGAATTTGCCAAAAACTCGACCGTAAATCCAACTTAGTCAAATAACGTGCTCCTTCACACTTTGCAAATAACTCGTCCGCAGGTGGTGCACAATCGAATTCACGTAGAACGACGCTATTCAAACTCCTCATGTCCAGGCATAAACGTACTTCTCCACTCTTCTTCTTTACTACAACTAGAGGATTAAGAAAGTTGCTGTTTGACCGCTCAATGATGTTATTTTCTATCATCCGTCGTATTTCCAGTTCAACTTCTCCCTCGTACTTCATGGGTCTTGGATACGTTGTTCTGACAAATTTTGTAGGGTCTGATACCATAATAGCGTGTTCGTAGACTGTGGTCTGCGTCGGTACATCGCTGAATACTTCGTCATACTCTTCTATTAATTTAAATAACTTCGCTTCTTCCTGAGATGACATTCCTTCTTCGGCTGTATTAGCATGCTGAGTAGGAGCATATCGTATACGTGGCTTGGATACGACAATAGGTTTTCCACTTACCTCACAATTTTCTTCATTTTCATTCATAATTAATTCATATAGAACATCCTTATAATTACATAAAATCTTATTGTTATTAATATTGTAGCATGACAGATAATCCACATAAATTAATTACTAAATGATCATTAATAAAACTCAAGTATATGGAATATCCAAAAAGATCCAAATGAAAATCAATTAAAAAGCACTATAAATTATTATAATAACAAGAAAAGTAAGCATAAAGAAAAAATCTACAACTAATATAATTATACTACAAATTAAAAACCCAGAAAACTAAAATTTGAATAACAATATTACCCAGGTAGGATAGAAGCAGGCAATGAAGATACCCAGACCAAATGAACTGACAAAGAAAACAGACCAGAGTAAACAAAAAGTATAAAAAGAAATGGTACTGAAGAACCAAGAACGAAGAAAGAAGAAATCTGGAATAAACCAATATACTGAATAATCAGAGGCCAGTGAAGCTCAAATAGAATAAAGGAGGTGAAACTCGAACAATACCCAAGAGAAACCCCATAGGGAGAAAACCAAAAAAACCCAAAAATAAATGAATGTCCCCAAAGAAAGTATAACACCCCAAAAAAACCATATACTAATGTAAAACTGATAAAAACCAAAAGTGTTTAGAGTATTAAGTAACAGTGCACCCCAAAAAAGTTATTGTACAGTTTATATAGACAAATCTTAACAGTCCCCCATGGTTAAATATTTCATATTGGAACACTATAAAAGGACTAGTGATAATATTAATGAATAACCAGGGACAAGTGCAAGTTATTAAATTATAATCAGTAAACTTTGAAAAGGTACATGAGTTACCGTGCAAGTAAATAACTTTAAGTGTTTTTGAACAGTATCATAATAATAGTTACTTAAGTAATATGGTGAAGGAGCAAGGAATAATATTTCTAATGAAATGCCACTGTTTATTAGAACATTCCATAGAATGAATAATAATAAACAGATAGCTTGTGTTTAGCATAAAGTAACGGGGAATACATCCTTAAAATTGGGAAGTACAGATCAGACTGTAAATAAATAGTTTTTAAGAAAGTGTTAACCATTTAATGGAACCAATATGTTATGTTCCTAGTTCCAAAAATTAACTAGATAAATAAGATTTAGTATTAAGCAGTATTATAGTTATAAAATATTATTTTGTTATTAATTTAAATTAGAAATGCTATATCTAAATGTAGATACCATTCCTATATTATAAAATGTTTTTATTATGTTACTGTGTGTAATCAGTACACAAAAAAGGTATGATTCAAAGTACCAGATTTAATAGTAAATAAGTGTTATATTTTAATTGTAAAATCAATATTCAATGTTATAATAGTCAAGGAACAAATTGTTAATAAATTATATAAGAATAGAAGGTCAGAGAAGGGTACAAACTAACTATATTAGTAAAAACTTTGCAAATAGTAACAGATCAAATCTAGGCCAGATAGTAAATTTAGACTACAGAATAATTGACAAATCTAGTCCTATAAACCAGTTAAACTGATAATATTTATGTAAGATAAACCCAACATATAGTAATACCATGTAAATAATACTTTATAAAGATGTGATCAGCAGATAAGTAAAATTATAAATAAAAATGGAATGGACTAACTAACATTATCAGAGGAGGAATCATAGATAAATGAATTGTATTCAAAAACAATCATTAATAAACTAAATTGCAAGAAATTAAGTAAGAATAGACAATTATATCAATTTCAGATTTAATAGAATAATAATTATATCAGAGAAAATGGCTATTATCTGCTTAGAGAACAGGAAATACAAAATTAAGCCTACCTTCCAAAATGTAAGAAATATAATTTTTTTTAATGAAAACTTTGTAAAACTATATTAATTAGTATCAAAATAAGCAGAATAGAGTAAAGAAACCGAATATGTATTTAGTATTTCATACAGTTAATTAATAACGAAAATATTTTCCGAGTATAATGTATTCAAATAAAATGTATCGGAAGCTAAGATAATTTGAAACAATGTATAATATATATTAAATTGGCTAAGATTTTCTGGAGACGAAGGAAATGAGAACAGTTCATTATTATCCGTTGAAGAGTGTACTTAAACGAGATTTTTTCTCTACGTAACCTTAACAAATGGCGAACTATAAGTAAAGCGAGTTCGGTGAAAATTTTTATAAATTTTTATATTCATTTTTTTTATTTGTGAACCGGTGAAATTAAACTATGAACAGTGCATCACCAATAAACAGCACCACACACGCCTAATTAATTAAAATAACACCAATACAATAAAATTTACAGACGAACAAACCAGGTTAAACCCGACACATATAGACAAAGTGAAATAGACATAATCACAACAATTTACACCAAGTGAACTATTAAACAATACACCAGTGACACTCAATTAACTCCAGAACCGTGATACACAATTGCTGAGACCATTTAAACGGAGAAAAGGCATCTTTATTTGAACAAATATTTCGTCGAGGTTAGACGTTTCCACTGCGCATGCGCTAGTCGGCCATTTTGATTCGTCGCCGTTCTTACAACAGCAAGGCAGCGAATTTCTAGACTGCATTTGGTTTGAAATAATTATTATATAAACTTTATTTATCAATTATAACATTGTATGTGTTAGTATTAAGGCATTTATCATTGTAAGTGTTATACTTTCCTGTCCATACCCTTCTCTGGCTATTCTTAAATAATCGTTCAAAGAACTATATTTTTATTTAAAAACAATGTAAAATTTTTTATCGACCGGCCCTGAGTGAGTCGATACTGCTGTGTAATATCGATTTTTATCGACAAGATTAAATAATTTGTTAATAAACTTCCTGTTTATGCAATTTGGTTTTAAATTTCCTTTGATATACTTAAAGAAGAAATTAATCGAAGGCTCAGACTAACCGAAAGGCGGAATAACGAACGCTTCGAAGAAGAAGAAGAGAGCCGTCTTTCGACTAGGACTGGAGTTAACCAGATTGTCATAAAGTGAATTTACAGAAAGTGACACTAATACACTAAAAAACATAATACCATTGACATATTAACCACAAACAATAACCACTAATATTTTTTAAATATTAGGATATATAAATTACACCAAAAATATTTTTTCAATAACAACCAAATTTTTTTTTTGAAATAAAAAATTTTTTTTTTTATTTCAAACTTTTTAACAGCAGTCACACAGATTTTATTTTGTAATTGTTACAAAATTGGCGTCCAACTAAAAGGCTGTAATTAGGGATTGAAAGGCTGTAATTACTCGCCCAATTTCTAATTCAGCTTGGCAGCGGTTATCCAGCCAGAAAACCAAGAAAGATGCAACGTCGTGCCACATCAAAGAAAAGTGTTATATGGAGGCCGAAAAAGAACTTAATACGGAGGATAAGGAGGCGCCCCCAGTGGAGGACGTAGAAACGTTATTACATCCAATGGAACCAAAACCACCAGCACAACCAAAGGAACAAATGGAAATGCCCACCCAAACAGGGGAAATCGATGGCAGGGAGGAACGAATAGAACAACCTGAGAAACCATCACGAGCAGAGAATGGTAACATACAGGAAATGCTCAGACAGATGATGGAGACAATGAAGGAAAACAATAAGAATATGGAAGAAAATAACAAGAAGATGAAAGAAGAATTAAGCAAGAAAATGGATTCCACAAAGGAAGAAAATAATAAAATTTAGAAGATTTGAAGAAGGATAACCAGTCCACCAAGGAAGATTTAAGTAATATAAATAAGAACATAGAGGTAACCAAAGAAGAATTGAAGAAGGACAACCAAGCAACAAAAGAAGAATTGAGTAAAAAGATTGAAAACACCGATAAGAGAATAGAGGAAACCAGCAGGGAAATGAAAGAAGACAACCGATCTTTAAGTCAGAAAATTGATAAAACTAATCAGAAAATGGAGGAAACCAGCAAAAAGATGGAAGAAAAATTGGAGGAGAATAACAAGAAAATGGAAGATAAGATGGGGGAGAGGTTGGAAGAGTTAAGAGAGGATAACCAACTATTACGGGAAGAATTACGTGAAGTTAACCAGGAGAATCTAGACAAGTTAGACGAATGAATGGAACTATTAAGAAAGGAAATGAACAAGGAACTCAAAGATAATAAGAAATCTATAACCAAAAGGCTGGAAGACGAAACCATAACTATAAATCAACAAATAAGAGAAGTTGATGAAAGATGTCGGCTGACCGAAGGGGAGGTACAAGAGTTCAAGGAAGTGGTAAACACCAAGGTCACAAATCTCGAAGAATCTAGTCGCAAGAAGGCAGAAGAAAACCGAAAGGAAAGCCAGGAAGAACTCAGTAAAGTACGGACTCAAATTACTGAAAGATGTGACGGAATGGAGGTAGTGATGACTAACATCACTGGTCAAGTGCGGCAGAGCCAGGAGGAAATGGAAGCAATTCGGAACCGACCAACCAGCTTCACAAATATCCCCATCAACGAAAACAGGGAATGGCTTAACTTCCGCCAATATAAAAGGAAGCCGATGGAATTCTTAGCCCGTGTTGAGGAATATATGACCAAACATAGAAGTAATAGATGGTCAAATAATCTAGAGCTATTGGATGAATCATTCCGTGAAATGACGGACAATTGGTGGATGGCAAACCGGAGCGAGATAAATGATTACCAGCAATTTAAAAATTTGTTCAAGGCCAAGTATTGGTCGGAGACCACCCAGAATCTAATAAGGGACAACATCTGCCATGGCCGATACAAA
The DNA here is from genome assembly GCA_034769895.1 of Magicicada septendecula. NCBI lineage: Eukaryota > Metazoa > Arthropoda > Insecta > Hemiptera > Cicadidae > Magicicada > Magicicada septendecula. Next base: position 147,552,527 of record CM068376.1, on the reverse strand, counting down.
ACCCAGTTTGGCAATACCATGACCGCGTACTTCCTTGGGAAGGTGTGCCTGGCTAAACACCTGGAACCGGCCATACCAGAGGAATGCCTGGTGAATAAGCTTACCTACCATTATGACGAAGAGGTCATAAGAGCACGAAGAGGTAGCCAGATAAAGACCATCCAGGCGATGACGGAGCTTTTGGAAAATTATGAGAATGAGGAGTATTACAGGCAAAGTAGAAGAAGGAATGAGTGGCCAGAATTCCGAAATAATCCGTCCCCGAACAATAGTAATCAACAGAACAACAGTGGGTACCAAGGGAACCGGTATAATCCAAATTACCATAATCAGCACCCTACCACCGGTAATAATAACAACAATAACCACGGTAATGTAAATCCAAACATTAACCGAAATAATAACGGATTCCCCGGTAATAGAAATAATTATTACCCAAATAATAATGTAAATAGCCAGAGAAACCCCAACCATACCAATAATACCGAGCGGTTTTATAACAGTAGGGGTTACCCAAGTAATAACAATAATAACAACAACAGGTTCTCTCGACCCCGGGTAAATTTTATACGCGCAGAAGGAAACAGCCAACGCAGGTATAACCATCAACGGCGGAACAGTTTCCACGAGTACGAAGATCGACGCAGAAGCCGAGAACGGGATAATTCCAGGTATAATCCCCCAAGGCGAAGTACCAGCCTGGATGACCCAGAGCGGCAAACAAATAGGGAGCAAATATATGAACAGCGAACGGAACGGCTGGAACCCACTCAAGGTTTCCCAACTGACGCCTCTGTTGGTCCAAATATTAACCAGGATGATGAGAATTTAAACGGGAGGAGGCAGTAATAAATGATAAGGACCTTTTGCTGCTTCTATCGCCTGGGTATATAAGAGAATTGCCAAGAGCAAGTAATAACAACAAAATTACTATTATTCGTTGTAACTATTTAAAAAACATTCGAAATGAACTACTGGAGGAGGACGAAACTCGCCTCCACAGTATAAATAACGAGATAATTTATATTAATGCAGAAATAGAAGGAACATTCGCACAGCTAATGATCGATACAGGTGCGAATGTATCTATAATTAACTCAACAGAATTGGAGAGGATCCAAGAGAAATGTGGTAAATTATTGCCGACCTTACCTATCAATAACATAGTATTAATCGGTGCCACTGGTCGCCAAAACAAAACAATAAGAAAGCAAGTGTCGTTAAATGTGATTAGTAAGGGTATAGCAATAAACATGGTCTTCCTAATTGCAGCAGGATTACCTTTCAATATATTAGTGGGATGCGATGTGCTGAGAGAAAACTCTGCTATCATTGATTTACGATCGGAGAAGGTATCGCTGTTTACCGGAGGTCTGACCTGGACGGCCGATTTAGTCGGTAGCGAAATAGCACTTCCCAGCAGTATCCACCAGCAAATTCGTAACATTAACTATACGGATAATAACACCATTTTTAATCCAATAGTATACGACAACACGGACGAAGATTTATGGTCCCAAAAAATACAAGAAATAAGGGATTTTCGGAGCGGAATTACTAGAGAGAAATTGCCCATTACACAAGCAAATCAATTAATAAGAATTTATGAGAAGTACCGCTCAGTATTTTCAGATGAGCCAGGCAAGGTAAAAAATTATCAATGTACCCTTAAGTTCAGAGATACAGTGGAATTTAATAGAAAATCCTACCCTATTGCGCATTCACGAAAGGAGGCTGTGAGAGCGGAAATAAACCGCATGATTAATAGCGATATTATAGAACATAGCCAATCCCCATACACCAGCCCTATTGTCGCTATTCCCAAGAAAAACGGCCAAGTCCGGCTTTGCTTGGATGCACGGGAAATAAACAAAAAAATAATTAATGATAGAACATCGCTCGGTGAGATTGAAGAAATCCTGAAACGTTTCCACGGTACCAAGTACTTCAGTACCTGGGATACGGTGTGCGGTTACTGGCAGGTAGAGTTACACCCACGGAGTCGCCAATATCTGGCTTTCATATTCGAGGGACGCAATTACCAATTCAAAGATTGCCCTTCGGATTGGTAAACTCAGTTGCCATCTTTGTGACCTGCATGGACCAGATATTGGGACAAGAAGCACTTCAGTTTACCACAGTGTATGTAGATGATCTACTAATAAAACATCCGAAATGTGGGAGGAACACTGCTACCGTGTGGAACACGTGCTTGAGAAATTATCTGTCAGTAACGTCACGCTGAAGTTAGAAAAATCCAAGTTTATTGCCAGAGAAGTGCAATTTTTAGGGTTTAACTTGGACGATCAAGGAATCTCACCGTCGGCAGAAAAGGTGGAAGCAATCCAGAAATTCCCGGCACCCAAAAACAGGAAGCAATTACAGTCGTTCCTGGGACTCTGTAATTACTAAGAAAGTTCCAGGAACAATATTCGGAATTAACCGCAAGGTTTCAACCTCAATTGTCGTCAAAGAATAAATGGGTATGGTGTAGAGAACAGGATATGATCTTCCAACAAATTAAAGACAAATTTCTGGCAACAATAATACTTCGCCACCCAAACTTTAAATTACCATTTTTCATGAATTGCGATGCCAGCAACATCAGTCTGGGAACAACACTGTATCAAGAAGACGAGAAGGGTCAACATCAAGTAATTAGCTTCGCGAGCAGATCTTTGAACCAGTGCGAGAAAAACTACACGGTGACTGAAAAAGAATTACTGAGCGTAGTATTTGCTTGCGGTAAGTTCCGCACTTACATTTTGGGATACCCTGTTACAGTCCGAACAGACCATAAATCTATTTCGTTCTTGAAAAGCTGCAAATTGAACCATGGCAGGCTAACGAGGTGGATACTTGCCCTTCAAGAATACCATCTAAAATGGGAATACATCCCAGGTAAAAAGAATGTCGTAGCTGATGTGTTATCCCGGGTCAATGTGGAAGAACAAACTTTCGAAGGGGAGAAGGAAAGCGTGCTAAAAATATACCATCTTCTTAGCACCAGAGCCGATTTAACAACAATCTTAACAAATATGAGCACCCACCAACAAGCGGACCCGAAATTGAGAAACCTCAAAACTCGATTAGAAGAGGGAGACGAAACCGTTGCTCAATTTTACCAACTAAATAAACAGATATTGTTCATTAAAACATCCCTGAAGGAGGAGACCTGGAAGGTGGTTGTTCCAACACAGATCGAAAGGGAATTAATCGTAAACTACCACATACGATACGGGCATATGGGCGCCCTAAAGGTAATAAAAGCTCTGGAGGAGAGCTGCCAGATAAAAAACATAAATAGAAAGGTCCGAAGGTATATTAAAAGCTGTAAAATCTGTCAACTTGTAAAAACAAATAATGAGAAGAAGGAAGGTGTTATGATTCCTATCACCTCCCAAGCAAAATTGGAGAAGGTATTCCTAGACATTTGCGGACCATTTCCCCGTAGTGGAGATCGACACCAATATCGATACCTAACAATCATAATGGACCACTTCACAAAGTATGTTAAGCTATACCCTACTAATCGAGCGACTACCCGGAAAATTCTGGGGATATTAACGGAACAGTATATCCCACACCTGGGGAAACCATCTTCGATCATCACTGATCATGGAACCCAGTTTAAGGGTAGAAAATGGCGAGATACCTTATTATCAATGGGCATTCGTACATACAAGACCTCGGTCTACCACCCGAGCAGTAATCCGGCAGAGCGGGTGTTACGAGAAGTGGGGAGGATTCTAAGAACTTATTGTCACCATCAACAAAAAAGGTGGCAAGACTATCTAGAAGCCACGGAGGAATTCCTCAACTTGGCATACCATCCAGCTATAGGAATAACCCCATATTCCGCCATGTACGAAAAACCACCCCCACGAGAGATCGCTGATATCCTCGAGTTCCCGATAAACCATATGTACAAATTTGACAAAGCTAAATTCTACAACAAGGTGGCAGAAGACCAGGTAAAACGGCAAAATAAGTATCAAAAGGCTAGTGGTAAAGTAATAATTTATGAAAAGGGAGAAAAAATCTTATTAAAAAATCGTGAACTACCCAGCACACTGGAAGGAATAACGAAAAAGTTATTGCTGTTATACACTGGACTATATGTAATATCCAATGTAAAAAATAATAATACTTATGAAATAAAGGAGATAGATTCAGAAAGGATAAAGGGTGTATATAACCAGGCTTCCATGAAAAAATATTATGAGTAATTGGAGGTATAGAAGATTGAATTTTGTGTGTACTTTATGAAAAAATAAAAAGAAGAAGAATTTATAATGATAAAAATTCAAAAACCAAGTAAGCACAACTTACTACCTAATATTTGAAACGAATTTTGGATTAATAAAAAAGAAAAAGAATTTGGCATAAAATGTCTAAATTCAAAAACCATGTAAGCACAACTTACTACCTATGATTTATGAACTATTTATGAAAAAACAAAAAGAAGAAGAATTTATAATGAAAAAATTCAAAAATAAAGTAAGCACTACTTACTAACGAATATTTATGAAACTATTTGTGAAAAAACCAGAAGGAAAAGAATTTAGTAAAATACACATAAATTTAAAAACCAAGTAAGCACAACTTACTACCAAACATCTACGAAACTCAAGTCATGAAATATAAAAGAAAAGAAAAAGAATTTTGAAGAATAACACACAACACAACTTCATACTAACACAACATTCAAAAGGAAGAGTAAGTTCACATTACAAACAAGTATATATAAAACCAATTCTGAAAAAAATAAAAAAAAAAATTTCGAGAATCAAGAAATGGCAATAAAAACCACTGATACAATTAAAATGAATAAACTTATTGTGAAATAAAATTAATAAGACTTTTAAGCAAAATAAGCAGAGACAATAACCACATGGAATTAATAATTAAAGAGTGCATTTGGATAAAAAGCAAGAGCAGAATAAAATTTTGAAAAAAGAAGGAAAAAACTAATGTATAAATAAATCCATAAGAAAAATATGATCATAGAATAAATGTCAATTATAAGACGGACAATTAAAAGAGTAATTACAAGAACATAAACTAGTGGAACGATTCATAAGAATTAAGAAAAAAACAAAAATATAATACAAAATACATGTTACCAATGACCAGAAGGAGATTGTAATAACAGTCAAGATATGACAGAGAATTAAAATAAATAAAAACTTTACACTGAATAAGAAGTGATAATTATATTAAACCAGCTTCCAACCATAAGGAGAAATAAAATGCCAGCAGAGCTAACCATTGAGAAAAATAACTGAGATAGAAATTAACTAAGATAGAAACATTAATAGATCTGTTCAAATACGAAGTGAAGTATCCAAAGATATTTAATTTTTTTTTTCATAGTCATAAGGTGGACTATTCTTATGTAATTTTTATTAATAACTGTCTGTAGATAAGTCCAGCAGTATTATTATGTATTGATCAGAGATGATGTGCCTCTGTAATCAATAAATGACGTAGTATGGCCAGCAGAGTAGTGTAGCCTACAGTGCCCCTCTGAACTGCCCCAGCTAACGTGTTAGAGAATATTAGGGAATAAATATCCCAAGGATAAAGAACCAAGTTAAGGAAAAAATGGAAAAATAAAAAATAACGAACCTCAGATGACTAATACTATCAAGAAAAATCCAGTTAATAATGAAATACAGATAAGCTCAAAAATAAAGAAGAAAAAAATTTAGAAACGTGAAGGAAGTAAAGAAATATAATTTATAATAAAATATCATAAGCAATTATTTCAGACAAATCAAGTATGATCTGAACTAATCACTTCTGGAAGAGAGCAATCTGTAGCATGACAGATAATCCACATAAATTAATTACTAAATGATCATTAATAAAACTCAAGTATATGGAATATCCAAAAAGATCCAAATGAAAATCAATTAAAAAGCACTATAAATTATTATAATAACAAGAAAAGTAAGCATAAAGAAAAAATCTACAACTAATATAATTATACTACAAATTAAAAACCCAGAAAACTAAAATTTGAATAACAATATTACCCAGGTAGGATAGAAGCAGGCAATGAAGATACCCAGACCAAATGAACTGACAAAGAAAACAGACCAGAGTAAACAAAAAGTATAAAAAGAAATGGTATTGAAGAACCAAGAACGAAGAAAGAAGAAATCTGGAATAAACCAATTTACTGAATAATCAGAGGCCAGTGAAGCTCAAATAGAATAAAGGAGGTGAAACTCGAACAATACCCAAGAGAAACCCCATAGGGAGAAAACCAAAAAAACCCAAAAATAAATGAATGTCCCAAAAGAAAGTATAACACCCCAAAAAACCATATACTAATGTAAAACTGATAAAAACCAAAAGTGTTTAGAGTATTAAGTAACAGTGCACCCCAAAAAAGTTATTGTATAGTTTATATAGACAAATCTTAACAGTCCCCCATGGTTAAATATTTCATATTGGAACACTATAAAAGGACTAGTGATAATATTAATGAATAACCAGGGACAAGTGCAAGTTATTAAATTATAATCAGTAAACTTTGAAAAGGTACATGAGTTACCGTGCAAGTAAATAACTTTAAGTGTTTTTGAACAGTATCATAATAATAGTTACTTAAGTAATATGGTGAAGGAGCAAGGAATAATATTTCTAATGAAATGCCACTGTTTATTAGAACATTCCATAGAATGAATAATAATAAACAGATAGCTTGTGTTTAGCATAAAGTAACGGGGAATACATCCTTAAAATTGGGAAGTACAGATCAGACTGTAAATAAATAGTTTTTAAGAAAGTGTTAACCATTTAATGGAACCAATATGTTATGTTCCTAGTTCCAAAAATTAACTAGATAAATAAGATTTAGTATTAAGCAGTATTATAGTTATAAAATATTATTTTGTTAATAATTTAAATTAGGAATGCTATATCTAAATGTAGATACCATTCCTATATTATAATATGTTTTTATTATGTTACTGTGTGTAATCAGTACACAAAAAAGATATGTTTCAAAGTACCAGATTTAATAGTAAATAAGTGTTATATTTTAATTGTAAAATCAATATTCAATGTTATAATAGTCAAGGAACAAATTGTTAATAAATTATATAAGAATAGAAGGTCAGAGAAGGGTACACACTAACTATATTAGTAAAAACTTTGCAAATAGCAACAGATCAAATCTAGGCCAGATAGTAAATTTAGACTACAGAATAGTTGACAAATCTAGTCCTATAAACCAGTTAAACTGATAATATTTATGTAAGATAAACCCAACATATAGTAATACCATGTAAATAATACTTTATAAAGATGTGATCAGCAGATAAGTAAAATTATAAATAAAAATGGAATGGACTAACTAACATTATCAGAGGAGGAGTCATAGATAAATGAATTGTATTCAAAAACAATCATTAATAAACTAAATTGCAAGAAATTAAGTAAGAATAGACAATTATATCAATTTCAGATTTAATAGAATAATAATTATATCAGAGAAAATGGCTATTATCTGCTTAGAGAACAGAAAATACAAAATTAAGCCTACCTTCCAAAATGTAAGAAATATAATTTTTTTTAATGAAAACTTTGTAAAACTATATTAATTAGTATCAAAATAAGCAGAATAGAATAAAGAAACCGAATATGTATTTAGTATTTCATACAGTTAATTAATAACGAAAATATTTTCCGAGTATAATGTATTCAAATAAAATGTATCGGAAGCTAAGATAATTTGAAACAAGGTATAATATATATTAAATTGGCTAAGATTTTCAGGAGACGAAGGAAATGAGAACAGTTCATTATTATCCGTTGAAGAGTGTACTTAAACGAGATTTTTTCTCTACGTAACCTTAACAAATGGCGAACTATAAGTAAAGCGAGTTCGGTGAAAATTTTTATAAATTTTTATATTCATTTTTTTTATTTGTGAACCGGTGAAATTAAACTATGAACAGTGCATCACCAATAAACAGCACCACACACGCCTAATTAATTAAAATAACACCAATACAATAAAATTTACAGACGAACAAACCAGGTTAAACCCGACACATATAGACAAAGTGAAATAGACATAATCACAACAATTTACACCAAGTGAACTATTAAACAATACACCAGTGACACTCAATTAACTCCAGAACCGTGATACACAATTGCTGAGACCATTTAAACGGAGAAAAGGCATCTTTATTTGAACAAATATTTCGTCGAGGTTAGACGTTTCCACTGCGCATGCGCTAGTCGGCCATTTTGATTCGTCGCCGTTCTTACAACAGCAAGGCAGCGAATTTCTAGACTGCATTTGGTTTGAAATAATTATTATATAAACTTTATTTATCAATTATAACATTGTATTTGTTAGTATTAAGGCATTTATCATTGTAAGTGTTATACTTTCCTGTCCATACCCTTCTCTGGCTATTCTTAAATAATCGTTCAAAGAACTATATTTTTATTTAAAAACAATGTAAAATTTTTTATCGACCGGCCCTGAGTGAGTCGATACTTCTGTGTAATATCGATTTTTATCGACAAGATTAAATAATTTGTTAATAAACTTTCTGTTTATACAATTTGGTTTTAAATTTTCTTTGATATACTTAAAGAAGAAATTAATCGAAGGCTCAGACTAACCGAAAGGCGGAATAACGAACGCTTCGAAGAAGAAGAAGAGAGCCGTCTTTCGACTAGGACTGGAGTTAACCAGATTGTCATAAAGTGAATTTACAGAAAGTGACACTAATACACTAAAAAACATAATACCATTGAAATATTAACCACAAACAATAACCACTAATATTTTTTAAATATTAGGATTAAAAATTACACAAAAAATATTTTTTTTAGAAACAACCAAATTAAAAATTTTTTTTTTGAAATAAATTTAAATTTTTTATTTCAAATTGTAACAACATTAATACACAGTATATTTTGTTATATTACAAAATCAATCCTTGCACTTAATGTATTTAATAAATCTATTCCAATAATTCCATCATATATAAGTTTATTCATTATGATCATAGGATATGTTATTTCTAAGTCCTTACAATTTAAAGTTACGTAAGCTTGCTGTCTAACCTTTCCTCTCTTATTCATGGCTGTAATAACATTTATATTATTGACAGGTAAAATAGCCGTTTGTTTAAAATATTTTTTATTTTGTTGTACCCACTTATTGTTTATTACAGTTAATTGGCTACCTGTATCGATTAACATTTTAATTCTACATCCATTAATTCGTACATTAATTATAGGACAATTTATTTCTTGTTGATTTGGTGTCACATTCCTGTCAGTGTCTAATAACTCATTTCTAACGTCGCACGGATATATATTGTTTATTGTGTAACAGCACGTCCTGTTTCTCCTTCATTGTGTTGTGTCGCGGGAACAGGATGGCTGAACATGTACCTGTCGCTGTCTCTCTTTATTTCCTCGTCTGCGCTCTCTCTCTTGCTTCCCACACTACAGCTTCCCGCTCTCTTCTCTTTTCTCTGCATTGTGGATACGGTGCGATCATATGGTTTACTAAACTTTTTCTTCAAATTTGGCCAGGCCAAACCCCTTTTTGTTATCGCGCACGTTTCCCTCGGAGTGTTGTTCCTTCTCTGCGTCGCATGCGTTATACACAGCTGTGTGTTGCTTTACACTGTGTGTTGGCGGCGTATAATTTCGCCTATAATTATCACGGTTTTGCGTATCGTCACGTTCCCGTGCTTTATCACTACGGTCGTAACTAGCGTGATAATTAATGCGTGTTTGTTGATTGTGTGGTGAATTGTTACTCTTATTAATATTTTGTGATTGAGTGACGAGTATCAAGAATTGTTCGATCGTTTTGACACCCTGCGTATATACAGCTAACTGAATATCTCTATGGAAGTGGTAAGACAACTTAGACACTATCTCATACTCAGAAAATTTTGGTTTTAAATGTTTTACGCGTTCACTCTGCGCTATAGTGTACTGCTCAATACTCTGGCGTCCATGCGGATTATATTTACCATACTCCAATTGGTCACGTACTTGCCTTTGAGTGTGGATATTCCAGTACCTATTTTCGAATGCTTCTCTGAATTGCTGATACGTGGTTATATTGTCTCGAATTATGGAGTACCATTGACTTGCAGAATCTCTTAAATGACGGGTGACAAAACTCACTTTCTCCTCGTCGTCACTCATACTTCTCCTACTTCCAATTTTTTCAATTTCTCTCTCGATATTCGCCAAAAATTCCATGCTATTTTCTCCTTTGTTACTTGCAAAGGTTATCTTACTTCTTTCTTCTATGGGTGCAGTGAACATCATTGTCTGCGTCGGCCGTCTACGAAGTTCTTCTCTAAGCTGCTTCATCTCGCTTTGCATCTCTTCCTTCATATGGGATACTTCTTCAGATCGGTCTTTAGCAGTTTTGGACGTCTCTTCAATTTTGTGTTCTATAACTACTGTGCACGCTTCTATGTCTTTAATTTTACCAGTATTAACTTGTACCATATTATTAACAGTTTGAATTTTCTCATCTTGTTCTCGCGTAATAGTAGTTGAATTATCATTTATTTGTTTATGTACTTCTCTGATATCTCTTCTCCATTCGAGACGCAATTATTTTTGTTTATTTTCAATCCTTACTACTTGTTCAAGTAAGGCTTATTTAAAATTATTTTCAAGAGCGTCAATACGTGAGTGTGTATCAACCATCTTTTCTGTTAATTGTATATTACTGTCGATTATAATTTGTTTTATTTCAAGATTATCGTTCTTCAATTCGTCTACTTTCAGTTATTCTTATAGGTCTTGTTTAAAATTCTCAAACTGTTGTTCTAATTTAGTATTTACATTTTCAGTTTGTTCTTCTAATTTATTTTTTAATTCGTCTATATTTTGGTTCAATTCCTCTTTCAACTTTTTGTTTGCTTATTTATATTTTCTGTCTGTTTTGTGCTTATTTCATCTACCCAGGCACGCATCATAGTTTGAAGTGCTTCCATATTCAAGCTTTCTGGTGCTGCCATAGTGAATTATTAAAATATTTATTTATAATTTATTATTGGTGAACCGTATGCGAGCTTTTATTTATTTATTGTTTAATTACTATTATTTATTTATTTTTATCTACTCATGTTACAATTACACCTGTTTGTTGGGGTGGGCGCCAGTTGTGTTATTACAATACAATACACACAACAAATTTAAAATAACTAACATACAAAAATAATTAAAATATAATATTAATTATATCCTATAAATTATCAAACACTGATAATGATAGAGCATACATTAATTATTAAATGTAGGCATGTCGGGCCCCACGTTAATGGGCGGCAATTTTATATAACGCTACCAAGTATTTAAACAGTTATAACGATACCAGGTGTAAACAGTTATAACAATACAAGGTGTTTAAACAGTTATAACGATACCAGGTGTAACTGTAATAAGAGTAGTAAATTTATGAGTAGTTACAATTTCATGTTTATTGTTTAAAAAACATTATAAATAATAAAACGTTGTTAATAATCTCCGATCAAGATATCACTCATTATTAAGTGTTTATCTCTTAAGCTATACGGTGTTACACACATGTAAAACACTCTTACTTCTAGACATGTTAATAATCTTAATCTAGACATTTATTCAAATTGATTTAATTAAAGAAATAAATTTAAATTTAATTAAGTTTTATTTTAATTGAATTCATTTAAATCAGATCTGACCTCAGCTTGCTCAGTCTATACTAATGTTTTTAAAAATAAATTTAAAATTATATTAATTACTCTTAGACTGGCATTTGTTTCGTATTCAAAATTTAAATTTTTCTTTTCTACAAAATGCAAATATCAAATCATTTCAATTATTTTTCTTTGATAAAAAAAAATACTATCTCAAAATTAAACTTTTTTTTTCTATATTTATCTATATGCGATCGCTCATTCTTACGACTAAAACATTTACATAAGACTCTATTACATTATTTACCTAATTATAAACTTTTTTTTAATTCATTGTCTCTTTATATAGTCTTTATGAGCTCTTTTAAAAAAAAATCATTTATAAATGCATTATGCATGACACCTGGAGTTTTGATGACCTTACGACTTATTGACGGGGTCCAGCGTTGTCCAGAGTTGGGTTACCGTTACTCCTGGCTTGGCGTGGTCCTGGATATGTCCAGAGTCCAGCGTCGTTCTCCAGCAGTATGTGGTCCGTCCCAGAGAATTAATATCGGCTGCGAGATGAATCTCGTTCGGCTGTTAGGCGTCTAAAAAGCATCTCATAACGTCCAGCACCTCGCGTCGCTCTTTATAGCTTCTCTGTAGATACTCTTGCTGACTTAAACGGTCCCGGTACTCTACATTTTCCGTAATAGTGTAAACATAATTACTGAAAACGTCTTTATTCGTTCGTAGATGAGACTTATAACAAAATAAAACTGTTCTGCCGACGGACAGCGTGTCCGATTGCAACTTTGTCTTGAAATAAGAGAACAGCTTCCAGTCAAACCCTTAATTTATACCCTCTCGAGATTCCGCACCTGTTGGATCCAAAATTGTCCTGTCGAGACCTGCAGATCACATGATAGCCCCCACTCCCGAATCTTTTCATATATTTAAAAATTTCTGCAAATGACAATGTTTTGTAAGGAATTGAGATAGCACAAATCATAGATAATTTGATTAAGCACTCACTGTATTAATTTCAGCGTCTTAGTGTAATTTGCGTATTTTGTCACACTTTATTTCGCATTGACTTCGCGTGGTGTGCCCTACTAACGTAATTTTCTTACTGTGGATAACTATAAAATTTACACACACTTTGGTGCCTTTTGTTTGTTTATAAACTAACTAGTTTTCACACAGTGAATTAAAATAATTATTTTAGTAATTAATTGTGGAGGGTTGCTGGGATTCCTGTCTGTACTTGCATCAGTAACACACATAAGATACACGCGTAACACACATACAATCGAGCAGGTGTTCCTTGCCTGTTGTAACAGGTTAATTTTTCCCCTAGTGTAACAATGAAACATTTTTACAATCCCAGACATGTCCATTTACCTTATAATAATTTAACAATAACTTATAATAATTTTACAAATTTTACATTTGTTTAAATCAATGCACAATAGAGCATATGGCTGTATCGTTGCAATATATATATATATATATATATATATATATATATATTACAACGTTATTTTTATACACTTACTTTTTACACATACGCTATTACCCGTATGCGCGCGCTTACCCACGTCTCGGAGGTATACTCTTCTTCAGCAGTATTTACCTTGATGTTCCCCGGCTGGGTCGCAGCCTTTGGTCGTTGATTGAGTGTGGATAAGCGCGTGAATAGCGTTATAAGTTTCAATTTACAAGTAAAGAGTACAGAGGATTGAGTACTGGTTGTGAAATTAGTACGACTGTTTCAAGAAAAGCATATCCATTTGATTTATTCAAAAATCGAAAATTGTCATGTTATTTAAATTGTTCAATGTGAGTTTCTTGTTATATGAACCCTTATATTCAACCCGAATATAATATACTCATAATGTGTTTAACTCTGATTTCTTATTCTTCTAAGACATAGTATATACACACATACATTATATATGCCCTGAAATAGTACACAGACATATACATATAACACATATAAATATAATAGGAAACGTACTTAATACGTATAACATTTAAATATTGATTTAGTCTTTACAAGTGTGTTTTCCATGTATACCACGTAAATGAAACTTTTAATTAATTCAAATATTAATTAAAATATTAATAGAGAACCTTACTTACGTTAATTGATTCTAATTTTAATGTCTCAATTAATTAACCGTTACGTAAATCTCATATTTAAAAATTATTCATCTAATTAATTACAAAATATAATAAACTATGGTTCTTTCTTGACCATTCAATTATGAGATTACTACTATGATATTCTCTATTCTCATTTATATATTTAACAATTATTTATTCATTCTTTAAGTTAAAAAATATATTAATGTTCTTGTAAACTTGGATATGGAAACTAGAGCTTTTGGTGATAGACTTCAGGGTCATTTATAATATTAAATAAATGTTCGAGTTCACCTGCATTTTTCTGCACCCATTTAAATTGTTGTTACCGTCATCTGGACTCTCGAGTTTGTTGATCCTCTTTGGTATCAGCTCCTCTTTACTCTACGTCGTTGAATTCCTCGCTCCGTCTACTAGATGATGAGTTCTGACGTGGACCTCTAGTCTTAATGATGAACGGCTGGATGTAGCTACATGTGTTGTCCCTGCGTCCTCTCGTAGATGTCTAGTTCCTCTCCTCTTCTTTCTTGTCCTTCGTAGCTGTCTAGAAGTTCTACGTAGTTATGACTCTTGTAGCTTCATTAATACAGTCTTTTATTTAAATCACTCGTTCTTTAATAATTGCACCGACGTAATGCCAGTTCCATCGCACTTCAGTTTATTAACTACTGTTCAAAACATTACTACAACTTTGTAGAATTTACGTTGTCGAGATGCGTGGATTCCTCTTACTATTAGGTGAGATAGTGAGAAAGAGTGTGTCGCTCGCTGGGGTTTTATATTGCTGCCTCGTTGCAATTCCTGTTGGAAACTGTTTCTGACAACTTTGGACTGGCCGGCGCGTCGGTTTCATCATCACTTTCAACCTACGCGTCTTTTAATGAAGCGCACACTTTTTTACAAATATTATTACACCAATGGTTAGGTATAATATTAAACCTTGTCTATGCAAATTATGGATGTTACGCTGAGCAAATTATGGCAGCTATGGCAAAATTTCACACGGTGTCTGAACCGTTCCCACGATTAATGACCACTTAACGCTAAATTGAAGCGCCAGGCGTCAGCTATGTATTCACATATGTCGCTGATTCGTGTGACTTTTGGTTCACGTACAATCCTTAAAAAACTGTGTGAATTCTTCCACCCTCGTTTGCATATTTAACCTGTCTGTTATTTACACATGTACACATACACACACACGCAGACTGCTACACAGGCGACCGCAAGTCGTTCTGACGTACTGCTGCCGGTCTCTGCGTGTTAATTGCTCCCCTTCGTTACATTTAAAAACCAACAAAGTCATATGCTTCCATATACATGCTTACGTACAATATTTTATTTATTTAAATTTAAATACTGCTTATATTTATTACATTCTTTCTTATATATAACGTATATTTATTATACTATTTTTATTATGTACATCTTACATATTTCATACGTCTATACATATGTTATCATACCTCAGTCAGGGGTTGATACATATACTTATGCTAAACGTATCGTTGCAATATATATATATATATATATATATATATATATATATTGCAACGAATCACAGGATCATGATAGGCGGGGCAAGTTCATATATTACACAGACAATGGACATTCATATTATATTGGTAGATGGTTAAGTTTGGTTGTTATCAATTGTATTTAGTAAGGATAAGGGTTTAGTTTAGTAAAACTGTGCATTATTTATTTATTGTTATTCATGTACTGTGTTTGTGGAAATGTGCCGGCGTGCGCGAGTGGTAAACGTTTCCCGGGCGGTGCGTGAAGTATTTATCGTTGTGTTTGACATTGAACTGAACTTAGACATATGTATTGCTACAATCCCTATACCTGTCGGACTATTGTTTACGTTCATGTATGATATTAGTATGTAGGCAGTTATGCATGAGATACGGGTAGTCTGATTACCGCTATGCATGCTGTTACAAAGTAAATGCACTCTACTGCATGAAAAGTGCATTGTCACTATGTAATAACCATGTGACTTCCATCCACCAATAGAATGCTGAGTGGTGGTTGGAAATTTTCTTAAGCCTGTCGTTACACAGGTAGTTCTTCTACGCCATCTACCGCGAACGGGACGTGCACTCCTTGTACAAGATTCTACCGCTTGCAAGGTATTGTAAAGACTATTCGTCGTTAGTGAAACGGGAAGACTCAGAACTGTGTGTGTAGTACATCTGCACACAGTATTGTTTTAACGCATTGCGCGTATAATTACGACAGTTCTTCTACGCCATCTACCGCGAACGGGACGTGCACTCCTTGTACAAGATTCTACCGCTTGCAAGGTGTTGTAAAAACTATTCGTCGTTAGTGAAACGGGAAGACTCAGAACTATGTGTGTAGTACACCTGCACACAGTACTGTTTTAACGCATTGCGCGAATAATTACAGGCAGTTCTTCACTGCTGCTACCGCGAACGGTACATACAATCCTTGTACAAGATTCTACCGCTTGCAAGGATCTGTTAAGACTTTTCGGGGATAGTAACGCGTGTGACGCAGAACAGTTGATATTATCTATTTACACACGGTATTATTAATATTGTAGTATTACGTGTGTGAGAAGTGAGTGTAACTGTATCACTGTGCGAGATTTTCCGCAGTGTCAGTATCATAAATAGTTACGCAATAGTAAGTTGTTCCATCAAGACGTTTCCGTGCTAGTGCAAGATTTCCTCATAGGGTGGTCTGCTGATTGCGGTAGACCTTGTATTCGCGTGAACACTTGAAGAAGCCGGAGTGGTATAAGCTCGATATACCGTTATTAGATTAAACTCACTGTCACCTGAGATATTACTTGGTCATAAACTCTATATTAATTTTGCGAGTAAGATCCGTAGTACCGTTGTGTGTGCGAAGCGTCAGATTCATCGTGGGAATTGCAGGACACCAGCCCAGCTGTTATAGGACATCAGCCCAGCTGTATAGGACCAGCCCAGCTGTCAGGACACCAGCCCAGCTGTTATAGGACGCCAGCCCAGCTGTTATAGGACCCCAGCCCAGCTGTTATAGGACCAGCCCAGCTGTTACAGGACATCAGCCAAGCTGTTACTGGACGCCAGCCCAGCTGTAAACATTTCTGGGGAAACGTCTGTCATTTATGAGCCGCATCTGACGAACCAACTACACCGCAAAGACCGGCCCTTCTCTTCAACAACATCATCGTGGGAGTCTTCTTATGTAACGTATCACGTCTTGCGTATGAACATTATTTAACATTTTAAAAGAAAGACTCTATATCAAACATTACATTCTGTACCTATCAAATATACCATATAAACTATAACTTGTGTTTGTGCAATAAATAATCTTAAACCCTCCAATATAGACTTGTAATTTGAAATACACAGACTATCATATCCTATGCGCCAATAGTTTAGTAATTTGTGTTGTCGCAATATATATATATATATATTCAATCACTTTCTGCTACAGTCCATTTCTTGATGTATATAATACATTTAATATTTATAACTAAATTTACCTCAAGATGTTATTTTTCCTTATTTGGAACATGTTTCGAGAGTCCCCGTTCTCTCATCTTCAGCCTTCGCGATCTTGTGTCTGGTGAAGTATTTGTGTGTTGGCTGCTGGATGCTATTAAGGTTGTTTGTTGGTCTTTGGTATTTTAAAGTTGTATTATTGTGTGTGATTGTGGTATATGTATTTGTATTTTGTGTATTTTCGATTTTGAGTGCTTTGAATATTGTGTCATGTTTTGTATTTATTTGTATTTGTTCTGGTATTAGTTTGTTTTGTGTTTTATGTTTGTATATTTGTAAATTTTCCCAAATGTTAATTATGGTTCCTTTGTGTGGTATATGTTTTATTAGTGACATATTGGTTATGTTTGGGAATTCATGTCCTGTGTTTATTGCATGTGTGGCTAAATCGGATTTATATATCTCTGGTTTTTTGTATGCGTTTAGGTGTTCAAAATAACGTTTTTTCAGCTGTTTTTTGTTTGTCCTATGTAACATTTATTGCAATCTTGGCATTCAATTTTGTATATACCGTTAGTTGTTGTATTATCTTTGTTGTGTGAGCTATTTAGATTTTGCAATTTATTTTTATTAGTTTTGTATGCTATTTTTATATCTGTGTTTTTAAATAGTTTTGTTCGTTTTGTCATTTTATTATTTCTGTATGTGAATGTGGCCCATTTGTTGTTGTTGTTATTATTTATGTGTTGTTCATTTTGATTAATTCTTAATTGTTCAGTTTTATTTTATATTTGATTTTATTTTCCATTTTGTTCACAGTATTTTTATTGTATCTATTTCATAACCAATTTGGTATATTATATTTCTTTCTTTGTCAGTTTCTTGTTTGTTTAGGGGAATTTTGTACATTCTGTTAAATAGCGAATAGAATGCTGCCATTTTATGTTGTGGTGGGTGGTCAGAATGGTTAGGTATAATGAATGATGTTAGTGGAAGTTGGTTTTCTATATATTGCATATTGTATGTGGTTCTCGTATCTTGTGATGGTTATGTCAAATGTCTTAATGGCATATGGATAAGATATGTAGATGATGGGGTATATGTATCAAATAACAAAAACACAAATGCAGAGAACATACTGAAACAAATCAATAACATACATCCTAAAATGCAATTCACAGAAGAAAAAGAAAAACATAAAAAAATCAACTATTTAGACATAACCATCACAAGATACAACAACCACATACAATATGCAATATATAGAAAACCAACTTCCACTAACATCATTATACCTAACCATTCTGACCACCCACCACAACATAAAATGGCAGCATTCTATTCGCTATTTAACAGAATGTACAAAATTCTCCTAAACAAACAAGAAACTGACAAAGAAAGAAATATAATATACCAAATTGGTTATGAAAATAGATACCATAAAAATACTGTGAACAAAATAGAAAATAAAATCAAATATAAAATAAAACTGAACAATTAAGAATTAATCAAAATGAACAACACATAAATAATAACAACAACAACAAATGGGCCACATTCACATACAGAAATAATAAAATGACAAAACGAACAAAACTATTTAAAAACACAGATATAAAAATAGCATACAAAACTAATAAAAATAAATTACAAAATCTAAATAGCTCACACAACAAAGATAATACAACAACTAACGGTATATACAAAATTGAATGCCAAGATTGCAATAAATGTTACATAGGACAAACAAAAAAACAGCTGAAAAAACGTTATTTTGAACACCTAAACGCATACAAAAAACCAGAGATATTAATTGTTCAGTCTTTATTTTATATTTGATTTTGTTTTCTATTTTATTTACAGTATTTTTATTATATCCATTTTCATAACCAATTTGGTAAATTATATTTCTTTCTTTGTCTTTTTCTTGTTTGTTTAGGGGAATTTTGTACATTCTGTTAATTAGTGAATAGAATGCTGCCATTTTATAACGTTATTTTGCACACCTAAATGCATACAAGAAAACAGAAATATACAAATCCGATTTAGCCACACATGCAATAAACACAGGACATGAATTCCCAAACATAACCAATATGTCACTAATAAAACATATACCACACAAAGGAACCATAATTAACATTTGGGAAAATTTACAAATATACAAACATAAAACACAAAACAAACTAATACCAGAGCAAATACAAATAAATACAAAACATGACACAATATTCAAAGCACTCAACATCAAAAATACACAAAATACAAATACATATACCACAATCACACACAATAATACAACTTTAAAATACCAAAGACCAACAAACAACCTTAATAGCATCCAGCAGCCAACACACAAATACTTCACCAGACACAAGGTCGCGAAGGCTGAAGATGAGAGAACGGGAACTTTCGAAACATGTTCCAAATAAGGAAAAATAACATCTTGAGGTAAATTTAGTTATAAATATTAAATGTAATATATATATATATATATATATATATTCAAACACTTTTTGCTACAGTCCGTTTCTTGATGTACATAATATATTTAATATTTATACTGAAATTACCTCAAGATATTTTTTTCCTTATTAGTAACATATTTGAGAAACATTGTGTTCTCATCCTCAGCCTTCGTGATTTTGCGTCTGGTGAAGTATTTGTGTGTTGGCTGGTCGTTATTGTGGTTTCTTGTTGGTCTCTGGTATTTTAAAGTGGTATTATTGTGTGTGATTGTGGTGTATGTATTAGTATTCTGTGTATTTTCGATGTTGAGTGCTTTGAAAATTGTCATGGTTTGTATTGATTTGTATATGTTTAGGTATTAATTTGTTTTGTGTTTTATGTTTGTATATTTGTAAATTTTCCCAAATGTTTATTATGGTGCCTTTGTGTGGTATGTGTTTTATTAGTGTCATGTTGGTTATGTCTGGGAATTCATGTCCAGTGTTTATTGCATGTGTGGCCAAATTAGATTTGTATATTTCTGGTTTTTGTATGCGTTTAGGTGTTCAAATAAATTTTTTTCAGTTGTTTTTTTGTTTGTTCTATGTAACATTTATTGCAATCTTGGCATTCAATTTTGTATATACCATTGGTTGTTGTATTATCTTTGTTGTGTGGGTTATTTGGTTTTTGTAGATAATTTTTGTTAGTTTTGTATACTATTTTAATGTCTGTGTTTTTAAACAGTTTTGTTAGCTTTGTCATTTTATTATTTATGTATGTGAATGTGGCCCATTTTTATTGTTGTTATTATTTTTGGTTTGTTCATTTTGATTAACTCTTAATTGTTCAGTCTTTATTTTATATTTGATTTTGTTTTCTATTTTATTTACAGTATTTTTATTATATCCATTTTCATAACCAATTTGGTAAATTATATTTCTTTCTTTGTCTTTTTCTTGTTTGTTTAGGGGAATTTTGTACATTCTGTTAATTAGTGAATAGAATGCTGCCATTTTATAACGTTATTTTGCACACCTAAATGCATACAAGAAAACAGAAATATACAAATCTAATTTGGCCACACATCCAATAAACACTGGACATGAATTCCCAGACATAACCAACATGACACTAATAAAACACATACCACACAAAGGCAACATAATGAACATTTGGGAAAATTTACAAATATACAAACATAAAACACAAAACAAACTAATACCTGAACAAATACAAATCAATACAAAACATGACACAATTTTCAAAGCACTCAACATCGAAAATACACAAAATACTAATACATACACCATAATCACACACAATAATACCACTTTAAAATACCAGAGACCAACAAGGAACCACAATAACGACTAGCCAACACACAAATACTACACCAAACGCAAAGTCACGAAGGCTGAGGTTGAGAACACAATGGTTCTCGAAACATGTTCCTAATAAGGAAAAAAATATCTTGAGGTAATTTCAGTATAAATATTAAATATAATATATATATATATATATATATATATGCCTATATACAATTTTTGAATAATATTAAAAAACTTTAAATTAATACTTCGTATTTTAAAATAAAAAGTTTTAACAGAAGTAACAAGAAAATAAACGCAGATATGGTAATCAAGCTCAGATGTTTACACAATTCAAAAATCGTCGTTCATTGTTTAGTTTTCATTTATATGACGTATTATTTCATTAGCGAAAATAATAACAATTGATTGACTGTTGCGCAATTTTCAACACAGACCTGGCTTATCAGGTATTTACAATACGAAACAATGGGCAGTAGTCACAATTTTGAAGTTACTAAGATAACACGAGACAAGAAGAAAACCAGTATTTCTAGCGATCGCCTCAGATAGGTCTCAGCTTCCTTAGGAGTAGTATCAGCTACTAGCATTTTTCCAGTCAAAAGTTGAACAACATCAGAATGAATATTTTTAAAGTGTTGATTCAATACGTCGTTATATTGGTGGTGGTTTTCATGGTTAACAACACAGACGGGCAAGGTGGAGAGTACGGACAGCCGAAAAAAAAAATTGTAAGTAACAACACAGATCGGAAACTAATATTTTACTTAAATACTTAAAATATTTTATATATAAACTAGCTTACACTTGTTTTCACACTTTATAGGTAGAGGTGCACATACTTAAATACAGTACAAAGAACAAGAAACCCAATTCTGGGTAAACGTTGAGTAAACATCAAATGTTGTAAGCGTAATGTGTGTCTTCTATACATTTATTCCTACTTGTATTCAGACTTATTCATGCATTCAGACATTGGCATAACTAGGAATTTTCTGTGGGATCTACTGACCAAGATTTTCCCATGTGGGTGTTACAGGCCAGGAATTTTCAATAGTGTCCGGTTATTTATGATAGGAAAAACGCCAGCTAAAGCTCTCTGTATGTAATACAACCCAATCCCTAGCTACGCCACTGAATTTAGATATTTTCTTCATAAAATAAAACCTATAATTACTCAGATTGTCTTTTAAAAAATTGCGGAGCAGAATAATGTGTTATTAGTATTAGCGGAAATCATGGAATCAAAAATGAAATGGTGTTGCATGTTTTAGAGTTTACTAAGAGTGAATAGTACAATTAATATAAATAATACAAGGTTTTTTACATCAATTTCTCGGTAATAATAGTGGTTAAATTATGTGTTTAGGAATGTCAAGCTTTCGTTGTATCAACGTATTTTTGAACAGGACTATTTAAATCTTTTCTTTTAATTATTATTCCTGTGTTTTACTCCAGTGATGGTTCTAGAGTTTGTAAACTGGGGGGGGGGGATGTTACTAATTAGGATAATAATAATAATACTTGAAAATTAATGTGGTGGCATGGGATGTAGCATTGTAATACATGGGAATAACAATCGTAATTAAACATAAAAAGTAAATTGCAATTACGCAGAATAAAACTAAACAAAACAAACATTATATACTGTATAACTTGTAGACCCTCTTCTAGGCTAAAATCGCCACAGCATTGCTCAAAATGTTAATTATTATAATTCTGTTTAAGACTTGGTAACCTGTTTTTTCAAAATTCTTATATTATCGTAAATCTTCCCGAAGTCTCATCAAAAGCAAACACTCCGTCTCCTTCCAGGTAAAGCTAGTAAAATGTTGATCATATCAAAACTATCCTATTAGTCGATTCAATGGAGCCAGAAAAACTGCCAAACCCCGGAATTCTCTGCAATAGAACAAATTGATATGAAACAACGTCCTCTACATATTATCTAGATAAAAGTTAAAACAAAAATTTCGAGTTCTCTCAGCCTTAAAGGGTGAAAACCACCCTTAAATGCGGGAAAATTAGGAAAAATATATTTAGTAAATTGATGAAATTTTGTACAATTGTGTTTACAGGTTGCTGAGTAAGATTTATAGTCAGATTTATTGTACGGTATCTAGTGGAGATGAAAGGAGCAATTTGAAGGGGCTGAAATGTTTACAATAGCGATATTTTGTCTTATGCAACTCTAGGAATATTCAGTTATTGCCACTTCTTATGCACTTATAGGAATTAATTTTAAGTGAAAAGAAAAGTAAGAAGTATGATAGTCAAAATGGAATTGGTATATTACGTAGTACAGAGTTTAAGTCACCCCCTAATCATTTTTAATGGATTCAATAATTTGCGAGTTATTTAACAGAGACCATTAAGAGGTAACAGTTTTAGGGTGGGGGTCAGAATTTTAAACTACCAATAACTCAAAAACCTTTGACTTAAATAAAAAAGTACACACCAACTTTCTTTCTTAGACTTTTGTAGTGTATCGATGTTAGGGGTTATTTACATTGTTTACTTTCCACCCACTAAGAAGGGGTGAGAACAACCTCCTGAGGCAGAACATGCGATTTTTTTTAATTTTTGTGTAGACACTATGTAGAAAAAATTAGAAAAGTTTCATGTCAGTTTGTTGTATTGCAAAGAATCCCAAGGTAAAATGCTCCATTGACTCGACTATATAGGCCTATTAATATACACACAAGACTGGCAGTACTTGTGTATCCAATTTTTGTGAGCTACACAACTGTTTGCTTGCTTATTTAAGACACTGTAATTACTAACAACTGTTTTCTTTTGATTTTAGATTACTCGGATTACATCCTGTAAAAAACATAATGGCACTCTCATAAAACATAAACACCATGAAGGGCTGTATGAATAATTTACATGTGAAAAGTAAGTTGTCACAGTAAGTGTACATTACTTCAAGGTCAATATAAAATTATCTTTCAAATATGTCATGTAGCTCTTATACCATATGACATTCTATTCTACAACGGTAACCCATGCTTAAGCTGCAACATTGGATTACCGCCAAGGTTTTTTTACAACAGTTAATCATTAAAATATAAATTTTCTGAAAATCCTTACAATGTGATTCGCATTATATGCTGTGCAAAAGAATACCTAATGCCCAAAGATGTCGTGACCAACACAACTTAACTAAAATTAAATTTCTTTTATTAGTTTGTTATTATACAGTTTTTAGTAATTAATAGACCCTTTAAAGTATATTAGCCTATACGACTGTCAATAATAAAATTTGGCCTTCCCTTGTTTATAGACTGAAAAACGATGTCTGTAGCTAGAGTCCGGTGGCCTGATGATATGTCCCATATCCTGTTAGAGTCTCTTTTGGGATCGCTTCTGGGTTGTCATCAGACATGGAAATTCACGGCTTAAACTCAATACGACTGCCAGTATTAGACTTACACCAGATCCAGTATACTTTCCATGCAGACAATCTTCCAATAACATAGAAAGCGTTCTGTTAACCTGGAGATTATCTCTCTGAGATCAGCAGCTCACACAACAGTGAATTCCCACACACATGGCCGTATCTTCCAAACTTATTCTTTGTAGAGAAGACACATGCGGCACGATTGAATAACCGATATGAACTGAACTTCCACAGAACTTTACTATATTTTGTTGGTCAGTTGCTTACTCTTTCTCTACAGAAATCTAATTTAAGTAAGGTGAGTTACAACAAGAATATGCAGATTTCTGCTTGGTCTGGTAAGAAATTGTTTTCAACCTGGAGAAAAATTATTTACAATTTTATGTTCTTTTTAGCTGTTCAAGTATTAGCCATCATAGAATTATAAAAACAAATATGACACCCACTGAAAAACACATTTAATTATGATAAACTGTAATAATATAAACTACATGCTTGAAAATATACACCCCATCTTGAAAACTTAATTAATAAGGGCGCTATAGATTTTTTTTATAATTAGCGTATATGCGACACACTCAAACTTGACTATAGTAACCCAAACATATGATACTTAAGTACATTTTCTTGTATCGCACTACATACTGTATTTACACTTACATGAATCATTTATAAGTCTAAACTACAAAATTTCCTTACAAGCTAAAATACAGAGTCGCACAAAAATTATAACATTTATCCAAATAACAGATTAAAATTTGTAATATTTATTGGTACTAATAAACTGATTAAATAAGTTGTACTAGACTTAGACTGTCAGTCAGAAAATGAACTGTGCATTTAGAATAGCAAAATTTTTAATCAGTGCTTTTGTTATAATAATAATTGAACTTTTATAATCCTTATTTTATTACATATCACTAAACATTTTATCCTTAATATAATACTTTACAGAGGTTCTGAGTGTTAACTTTTAATTTTTTCTAAAAGCTACAAACTAATCATTAGTACTATATTGAAGGCTAATGAAAGTTTCATAATTAATATTTTAACAAATTTACACAAACTTGACTATGATGAATGATTCATAAAATGTTATTATTGTTACCAAATAATGATGATGATGATAATAATATTAAGTTATAAAATAATTCATTGACAAAAATTACTAATGAGTCGAAATTTTAAATTAAATAAACTAAAGCTATGGTCTAAATTATGATCTAAAATACAATTTTCAGGGTTTTTCTACACAATCTTTGATGATTTTTTGATGACAATTTCCTGTAGAATGTCTTATTCGTCTTATTCTATAAAAATTATAGCTATGCCTACTAAGCATTCTTAAGACATTGTTGATAGTAATTAGGTCTTGATCAGTTACATTTTTGTAAAATTTCTTTCTCCAGAAGCAATACTAACAAGGAGAGTAAAGGCAATCATGAGTGTTATGAAACCATTAGGAAACTGTTTCATCTACACAGTTATTTGTCATGTATTTTAATATGTCCAGTGGCTATCTTGCACACTCTTCAATAAAATGGAAAGAAGCACCAAAATTTCTTGATGTAGTTTAACTCTTTGATATCACCGTGGTTTCTGTCAATCAGTGCTATATGCAGTGGCGGCTGGTAACGTTTTTGATGGGGGGGGGGGCAAAATTTTTTTGGACCCATATGTAACAAAAGTCACCAGTAGAAACTAAATTATTGCTGTTATCATGAAATAATTGTAAAATTGAACCTTCTGCTTTACTACTAAAGTATTGTTAATATCAAAAACCTACCTGGCAAACTACCTATATTTAAACAGTGTTTTAAACTGAAATTATTTATAACCCTAAGCAGTTCACGTTCCTAAACTTAAATACTTAATAAATTATATATTATTAAATGCATGGATTACTAAATAAAATATATTTGTTCCCTACCTTGGATTAGTTTATCTGCTTGCCCATGAAATCCATTCTCCACTCCTTTTTCTTGGCAAAATGTTAAATAACTAATTCATTGAAGTTAGGAGTCATTTCAAACATTTTTTTTCTATTGAATACATTCCCAGAGCACTTAGTCTGTCCTCTTTCCATTGTATTACGTGTAAATGTTTTAATACGTTTGAGAGTAGAAAAACATCGTTCACTTTCTGCTGTTGTCATAGGGATTGTACAAATAATTTTTAATAGTTTTACCAGTTTGGGGAAAACAGTAACTAGATTAAATATCACTATAGTATTGACGACTCGGAACACTAAGTATTTTATAAGTAAAAACGTAAAGCTTACAGCCTTAATACGTTTAAGGCTTTACGTTTTTACTTATAAAAAACTTAGTGTTCCGAGTCGTCAATACTATAGTGATATTTAGTTAATAAGTAACGGACACGTCATGGACAACGAAATCCAAGAAGTAACTAGATTGTTTTCATATACAAAATTGAGTCGAACCAATGCGCCTTTGTGAAGTCGGGCCTGCTGTATAGAACTCCCAGTTCATGTCTTAATGCAGTTTCATTTAAATTAAATTGTTTAGCAGCAATTTGTAACTGTGTTTCTGGAAAGATAAGCTGATGTTTAAAAAACAGGGTTGGTTGCAACAAAACTGCTATTGCTAAATGGTCTGAAAATGAAAATCTGTCGTCTATGTTGGTAACTATTATGTCACAGACTTCTTTAGCTGCAGTCTTCTTGCTTTCATCAAAAGGTGACCTTTTTGGATTTTGAGATGATTCTCCAAAATCATTTGTTGCAGACAGACTGGCATCAAAATCAATATAATCTCTGACATTTTGAATGTGTGACTTGAATGAGGCAACATACTGGTGTGTTTTAATACTGTCAATTTCTACTTGCTGTAATTGATTAAACAAAATGTCACAGGCTGGCATAATTTTGTTGAAAAATGTTAACCAAAATTAAAATTATCATTATTTAATGTGTTTTTCAGTCCTAATGCTTTCTGAACAGTGGACTTGTCACTCTCGTCATCATCTATGATTTTTTCAAGAGCAGCGGAAATGTCATTTTTATGAATAAATACTGTTGTCACACAACGGGATTTAAAATTCCACCTGGTATTAGAACATTTTGGAAGACGTTTCTTTACTACTTCATCAAGTATAGCAGTTCGTTTGGAAGAGCTTGAAAAAATGTTGTAAAGCCATCTAAATTACAGAAAAATATTTTTACTTGCTTGTTTTGTGATGCAGCGCGCTCAATAATTAAGTTTAGTTGATGGGCATAGCAGTGTATATACTGGGCATTCTTGTACACGGCTTTAACTTTTGCTTGAACACCGTTATGTTTTCCACTCATTACTGCTGCCCCATCGTAACTTTGTGTAATAATTTTACTAGGCACCTTATTATCAAGTTCTAATTTTGCTAATTCTTCAAAAATAGTATTACTAATACCTTCAGCGGGGTGACCTTGTGGACTGACAAAACTGATAAATCTCTCATGTAATTTTCCATTCAATTCATACCTCACAACTAACACCATTTGTGACAGAGTGGCACAATCCGTGGTTTCATAACCTCTTTTGCCCTCCCTGTACGAGCCGCCACTGGCTATATGTAAAACTACATGTTTTCTTAAACAATAGAAATAGTTATTTAAGTCCAAATTCTTTATTTTAGTGAACATTAGTTTGGCACCTCCCTCCAAAGGTGGGCTTAAGCCAACCCTGGTCAAGTATTATCTAATATTTCCATGCCAAAAGATGACACGACAAACGTGACTCATAGTATTGTACCTTATATTATCATATAGATACCATCATGTCATATCATATCTTAGAACATATACTTTGTGTATCCAAGTTTACATATTGGTTTACATTTACAGATGTCGCACGGACCATTGTAAGAAAATACGGTGGCAAGAAAATAACTGATACCAAATGTAGTTACTAATTACAACTTTCATTCCAGTTAGTAATGAACAAAGACACTTTTATACAATTCTTCAAGTTAAAATTTGTCGAACACACAACAATAAATGTCACTTTATACAGTTTCACATTAACTAACACTAAACTGCAAGTCACAAAAACAATCACTGCAAATCGAACTTGTCATATCACTAGGTCTAAACACAATTCAGCCGGCTGGTGGCTGCTATTTATACCCCGCTTAGATTCAAGAGAAACCTACCATTTTCCGACCAACATGTCAAGAAGAGTTGCGTAGTTACAAGCACTTTCGAAGTCACTAGAAGTTGGCACGTTTACGCAGACAGAATAATGCCAAGGTTTCCTATCTACTTGGGTATAAGATTGTCTGTGTGCCGTCTCTCCGGTTTTTTCTAACAACAATCTGTTTGAAGATGGCCAATTTTTACCACAAATGTAACACTTGGGTCTTTTCTGTTTTTCACTTAATTAGAAACATCATTGTGGCTCTACTGACTTCTTAAATTGTTTTTCTTGAGTCGTCTCTTTATTCTGTCCATTACTACGGTACTGTGATATTGGATCTGTTCGACGACAACGAGATAGCATACTTTTATTAATGTAGGTCGCCAAGTTGGCAACTTCAAAACGGACAGCATTAACAAGAATGTCTGAGCTATTCTGGTGCCTTGCCATTCTTAACACTTGTTGTAATTCGCTGTCTCTGATACCATAAATAAACATAATGAGAGCAACCCACGTCCATAATTTCTTCTAAATAAGCCAACCTCGTCAGTTAATTGACATTTGCTTCTAACTCCTGGAGGATTTCTCTGGCACGTTGTCGCCTCGCTTTACGTTGAACATGGTACAGTACACTTCTCATAGATATGGGTCACTGTATGTAATTCCAGAGCTTTCTTAATTCTGCATAGGTGTTCGGATGGCACTTACTGTTATAGTTCTACAGCAAGTCCTTTTAAAGAAGAATGACCGAAAGGCTTTTCTCTTCTTCTGATCATGTATTTAAACGAGCAGCAGCTCAAATTGGTGAATACAAGTTGTCCAGTGAGTACTTCCATCAAACGTTGGAGCCTTGCATGAATTGGCCATTCTACAGCAAATGGAATTTTTTATTGCTCTTATTTTTTGAATCTTTGTCAGTGTTTATTAATGACTTTACACTGTCAACCTTTTTTTTCATTAATTGTACAACAATTTTAATTTGTTTTATTGCATTTGTAATTGAATCTTCTTATTTGTCATATTTGTTTTCACAGTTGATAAAGAATTTCTCTTTCAGATAGAGTATCAAATTGTTTGTTTAGCTCACATCACAACAGACAGTTGTATCCTTTTGCTCAAATGTGTTAACATCATTTGTTTCACAATTGATTCTTTTTTTGCATCTCTGTTGTTTTATTTCACCCTTACATTTCTCATCATGTCGTTTCTCTGCTTTTTCTGCTTTCCATCAGTGTTGTTCCTCCATTTGCATTAGCAACACTAGGGAACTTTCCATAGTCTGGCTGGTATTAATTATTGTAAATCAAGTACCAGGCGCACTACTCTTCTACGAAATGTCTTCTGTTTCTACTGGTAAAGGCCCTACACCCAGTTACTCTGTTTCCAGTGTACAGCACGATGAGCAATGCGACCGTCATAAAAATATCATACTTATATACTATATACATAATTTAAGTATACGTTTACACCTATTTTACATTTAGTTAATCCTAGTAAATATAAAATTTAGTAGTGTGTGTACTATATTCCAAGGAAAATTTAATAGAATGAGCCAATGTAATTAAGAAAATAGTTTTCAAATTCTGTGATTTGGAAATCCCATTAATGAGGGTTTATTGAATACTGAATATACTCTTTACATCATTTCATAGACTGTGTACATGTATGATCCTTTCACAAAATATAACCCTATTAAATTGAAATTTCTTTCCTGTATCTATTAAACTTATATTATAACCATTAAATGATCTGCTTGTGTTATGTTATTTGTTATTCAGCCATGATCTTAGATTAATATCATCTTGCAGAACTCTATGATTCGGTGGAATCTAATATATGATTATTGTGTTATATAACAATCCATTAAGACTGACATAACTAAGATTATTCTGTGGTAGTGATTACTGATGATAATGGACGTAATTTTTATATAAATTAGCAGTGCACCTCTATTGTGTTTCTTCAACATAATCTCTCCCACAACTTACATTTACCTATAGACCTCCTCAGTTTACGAGCAATCTCCATAGACCCACATGCCAGCATCTGTGAGAAGGACATCTAGTAAAACGTTTCACTACAATATTTTACCAAGAAGGCCCATTGGCGTCTACCCAATCTACCAATTGGTTTCATCACTATCCTGACGTTTAATGGAACTGAGGATGCTTTTGTAATGTAACAACAGTGGCTCTAGCAAATCTGTGTAACACAGAAAACAATACTGTGATTATGTGATTCATGAGCAGCAGGCTTGTGTCAGGAATTACCCTTGTAAACTTTCATTTGCAGTCTACAAATGATGTTTTAACCAATGACTCAGTGTATATAACTAATAACAAACAAGTAAATAATTTAAATAAAGAAAGACTAAATACTTTGTTTTTGCAATTTCAGGGAAAGAAACTCAGAGATCTGCCAGCTGACTATGCCAATATATGTTTAAGACATATACTAGTAAAAGAAAATAAAAATGACGTGAAATAAAAATAAAAATTTGGTGATAAAAATTATGTATTTTATTATTTGTTCACCTCTTTGCTTATTTGTTTATGTGTTCTTTGATATAACTTTGCCCATCATTTTAGGCTTTATTAATTTATTCTATTATCTTTATTCGTACTCATTTTTAAAGTATAGAATTTTATATTACACTCAGGAAACAGCTTTCAATGTTTAGAGAAACAGTATTCAGTGCTCAGCGACAATTACTGAAAACAGTCAATGCACAAAAAATTCACTAATTTAGACAACAATAGAAAAAACTAACCCATGTTATTAAATTATCATATTGCTGAAAGTAACAGATAATTAATAAATCCATGAAAATTAGGTTTAGAAACAGAGGAGCGGGGTTTAAAGGAGGATCAAAAATAACCAATCTGATTTTAGACATCAGTTTTTCATTCATTTTGTCATAATATTACATATAAAAAAACAGATTGTCTATTAAATGCATAAAATTAATATCATTTGTTTCCATTTTTTATGCAAGATAGAAAACAAATGAAAATGTTTTAAAATTATTTTAATTTCTACTTTTTGGAACATAAAAATCTAAATTCATAGGTTTTACTATTCTTTGTTTAATAAAGAAATTAATCTCTGTGCTTGTATGCTGTCTTGCCTTTTTATTAAATAATACAATATCTTTGAATCAATATCATTTGAATACAATATCTTTTTCTTGCTGGTTTGTCTTTTTTGGCAGTTTGTCTTTGTCCTCTGGAAAAAGACAGACAAGCAGCTGGTTTATTGGTGACGACTGTGATAATGACAGTTGTTGTAAATCCTTGGTAAGTCTTTGAAACATAATGAACATGGCACTAATAAAACTTAATGCCCAAAACACAAACACACACAACAAAACTATAACGCAGGTTAAAACATATCATTGAAACAAATGCTTTTGTATAGGTTTCCTAATACTGACGGTATCTATATTTTTTTTTTCATGAACAAAGAAACTTTTTCAGTGATAATCCAGCTGTTGTTAAGCAAAAACAGCTTACTGCTTATGAAAAACCAGCATTGAAATTCGATGACATAAATACAAATCATTGTTCTTCTAGCGTTGTTTTTTGAATGACATAAGGTTATATGAATAATTGGAAGAGTAAAGCGAGTTCTGTTTTTATTCAATGTTTCTTGGCATTTATCTTTCTGTGGATTTGTCTGTTTGAAGTATGTCTCAAATATCTTTTGTACCCACCAATTGATTTTAGTAAAACTTGACATGTATGTCCATATTTTTACCCTACAAAACCCGATTGTTTTTAGTTTGTTCCCCCCAAAATAGGAGATGGTAGGCAAAAATGTGGGAAGCCAAAGGTTTTTGAAAAAAGGTAATTTTAACCAAAATATGAAATAAGTCTCATTTTTAAAAATTTCAAATTTTGGGACACCAAGGTTCAAAATGTAAAGCAAAATTTGATAAACTAATAAATTCCATGTAGTGTATAAAATGAAAGAATTTTAACCAAATTATAATGTATTGTACGCTACAGGGCTTAAAGTAAAAAGACACTGGTATTTATCACACACACACAAAAAAAACAAAATACGCCTGTACATACAGTGTTGGTAGCATACATCACTTTGCTCAGTAATGCACAATTTACCCAGGAAGCTAGGAGCAGTAAACAGTAAACCAGTTATATAAGACCATATCAAGAAAAAAGAGACTCAATTAAAGAGTGGTGAATACCAAAATACCCCAAAAAACAAGAAGAGGGAAGAATAAAGTTTGTGAACAGAAAGAAAACAATACCCTGAAACCTGTAGAGAAGAATAAAGTCAGTATCAGTGAATAAATTAAATGCTCCAAACTAAACCTCAGTCGAGATAACACCAAGTACCTTGGTTTACCCAAGAATGAAGAAGGAAGACAAGAAAACCAGAAGAATGAAGACTAGAAGAGGGACAAGAATGAAGACTAGAAGAAAGACAAGAAGGAAGACCAGAAGGAAGATACGAAGAAGGACAAGAAAGAAGACAGGAGGAGAGGAAGAAATAGTATGAAAGAAACACCGTTGTAAAACCTATTATTATATAAACTACTATCAACCCCAAACCCACAAAAACTATGCAAAAGAAAGTATAACATACCCAAAATCCTATAAAAATGTAATTATTGAGAAAACTAAAGTGCTATATAGCGTTATAAGAAGTGAACCGACTAAAGCTATTGTGTAATAAAGAAAATAAACTAGTCTTAACAGTCCATGATTACTAAAGGTCTGGTCTGAGATAATAAGACTCAAAATATCAGAACCAACAGTGAAAGTGAATTTGTGTAAGTGTTTTTTAGAAATGCAATAAACTTAAAGTTGGTGATACTATAACTTATCAGTATGCTATATCACAACTTTAATATCTAATAATAAACAGCATAATCAAATAATAAAATGGAAGATTTCCAGTATTTTATTATTTTAATGTCAATCTTTATTTACCAGACATTTGTAAAAAATGATAATAAATGGAGTATGGGAGTTCATGTTTACTGATGTAGGGGATCACAAATAATAATGGTTTAGACCAGAAAGGACTGGCATTGATATAGTATTAATAAGTGTAAAATGTTTAAATAGACTGTTTATTCACAGTCCTAAAATCAATGTGTTAGTAAAATGTATTTGTAAGAGTTATTAGAAAATAAGATTTATGTTGTGTGTTTTAAAAAAGAATTATGTTTGCTAAATAATAGCCTACATACCATTAATAATGTTCCAATAGGTATGCTATGCTAACTCAAAAATAGTTAAAAGATATATGTTCAAATCATGTCTGCAATATGTTCAATTGTGCAGATTGCTAAACAATGTTCATAATTAATTATTTTAATAACTGTAGTGTTAATTAACTACTACACCACACAATAAGTTATAAACCATGTTATTTTCATATAATAGTAATTATGTAAAGTCAGAGGAGGAGTTAAGTTTAAATTTATTTGAGAAAGACAGAAATATAAAATTCTAAAATCTAGGCCATTTGGTGAATTCACAGAAACAGTATAAACCAATATAATTCACTTATAAATCCTGTAAACTAGCAAGATTTATATAAGGTAACTCAATTAACCACTACTGGGAATGATCCTATGAGTTAAAATGATAATAAGGAAATATACCTTAAAATATTGTAAATTTTCAAAATATATAAATCAATTAATTTTAAAGAGCAATGTCAAATTTACAGATTAACACAAAAAACCAGTTCAAAGGTTTAATTTATATGTATTTAAGAAAAGGAAGAGGAATATGACTAATTAAAATTTATTATAATAGTATTACTGATACCTAAAATGGAGGAATTTTGTATAAAGACGGAAATCCAATTTTGAGCCTATATTTCCAAAAAGTGAACAAAATTTGTTAATTTCCACAAAATGTCTACAGATATGGACTATAATACATCAATTTAAAGGGAATGAGATGATTAAACCAATAATAAGGTTCATAATTCATAAAAGTGATGAATAAAATAGATAAATTCCATATATAATGTAATATTTTATCATGTGTACAGATAATCGAAATATGTTAACAATACTTTTTTAAAGATTAACTGGGCCAGATTTATGACCAAGTTAATTAGTTTTTTGTTGAATATCAAGCTGAATAGTGGTGTGACAAAACGTTCTTTAAATCGAGTCGAAAATGGTACTAGCGTTTAGCCATTAAAATAAGTGAAACGAGAGTTAGACGAATTAGACACTTTTTAAAACTAAAGCTATCAATACGTTCACGACAATAGTGAAAACAAACATCTAACTTCATGATACGAGTGACAGAAAACAGTAAAACCTTTTATTTAAACCAATTCACTCTACAAATCATAACCATATCTTGAGAACGTTAACTCAAAGGAGTGAACACATACAAAATAAACTAACCAACACAAGTTTACACAGAACACTTCGTCAGAATACACCAAATAACTTAACAGACATATTACACCAGTGCGGGAAGATTTCAGACATTTACGAAGGTAATTTTGTCGTGATTTCCGGACATGCAGATTTTGCAGTGAACTCGCCATATCTAGTAGCGGCCATTTTGAAATTCAAGCCTGCCTTCTTTATCTTCCAGCAGTGATGTCATCGTCTGCATATTGGTTTGACAACATACATACACATTACTTATTGGAATTATTTAAATTTTATTGAATAATAATTATTGTATTTGTGTTAATTGTTAATGTTATACTTTCTCGTCACCCTTCTCTGACTATTAATTCTAATCGCTCAAAGAACCTGTCTTTTAATATATTAAATATCATAAATTTTGTTCTGTATGACACAATCGATAATTCCCGAGACAGAGTCGATAATTGCTCTCCATCGATAAAAAATCGATTATTTATATAAATTGTCAATAAATCTTTATATTTCCATTATTTCTTATCTGTTACTTATTTCACAGGTTAATTTAAGAGTATTTATTAAGGCTGAAGGACTTAACTAAGAAGAAAATATTTTAGTTGAATGAGATATTGGACCAGACAGAAAAATCACCAATCAATTGCTAACTGGAGTTAAACTATTTAACTCCAGACTTGGTTCAATTCTTCAAGAAGTGCTCGACGGTCAATAAATACCTGCCTGTTATTAGAATTTTTACAAGAACCTTTTAAAACAGATTTATTCCTTATACACACCTCTTAATAAACATAAACAAAATCTTTTACTATATGAAAATTCTATTTTTATAAAATTTTCTATCAAATTTTTATCTTTTGTAACGACCGGCATACAGAGGTTGGAGAGAGGTTACAATATTACTATTATTATGTTACTATTATTATAATGTGCAAAAATTCACACGAAAAAGTTGAAAACAAAAGTTCATTCTTGGGAAGGTTTCCGTTCAAATTGACCAGAAACTTCCGTTGCGGTAATTTTACCTTCACACTGAATTTTTCCTCCTTTCTCATTCAGTACAGTTACTGAGGGTACATAGTTATGCAAGATAGTGAATCTATTCAGTAAAACCCTGTTCAAATCCCTTTCACGGGACTGTGTGAACACTGTGTAGTAAGCGGGACCGCGTAATACACAGGTTATGACTTAGAACAGACGTGTATATTCATATTTTTCCTGACATCATTAAAGACCACAATATTGTAACCAATAAAACTATATTATTCAGTAGTACCATTTACTTATTTATTTTTCCATATGTACTTACTTTTTCCAAAAGAAATTCATTTGCAGTATAAATAGTTGAACACTTATCCTTTATCCACTGGTTACCGATTTTTTTCACCACAGTTGGAACTGATTTTTTCACCACAGTTGGAAACAGTTTGTCAGAGCTACAAATTTTTGCAATAACAAATGCTGTTAGCATACAATTTCCTCACTTTATTTGTCACCATGAGACTTCCACCGTACAAATTTTATGACTTCTCTGGCAGGTGACATTCAATGCTCCTGAGGCAGGTGCCAATCTATGTGACCTCAAGACATTGCTATAACAATCGTATTTCCTTCAAAAATTAATAAAAATTAATTTAAAACTAATTTAAAAAAAAAATCTTTTATCTGCTTTGACTGCAATATAAATGTTTGCTCATTTAAAAAAAAAAAACTTAGTTCTGGAAATATGTACAAAATGAGAAAGATTAGCTAAGTATAGCTAATTATTCAGAATTTTCAACTGATATCTTTGAAAAAAGACTTTTTACAAATATAAAGTGTCTATAAAAACACAAAGGATAAATTTAATATAACTAGTCCTGTAATTCAGAAAAACCAGAAAAAATACTTTTCTAGAAAAAACTAGTTAACTGTGCACAAAAAAGTAATATAATGGAAATTTTGGAAACATGAAACTATTTTGTGAATTCACTAAATTGATTGTAAAATATGCAACTAGAGAGGAATTTTAAGGTTTTCTGAATTTTCTTAACTACGTCATTGGTACATTTCCATAAAGAATCCAGGTGTGAGAGTTCCCATCTGTGGAAGGTATAATGACTCTCTGACGACCTACAGACTGGTGGTATTATTAGTAAGTTGTATTTATGTAATTGAATTTTAAAAATATTTTAACAAGATATTTTGATTAATGTTTAGGTTCGTCAAAAGCCAACCACTAATTATGAACAGTCAAAATGTTGTGTTGTGACGTCTCCCTTGTTAAGACAACACAAAAGTCGGGAACTAGTTCAATTCGTTACCAGTTAATTAAACTAGCTGCCGTTGTTAGTAAAACTTCCTTACCAACAAATTACAACACAATTTTTACATAGGAACTAGACAAGGATTGCATACATTTATTCACTCACTTGGTGTTAGCAAAAACATCTCTTTATTACTATTCAAATCTCATGATTTACTTTGTTTTTTAAAAGAATTACTCTAGTAATTTTGCTTTTAATGCTGTACGGTAGCGCGATAATTTCGCTTTCTAGGTTGGCTAATCTGCTTACTGCCTTGCTTCAATTTTTGCGTGTTAGAACTTTGTACAGTGTGTATCAAGCGCTCTCGGCGTTCGGTTCGCCGAACCTTTTCGCTGTCATTTATTGTCGACATTTAATGTAGGCTTTAGGCCGCACATTCTTGCTTATGGCCGACTAGGCCCGCTTCAATGTAATTCAAATTTATAATACTTGGCAACACGCATTATTAGCCGACCTGATTTCGATAAATTAAACATTTGTAACGTAACTTAAGAAAGGCATTAAAATCAATTCAAATACAGTCCACATCTTATCATTTTCTTCCCACTGAAGCAATGCATGTATCACATACTATTCTTAACAAACATGGTTAACCAGCCGACACGATTATTCACTTCAAGAAAGATCTTTTAAGCCCACTTGGGCCCAACACACAACATTTTTTGGTCACTCCGGACCTGGATTTTCCATCCAATATTTTCTACCACTATTTCTGGCCATCACGGACAAATTAGCACGTCAGCTAATACGACCGTGGCGTGATTTGCATCGGCATTTCGCTCGTCATCTTCAGACAACATATTAGCAAGTGCCTGCCAGCTACAGTGCCTACTCAAGGTGGTCATCTCTGCCAGCTGTTTGCCATCTTCACCAAGGAGCCGACGCTGCAGGACATCGCCAACAAGGTATCACCAACAACAGTGAAACAAGGTGCGTAAAATGTCTGAAGAAGGCCTCAAGGTGCTGACCTGAAAGAGAGGCGGCTTAAAGTCCGCAATAGTGCGGATACAATCCGCTGTAAATTCATTTGACATAACTTTAAGTACAAAACATTTTCTAACTGTAAGACTGGATAGTCTCAAAAGCTTGGCCTCGAAGTACGACGAGGTACAGTCTGAAATAGAGCTCATTAGTAAAGACACGAGCGTTGCTCAAGCAGACCGAGTTGCGGTCGAAGAAATGATATATTCAACTGAAGCAAACATTTTGCAATTACTTGACACATTTAATACTCAGACTGTGCCTCCCGTATTATCGACGCCCATGCAATTAAAGCCGATAAGTTTGCCCTGCTTCTCAGGCAACATATTGGAGTGGCAACATTTTTATTCAATTTTTACCGATTTAGTGCATTCAAGATCTGATTTAACACCAGTGCAAAAATTACATTATTTACATTCCTCAGTGAAGTGTGAACCGTTAGATTTAATCAAGTCATTACCTATCTGTAAAGAAAATCATGCAATAGCGTTGAATTTGCTGTCCGAAAGGTATAACAACCCATTCATATTAGCTAAATACTATGTGCAAAACCTACTTCAGGTCAAGTCCACAATAAAGGACTCGGTCCAAAGTTTGGCGGAGTTCACTAACACAATAACGTCTTCCGTTAATTCACTGGCAGCAATGAAGCTGTCAGTGAATTCATTTGAATTTATCACTATACAGTTGTTATCCACCAAACTTGACCCTATTACTTTCAAACTTTGGAAGGAGTCAATAGACCCTGACAATTTGCCTAGCTTTCAAGACTTCACGCATTTTTTAAACTTACGCAGACAGCTGTTAGAAAATACAATGCCTATTGAACCCGGACAGCAATTCAACAAACTTAATGTAAGACCTAACAATAAATATGAGAAGTGTAGCTTAAGAAATACTGCTGGCAGCACAACAATTAAGAGCTATCACACAGCGGCAAATCATTATTCATGCGTGTGTTGTAAATCCAACCACCCGCTTTACATATGTAATAATTTTCGTATATTAAGCACCGCTGAGCGGGGGCAATTTGTTGCAAATCATAAATGTTGTAGCAACTGCCTTAGATCAGGTCATCTGATAGCTAACTGTAAGAGTAAACAGGTGTGTAAAATCTGTTCAAAACGACACCACACATTGTTGCACGCAAATTACGTGCCGAAATCAACAGCTGCCAGCAGCAATTATTGCTCGCTTAAATTACAGTGCAAAAACAATGTTCTTTTATCCACAGCGGTTGTATCTGTCGTTGATCGGGCTGGCAACAGGCATAGGGCTAGGGTGCTCCTGGACGCCGGTTCACAGATAAATTTCTGTACAAAATCATTTGCAAAAACGTTACAGCTCAAATTAGCCAAATCTAATATTCCAATCACAGGAATAAATAACACAGCGTGTTGCGCAACTGATATTGCTTCCATACGTATTATTTCTCGCTATCAGAGACATAGTTTCGAGGCGAAATGTGCCGTCTTATCTACCTTAACTC
Organism: Magicicada septendecula; assembly: GCA_034769895.1. Classification (NCBI taxonomy): domain Eukaryota; kingdom Metazoa; phylum Arthropoda; class Insecta; order Hemiptera; family Cicadidae; genus Magicicada; species Magicicada septendecula. The sequence goes on along the minus strand of CM068376.1, from coordinate 147,512,761 downwards.
ACAATCTGCCTTCAACCTCGTTTGATATCAACCAGTTCCACATTCCAAACAAAATTTTCCTGGCTGACCCAGATTTTAATATATCTTCGCAAATCGACATACTATTAGGGGCACAATTTTATCTGGATTTGATATTAGCCAATAAATACACACGCGGCCCCAATTTTCCCGTCATTCAGGAAACAAAACTGGGCTACATTTTGGCTGGCAATCTGCCCAAGCACTGCCACAACGAGGGTCCTGCTGTTTCGTTCCTAGCAAGGAACAACGACAGTCAAATTCTGCAATCTCTCGAGAGATTTTGGGAAGCAGAAACTATCCCTGACAATACCCCTGATAGCGAGTCGGCCTGTGAAGAGCATTTTGTGCGCTCTACTCAGCGCAACCACGAGGGTAGATTTATAGTGTCACTTCCCTTCAAGTCTGATAATCCCCACTTGGGGGAATCTTACACGAGTGCCGAATCAAGATTCTTAAGCTTGGAGCGTCGATTTAGGCGAGATGCCAAGCTCGCTCGCGACTACGCGGATTTTATCAAGGAATATATGGATCTTGGGCACATGACACTCATCGATGATGGCGCTATCAATTTAGGAGCGTCAAATATTTACTACTTGCCTCACCATGCCGTGTTTAAACAGTCTAGCTTGACCACAAAACTGCGCGTTGTTTTTGATGGTTCGTCCAAGACTACTAATGGCCTTTCGTTAAATGACATATTGTTAGTAGGCCCCAATGTTCAACAAGACCTTTTTTCCATTCTTTTGCGTTTCCGCATACATAAGTATGTTCTCATTGCCGACATCGAGAAGATGTATCGTCAGATTCGCGTAGCTGAAGGGGATTGTCACTATCAACGCATTTTGTGGCGTGATTCTCCCCTCGAACCACTTAAACATTTCGCGCTGCGAACGGTAACCTACGGCACGGCTAGCGCCTCTTTTTTGGCCACTCGTTGCCTTCTACAAATTGCTAGGGACAATCAGGCTTCCTTTCCCCAAGCGGCGTTAGCCATAACCAACGATTTTTATGTCGACGATCTACTTACCGGTTCGGACACTATCCCTAATCTAACCAAGCTGAAATCCGATCTAGGTGCGTTACTTGGTCACTATGGTTTCACGTTGCACAAGTGGGCATCAAATGAACCCACAGCGGTCGCAAATCATCACAATTCTTCACGACCCCTAAATAAAAAGGACAATGTGCGTACCCTAGGCATTCTTTGGAACAATACTGCCGATTCATTTTTGTTTGACATCAAACTATTTCCCGTTGATTCAAGCATATCCAAGAGAAAAATTCTTTCGATTATTGCTGGAATGTATGATCCTCTTGGTTTAATCGGTCCAGTTGTCTTTTTGTATAAACATTTCATGCAGCGACTTTGGCTTTGTAAGCTTGGTTGGGATGAACCGATTTCCGGTCGGTCACTTTCGGATTGGCATTCTTTGTGTGACAAATTGATTCTGATTGGCAAAATAGTAGTCCCGCGATCTATTCGTTGCAAGCGTGAGGCAGCTACAGTTCAATTGCATGGTTTTTCGGATGCTTCGGAAAGAGGGTTTGGCTGTTGTATATATATCAGAGTCATTTATCAAGATTCTACTGCCTCCTGTCGCCTCTTGTGTTCCAAATCTCGCGTGGCTCCCCTACGCCAGGTGTCATTACCTCGCATCGAACTCTGCGCTTGCTTGTTATTATCGCGACTCGTATCTAAGGTTATTCCTGCTCTTTATTCGTTTATTGATAATGTACATTTGTATTCTGACTCTATGGTGGCTCTTTACTGGATTCATGCGCAGTCTACGCGTTGGAAAACATACGTCGCTAATCGGGTTGCTGAAATTCAGCGTCGTACGCAAACTTATACCTGGCATCACATTGATTCGCGACACAATCCTGCTGATATTATATCTCGGGGGTGTCTCCCTGACGTTTTGCGCGATTGCTCGCTTTGGTGGCACGGTCCTAGCTGTCTGTCTCAATCGTCAGAGTCTGATCCCTTTCCATCCTTCGTACCGGCCACTCCGTCGTCCTCTGAAGTCACCGCGGAAGAGAAAAATACACATAACCTTTCTCTAATGTCTACCCTGGCTGTCGACCTATCGTTGGACTTTTCCTCGTTGCACCGGCTAACGCGTGTATACGCATACTGTTTTCGGTTCATCAGAAATATTAGGCACTCAACTGCGGACAAACTTGCGGGCGATCTGACCCCTGTAGAAATTCATCAGTCTCTCAACTTCTTCATAAAACAGTCTCAGTCGATCCACTTCGCAACCGAAATTAATTGTCTTCGGAACGGATCTTCTGTTTCCGTTAGGAGTAAGTTGGCTTCTCTCGACCCGTTTCTTGACGAGTCTGGAGTGATACGCGTGGGCGGACGATTGCAGCATTCCCAATTACCCTACGATTCGAAACATCCTATTGTATTACCCCCATCGGCGCATATTACACGCCTTATCATTGAACGTGAACACATTCGTTTACTTCACGCTGGTGCTCAACTCGTGCATCATTCACTGCGTCAACGTTGGTGGATTGTTAATGCCCGGCTAGTCATCCGTTCCATTATTCGAAAGTGTCTCAAGTGTATCAGGTTTAGTGCCACACAGCAGGTTCAGAAACTTGGTATTTTGCCATTCCCTAGAGTCACTCCTTCTAGGCCGTTTCTATTTTGCGCGGTTGATTATGGTGGTCCCTTCATGATTCGTCATGGCGGGCAGAAGTCTAGAACTCTTTCTAAGGCATACGTATCTTTGTTTGTTTGCTTAGCGACTAGGGCTATTCACTTGGAATTGGTTTCCGACCTTACGGCCAGCGCGTTTATAGCCGCATTACGTCGTTTCATGGCACGTAGGGGTATACCCAGTCAACTGTACTCCGACAATGGCACAAACTTCAGGAAGGCCCAAACTATCTTACATGATATTTACAACTTTTGGCACAATAAGGATGCCATCTCTTCAATCAAGTCATTCACATCCTCTCAGGGGATATCATGGTCATTTATTCCGCCCTCCTCACCTCATTTCGGTGGCCTTTGGGAGAGCGGCATAAAGAGTTTGAAATTTCATCTGCGCCGCGTGGTAGGCAAATCTATACTCAACTTCGAAGAGTTCACGACCGTTTTGTCTCAGATAGAGGCCTGTCTGAACTCTCGACCTTTATTTGCTATCTCTTCAGATGTTAACGACCCGGTGCCACTTACACCTGGCCATTTTTTGATTTGCGCACCCTTAACGGCGATACCGGACCCAGACCTTTCTCACGTTCATGTTTCTCGTCTTGGGCGTTGGCAACTTCTTCAGAGGTTTGTCCAAGGCATTTGGAAGGCATGGTCTCGCGATTATTTGCACCAGTTGCAGCAGCGTCACAAGTGGAAGTTTAACAAGGATAATGTTTCCATTGGTGACTTAGTTTTGCTTATTGAGGATAATTTACCTCCATTGGCCTGGAAATTTGGCGTAATTATCGCCACATTTCCAGGCCCAGATAACTTGGTTCGTGTCGTGGACATTCGCACGCCTACGGGTGTTTTGCGGAGACCAATACATAAATTATGTCTGTTGCCAGCGCGAGACGAGATTTGACATTATGATTACTTAGCACAATGCTATTTTTATTTAGCCACTGGCTTATTACTTATTACGACCATGTGGTCAACATAATTGTGATCAATTATCACAATATTTTCTTATCAATTTTGCGCCATTGCACGCTTCTATAATTATCACATGTTTTTTTTTTTATACCTCGGATCCGGGTCCGAACTTTGTTAAAAATTAATTTATCACAATTTTTACCAAATTATTGGAAGAATAATATTGGTTGTAAACTACAGAATTACCTTACATTTAGATATAGTGCTGTTACTACTACTTCATTACAAAAGTTACAAATCTGATAAGTTATTCTTTACATTATTAAAAGTTCTTTAGTGTTCTTTTGTTACTTCTCTTATTGAAACGAATATGTACAAATGTTGTGTTTGGATATCACCTGAATTTAACATGAGGTTGTTGTTGGGTCCATGGTGGTCGTCTTCTGTCGTCTTCTAGGGTGGAGTACGTGGTTCCTCTTGAAGATACATCGGGTTGATTATGTCTTGTAGTATCGACGATCGGATTATTACTTGAAGTTCATACTGTTGTAGTTTGCGTTTTCTACGTCTGGAGTTTGTAGTTCACATTTTACACCTTAATTATAGTTCTTACTTTGCAGTACTAAAGTCTGGTAAGTTACATATTTTACAACTTACAGTTTTATATTTTAAAAGAGATGTGTCGGCTAAGTTTTCCTTTCTTTATATTTTTTATAACTCTACACACACTACATTATTTCTTTTTGTTATTATTTTCCACACTACATTCTTCAAAATAAAATCACCTCAAACTGGATATGTTTTTAACGGCATACACCTACGTGTATGTGGACAACACAAAACTCACATCTTTACATGTCGAAGTTCTACTGGCGACTGTGTGCATAGTTTAGGGGCGAGGGGTCAGTAAGCTGGCGCGTATTTACGCACTGAGAAAATAGTTCGTTCTTTTATTTATTATTAATTATTCATTAATTAGAATGTAAATACTTTATGTTAACTTTGTTACGAATTAGAGATTCCCTTATTTATATAGTCGTATTTTAAATAATTAACGTAATTATTATTATTATTTAATTAACACCTTTCTTTGCGTGTTGGTACGGGACAATTTCAAGTTGATTCAGGAATCTGGGTATAGGTAAGGGTGAATAATACTCTTACTTGTAGGAAATTAAAAAATTTTATTTTGTGCGATTTTCGATATTTTTTAAAATCGTCACAGTGTTAGTTCACAATTAACATTTTATGATAGTCTGAGTCCAGGATATTTTCTTATTATACCTCAAGCAGTGCTAGCCACAGGACACAAGTCCTGGCAGCAGCAGCAAAAAAGAGAAACAGCTTACTTTCTTTGAACTACAACGATAAGATTTGTAAAATGAAATTGGTACTTGTGCAGTTACATCAAAATCACTGATATCAATATTACTTTTCATCGAGATTGATATGTTGCAGATTTTCTTCAACATGAGAAAAAAGGTAGAGGGTGTTTAGTAGACAGGATAATATAAGCTAAAATAAAATAAACAATTTAGGCCGTGAAACAATACAATAGCGCTTGGACTTTATAAAATATTGTTACACAGTGAAACATTCTCTAACAATGGAGTGTGTCAGTCTACGTGTTTCTCGTCTATCCCAGCAGAGCCCAGCTGTAATGTTTGTGTGCGTACATATTGCTAATTTGAGAAGAAAGATAACTAAATGACACTTATGCGTCGGCAATCGAGGTTGTTCCAGACCGCACTAGTCCGCGCACTGTGTTCAAGACCAGACACGACACGGTTCCTAGTGGATTCGAGAGCCCCTATAAGAGGCGTTTGTAAAACACGTCATTCAAAAAGTGACAGATTATTCTGGCATCTGAGCAGGTTGTAAATATAAGCATCCAGTGATGGTCAGTTCAGTTTAAATTGGGCGATTACTCGGTGCGTTCAAGTGGTTATTAGTAAAAAGTGATTATTGTGCTGGACTCTGTTAGTTGACATTATTTTGGGTGTGGACAAATTTAACTGAATTATTACATGAATATAATCTTGTTGAATAACTTGTTGATTTCAAACTGTTAATTGTTATTAATTAAAACTGGTGATTAGTGACTTAATTGGTGTCTTTATTTTGTTTATCACTATACTATACAATGATCAGTGAGACTGTCGTAACAGTGGCGTCAGAAGTAGGACAGAACCAGTGGACACTTTGTACAAGACTAGTGTAGTGTGTAATTAATCGGTAAGCAATCAGTAAGTCAGATGCTAGAAAATTTCCAGGCGCTGCTGTTGCAGACAGAGGAGCGACGCTGACAAGAGCCGGAAGAAGCAGAAAAATGATATGATGAGAAAGCAAAAGAGAGACAGAAATCTCTCCTGCTGGAAGCACAAGAATGCCAGAAACCATTAGTGCTGGAAACAGTAGAAAGACAAAAGAAGTGTTGCTGAGTCGGAAGGACGACAGGCAGAGGAACGGAAGCGTGAAACAGAAGACGTCAAAGCGTTAATACAGGAGCAAAAGCAGATGCAAGAACAAACCGCTGCAGAGCTGGATCTACTATGAGGGGAGCCTAATAACCAAATTACCAGAATATCTGACGTATAAGATAAGAATCCATGTCAAAGAAAATATCTGAAGTAGAAAAATTTGTCTCGAGTATGCAAAAAACTATGTCAACAAAAACAGAAGACTCAATTGAAAATATGAAAGAGCAGATTAAGAGTGAAGTTGAGCAGTTAATGAAAATACAGTCATGTGTAAAGACAAAAAAGACATGGAAAAAAGACAACAGAGAAAGTTACTTTACCTGTAGCTGGGGCGGTTCATGTCAAGGTCCCAAACATTTGATGGAAGCACCCACTGGAAGACGTATCGTTGGCAATTTGAAGCCGCTGCTAGCATAAATAATTGGACGGAGAAAGACAAGGCAGTTTTACTTGTTCTCACTTTAAAAGGACCTGCTGCAGAGATACTACAGAAAGTGCCACCTGACAGCCAGAACACCTATGCCGAATTTATAAAATCTCTAGTATTACGATATGGTGATACACATTTGCGAGATGTGTACTGCACTCAGTTGAGAGCAAGGCGACAGCATTCCGGGAGAGTCTTCAAGAGTTTGAAGCAAGTATTGACAGACTACTTAGACTGGCTTATCTTGAAGCGCCAGCAGATTTTCGAACAAGATTTGCGATGCAGACATTTACTGCTGGTGTCCGAGATAACGAACTACAGTAAGTGTTACAAATGGCAAGACACCAGAATAGTGCGAAAGCCCCGGTACATGCTTTCCAATTTGAGGCCGCAAAGTCAGCGTCTGGTTGGGTAAGTCATAACGTGTGCGAGCTCAAAAATCACGACGGCATAGATGATGAAGAGGAAGAACAAGACACAGAGACCCAACGAGCACCGTCACAGAATAAAGTAAGAAAGAACGGAAGACCAAAGTGATATTGATGTGGGAAACCCTGGACATCTACAACAAGATTGTTGGGTTAGAGTTCAGCAGAAGGGAAACAAACAGTAGTCGGTACAACGGGGTGTGTGCTGACTAACTGGAGGAACAAAGCCCCTAGACAATACGCAATTTCTACACTTCAGAAAAATAGCGGGAGCTTGATGGTTATCAGAGTCGTACAAGAAAGGCCAACCTTGATTACATTTGACACAGGCACAACAGTTTCCATTGTGTGCCCTGATGTGGTGAAAATCTCCTGCCAATCTGGTGCTCTTGCAGCTTGCAAATAGCTATTGGACGGGCTGTAAGTGTTTGGAAAAGTGGAGATACACCTACGCCTTGGTCGAATTGAGTTTGATCATCAAGTACTTGTTGCAGACATTGTGGATGAAGCAATTCTTGGTGTGGAAGTTATGAACACATACGGATTTAAAGTCGACTTCAAAAAGAATGTCTTGAGGATCGGAAAAGTAGAGGTAATGCTCTTCACAATGAATACATTAGAGAAATCGATAGACGTGATAAATCAAGTGGCCATAACTGTCCCGCCACACTCCTAAAAGATCATCATGATTAGAAATGAGATAGATACTAGGGGCAACCAGTAATCTATATTCGAACTCCAGGTAGTCAGCACACCGGGCATACTAATTGCCAGAAGTTTAGTAAAACCTGACGAAACTGGAAATGTAAATATTAGAGTGGCAAATATTTTGGATCAAGCTGTCATTTTACAAAGCAATACGCTCCTAGGTAAAATGACTCCTGTGGCCTGAGTAGCTAGAATGACGCAACGAAGATCCAGTACTACAGACACTTCCGAATTACCAGAGGAACTTCAGGAACTGTTGAACAGATCTTCTAACGACCTCTCAAGCAGTGAAGTAAAAGAACTCAGTCATGAATTCAATTCTATTACATGAATTCAAAGATTCTTTTGCAGTTCGGGGCCAGTCATTGGGAAGAACCTCTGTCCTACAACATCGCATCAATACCGGGGACACAACACCAATATGCCAAACTCTTCAAAGGCTTCCATTAGTAAAGCAAGAGAAAATGTCCTGGATAGTACAGGACATGTTGACAGAAGGAACAATCGAGCCTTCATAAAGTGCTTGGTCTTCTCCAGTAGTGCTGGTAGTGAAGAAGGACGGTGGATTATGTTACTGCGTAGACTACTGGAGCTTGAATGACGTGACAAAGAAAGATTGCTATCCATTACCTTGCCTTGACGATATACTCGACACACTGTCTGGAGCAAAGTGTTTTTCCACATTGGACTTGAAGAGTGGATATTGGCAACCGGATCTTCATCAAGAAGACAAGGAAAAGACCACTTTCTCGACCCCAAGTGACTTATTCCAATTTAACATCATGCCATTTGGATTCTGTCATGCACCGGCAACTTTTGAAAGATTGATGGATATGTTCCTCCAACTGTCCCTCCAAAGACTTTCAAACACTATGTGGTAAATCTTAGGGAGGTTCTAAATAGAATTTATGGTGCCCAACTGAAGCTGACCCCGAAGAAGTGTTCTCTATTCCAGAAGAAAGTACAGAATATGGGCCATCTGGTTTCGGCAGTGGGTGTTAGCATGGAAATTACTCAATGAGTTTAAGTGGTTATCAGTGAAAAGTGATTATTGTGCGGGACTCTATTAGTTGACATTATTATTGGGTGCGGACAAATTTAACTGAATTGTTGTACGAGTATAATCTTGTTGAATAACTTGTTGATTTCAAACTGATAATTCTGATTAATTAAATCTGGTGATTAGTGACTTAACTGGTGTCTGTATTTTGTTTTCCACTGTACCATACGATGATTAGTCAGACCGTCGTGACAATATTTACATTAGGGATAAGTTGAAAATTGTTTTCCAAAATTAGGTTTAAATTCATGTAAAAATGCTCCTGCCACAACAGTGGGCAGCCCTCCAAGGTGACTAGTACTCAACATGTTATGAAGTAAAAGAAGTAAATATACACGTTATTGTTTTTATTGTTCGAAGGGCACAATTAGCAGGTGGCTAAGATTAATTATTTTATATGACTAGCTGAGACATGGTAAATCATGCACTGTGTGAAAAAAGTGATGTCGATCTTGAGTAAATTAAATAAAACAATCAAACCTCTTGAGTAGTAGTAGTAAATACTTTAATACAATTTTGAACACCAACGTTGTGAGTTTAATAGAATAATGAAATTTTAGGATATTAGAGGAGAAATAAGGAAAATATGATGAATAATCAAAATTCAAAACTAATTAGCCATTACTATATTTGCCTGTGTAAATAAATTTCCATCATTGCTTATTACACCGCCTTTATTACATTAAATCAACTATTATAATGAATTACATTATTAAGTCAGTTGATATTTTCTAGATTAAAACATAGTACTTGCATTTCAATTGAAGACCAAATGTAGTGTACTGTAGATAGGCAGAGGTACTGTGTATATCCAAGCATATTCCTTTGGAACTATTGTCATGCTTTTAAAAACATGTTGTCTTCCATATCCTGCAATATCTTGATCAATAGAAACAGTCTGTATCTACAAACAGAGACATTTAATGACAACCGTCACATCAGCAGTTTGAAATTTGTTCTAAAGTCTGTTGTGTTTCTGGTGCTGATGGTGGGAATAATATTTTTTTGTAGTATTCAAATAGTGTGGTTGGTTGGAAATGTGTTTGATCATTTAAAATTGTGTGGAGTTGGTTTATGTACTCATTGAATATTTCAAATTGTTCTGTGCTTGTTAAGTTTTTTTTTCTTGTTCATAATGCGTACAATTTGTAGATTTGTGTCGAAGTCTATGTGTGTATGTTGTTGTTTTGAACTTGAGTTGTGAAACTAAAATTTGGGTCTCTGTTTTAACATATTTGATGTGTTCAATTAGCAGGAACTGTTCTATATGTATGGAAATCCTGGCGTGTTTGCCAAATGGGACAGTCATTGATAGACGTCAGAGAATAGCTATTTGTCATTGTGTGTATATGTTCTGTAAACATTTTTTGAATGACCTTTAAGTTTAAATAACCTTGTACAGACATAATAAGTTTCTATAATACTAATAATAATAATATATATAAATATTCATTTATTCCTTTGTAAGTAATTTGTTGAGTTTCCTTATGGTCTCTCATATAAAGTATTCAAATAAATACACTGCAAGAAGGTTTATTTATACCTGACACATGACTCGTAGAAATTATTCTGTATCTTCACAGGTTTTTATGAATTGTAATCGAATGTATCAATTAGGTTTACATATTAGCTAATGGATAATCGATTTTACTTCGATTCGTATTTTCAATTTTTGTAATGTTTACAAAGTCAGCTATTTACTAAATATTTAATGTTTTACTTTTATGATTTCAATAAATGTGTGATTTTAAATAAATCATTTTGTTTGGTTTTTATTTGCAATAAATTTTACAGAGACCAGATGAAGAAAAAACTGCCCATGAGATTTATTCAACCAGTGGGGGCTGGTGTTATGGTTGCAGCGTTGCACAACCACCAATACAGAATAACAAAACTATAAAATAATATACTAAATCATTAAGCAGTCAAAAGTGTCATAAATTTCAGTGGAAAACGTATTTAGATTCTATGCAGCAATGTTCATGCGCAATCCAAATGTGGTGCGCAGGTTGGTGGTTGTAGGCCGCTTGCAACTTGAAGAGTAAATGGCAGAGTGGGAGGACGTGCGTTACTCTTCACAATTGCCCTATGTTTCCTATGTTAGCTAGGCGGTTGCAAAGTTTCCGTAACGTTCCACTAACAGCGCTGTAATGGATCTTTAATTTTGTCATGAAGTGAGCACAGCCTTCTTGATTTGTTAGTTGTATCAGATTTAGTGTTTACATTGGTTCAAAGTAAACTTGTACTTGTTGTTTTTAAGGTTATAAAATTATAGTTATAATCACGGTTACTAGAATACACGGTAGGGGTCACCAACAGTATACCCAGTGGCAAGCCTCCCCCATGACGTCATGCGGACACCAAGTATTAACTGACGGGAACGTTACTTCAGTTGCCGTTAATTGCCGTGTGTGTTTACATGTAAAGTAGTGGCGTTTTATAAAATTTAGGTGTGTAACTATGGTGTGTTGTGTGATTCCTGGTTGTACAAACCATGATAGACATAAGAAAGGATTAGGAATTAATTTTCACCGCTTTCCTAAAGGCAATGAAATAAAATCGAAGTGGATAAATGCTTGCAAACGGGCCGATTCATTTGTCGTTCATATCACTTGGGTGTGTTCAGTGCATTTCGATGAATCAGACTATATACGCGATTTAAAGAGTGAGCTATTAAATCTCCCTAAAAAACGTGTGCTAAAGCCTAATGGTGTTCCTTATTTAAATTTGCCGTTGTGTAGTGCCTTAGTAAATTCGAGTAGTTCAACTTGCGTCAAACGTAAAATACGGGCAGAAAAGCAAAATAATCACAAAGAAGTACAGAATCTTCTACAGTTATCAATAGACAGTGATACAGACAACATAGAAGTGGATGAAGGATACATGCAGTGATAGAACACAGGAATTTTATAGTGTCGATAAACTGTCTGCAGAATTAGAGTCCGTGAGGTGTGAAAATGAAAAGTTAAAACTATAAATAAGGACCTTGCAAAAACAACTAAATTCAGCAAATTCTGAGCTATCGAAATTTAAAAAACTGTCTAATTTATTTGATTGCATATTTTCTGCAAGTCAGCAACAAGGCCTCTTAAAAGGGAGATTGTCTAGTTGGTCGTCTGACGATATTGCTAAGGCTGTTACGTTACGCTGCATATCGTATAAAGAACTGGGTTTTGTGAGAGATGTATTAAAATATCCCCTCCCCAGTGAAGTTACCATCAAATGGCACCTTAGGCAATTTACCGTTTCACCGGGATTTATCGATTTGAATATTAATATTTTAAAAACTCAAGCAAGTCTGTTTAGTAATTTTGAGAGAGATGTTGTAATTAGCTTCGATAAGATGAAAGCTAACAGCGATCTTTCTCTTGATCAAATAGAAAAAGTAATCAGAGGCCTCATAGCAATGTCCAAGTCATGGTTATAAGAAGTTTAACCGGAAAGTGGCTGCAACCCATATTCTTTAACTTTGACACTGCAGTGACAAAGGAACTGCTTATGGAAACCATTCAGATTATTGAAAACACTGGATTCAAAATTAGAGCATTTGTCTGCAACGTGAAACCTTCAAACAGGAAACTGATGACCGATTTGAGTATCTTGTGGGATAACCCGTCTCTGAAAAATCCATTCAGTGAAGACAGAAACATATGGGTTTTTTGTGATGTACCACATGCTCTGAAGCTATTACAAAATCACCTGCTTGATGAGGGGTACGAACTAGAATGTGGAAAATTTGTGACAAAAGAAGCATTCATAAAGTTTGTTGATGGAAAAGGGATGGAAAAGACTTGCAGTATGCACACAAATTATCTATGGAGCACATTCTTGTAGCTGGGGCTGAGAGGCAAAATGTGAGGAAGCCCGCTGAACTGTTTTCACTTACAGTTGGAAAAGCAATACTTTATAATTTTCCCAAGTTCACCCACGTAGGAGAATCTGTAATAATTTTAAACAATGGATTTGACGAGTTAAACTCTTGAATCCCAGTGTATGGACCGCACAAACTGAAAAGTGCTTACGGCAACTGTCTCCAAGAACAGGATGATGCTTTGAACAAATTATATCAACTTATCCTCACCATGAGAGTAATTGGAAAACGTAAACCAAAAGAACAACTTCTGCCTTTTTAAAAGGGGTTTCTGATGTTCATAAATAGCCTTCGAGGTCTGAACGTGGTTTCTTGGTCTGACGTTTTTGGTAGTTTGTGCGTTCATTGGAACTTTTAAACGGTTTTTTCTTCATATTTAGTAACGTTAGTGTTTAGTTTTTGTTTATTTTCGTTATCATTTTTATTTGTTAACAATCTATGGTATAATATTATTTCATTTGTGTACGTGCCCTATTGCGAACGACTTGTGCTGCGCAAGGTTCATGAGTGTGTGAGTGTGTTGCGATGTCAGGTTATGCAACGTGACATAGCAGTTATGGGTATCTATTCTTTTTTTTATTTTAGCTGTAGTTTATACAATGGCATCTACTTTGAGAGTTCTTATGGCAGATGATGATTTTGATAGAAATATACGAGATGTGTAACCCGGTTTCTGATAGTGATGACGGTACTTTCTCCGATGAAAACGAGGAGGAGGGTGATATGGAACTGAACCCTGTGTGGTGTAACACGACTTTGGGGTTGAAGGACATTCCCTTTACGGGAGAATGCAAAATAAAATACAATTTTGCACCGGATGCAAAACCAGTTGACTTTTTTTTTGCGATTATGAACATTATTCCTTTAGAAAGTATTGTAACTGAAACCAATAAGTATGCAGCAAAATTAAGCCAAATTCATCAAGAAGGCCGTGTAAGTGTTCTGAAACCAATAACCATTGATGAACTGAAAACTGTATAAACTGAATAACTAATTAAAAAATGTAACAAACTTGAGTTATTACAATTACAATTACATTACACCCGATTTACAGAACAACATAATACCATTAAAAGTTGTCAAGACCGCATACAATCTAATACACAATAATAAACCAACAGAAGACAGAGTTAGAACGGAAAATAGATGAAAGAATTAATCAAGTTAAAAGAGATGTAGTAGGTCGTGTAAACCCCACCGTATGTTTCTACTAACACACTGAAGACACACTAGTAACCAACCTAATTTTGGGGTGATGGAAATCCGATCCAATTTATACGAGATTGTGAACGTGGGATGGACTCAGTGGGTGACCAATTAAATGACTCGGATAAAATTGAATGGGTTGTGCGTAAACTGAACGGTTCTGCAGCATTATGGTACTCTATAGTTCGTGATAATATTAAGAGGTAAGACGAATTTATTAAATGCTTTGAAAATTGGTATTGGAACGAACATGTACAACGCAAAGTCCGAGATAGGTTCGAGTTTGGCAGATTTACTCCCGGAAAACTAACACGTGAGCAATATGTAATAAAAGAAATCGCTAGAGTTAAACATCTTAGACCGGAACTATCAGAGGCAGAATTAGTCCATAAATTAAGATATCATATTGATATAAATATCCGCACAGCCATATTAACACAAGGGATAAATACACTTGAAGCATTATTAAACATGTTGACACAATGGGATGACGTAATGCCTGCAGCAAAAGTTCAGTACACATCTGACACTCCTAAGCCATCATATAAAACGGATACAGCGTTTAATATAGATAAAACCTCGGGGGGTGATAAAAACCAACTTACAGGAAAACCTAAGAGAATCCACTCCATTAATGAAGTTAAAAACATAGAGAATAATAATAAGTACTCACCTACAGTATCAGAAGCTGTGGATGCTGATAAAAAAAAACGTGTAAAATGTCACGTGGGAACGGCGTGCCTAATAAAGCAGCCAAAGCACTTATCCATAAACATCACTTTGTAACCCCTCCTTTTTTTTTAATTTGTGTTTTATGTATATATATATATAAATATATTTTTTAAGAGGGGCTACTAGATATTTAGGACTAGGCTTAAGGCCTAGAAGAAGCATAAAGTGTGCTGGGTCCAGTGAGACGGGACTTGCAATTAAAACTCTCTATTAACAAACAAATAACAATTTTTATTATTTCCTATGTTTTCATAATTCACAGAATTTTATATTAATATTTCTTAAATATTTATCAGAATTCCAAACTTGATCATCATTTCTTTCACAACATATTTATAATTTTTCTGAATATTCATATATCATAATTTCATTAATTTTTAAATATCACAACCCCAAATATTTCAAATATCATTTTTTTTTACATAACACCTGACATAAAGATAACACATAATATAAAACACATACATCTACATCACAGATACAAAACATTTTATAATTTTAAAAGGCCTGTAACCGCCTGGCTAATTTTATCAAAAGTACATTTATAAGTTTAAAGAAAATTGGATTGGCCCATAATAGCAAAAATACAATTACAAAGTTAAAGTGTCAGCACAGCCTGTATAGTTTTATAAAAATTGTAAATTTATAATTTTAAAGACAATCTGAATTGACCCGGCCGCTGACATGTGCCAGTGCCTGACCCGACATAAGGTGACATGTCCGGCGCTGGCATGGATCTGCACCAACAGGTGACTACCCCAGGTTAAAAATGTGTGAACCGGCCTAATGCACATTCGAAAAAACTCCCAACCCTACTATGACATAAGAAAATGATAATGTGCCAAAAAAACAACGATTGTACTAGATACCAGACCAGCTTGTTACAAACTGCACCCCTCTACATACGCAAATACCGAGTCCCCATAAACCTCTGCAACCCCTTTCAGAATCACAGTAAAACACGTAAAGCATAAAATTAATGTCCGCCGGACACATGTCGGCGACCAGGCCTACAATTAAATTGGAGCATAATTACATTATGAGCACAGTTTTACTGAAAGTTTGCAGCCAAAATTCTGTCCTGATGGTCATGAGCACAATGAAGTCTGACTTGAGTTTTTTATGGATTGTTAAATGCACAAAACCTGGTGTTTCCTGTAGAAGCCTAGTGGAAGTAAAAAGTTTAAATATCACCTCATTTGGTCCAGGTGGTTATAGTGGCATGCCTTACAGTTGTGTCTCCTCCAGCAGCGGCGGAACTCGAGTCTAAAGGTGTTCAGATCATGATGAAGGTGAAATTACACCATGCTGGCGTCAAATCTCCGACTACATCGGGAACCCTGAACATTAATAATAATTAATTGACTGACCACTAAACCATAACACACACATGCCACCCCAAACCAATTCCACTATGTTCATTATAACACGTTTAACATTTTCACTTTTGGTTTTTAAATTACTAGATCACACACAAGGCCTCAATGCTTCATTATTTGATATAAATTTATAATTCACCCTTACACACGTGCGGAAATATAATGCACCCTTACACACATGCGGAAAGTTAACATTCTCAGACAGGTATTAAGCTTATAACACCACGTGCTCACACAGACAATCCATTAAGGTTTCCGAGTTCCACAAAATTACTTAATTTCTTACATCTCTTTTTACATGGACAATTAGTATTTACAAAACACAATGTATAGGCTGTTTTAGTGTTTAAAATAAATTAAATACTTGACAATGAACATACATTAAATTTTACGACCACGAGGCAGGCTTCAACCTTTTATCCATTCCCATCTAAGTCAATTATGATTGAAATTTAAACCTTTTAGTATAAAATGAATAATATATACTTGATGTACTTACCGGAGCTCGATTGAGCTTTTACTTAGCCATGATAGAATAGAAAACGAACAATTTAAAGAAACTCCACGCTGCCGAAAGAGACGCAGTTTTCGCTTCAGTAGCAGGCCGGCGACTGACTCACTCAAACGTGCAGTTCGCTTGATCAGCGAACCTAATCGTATTCCCCACTAGATCGCGCGGGTATGCCTTAACCGCCGAAACATGGCAATACAGAACGACTCTGACTGACAACTTCGCCAACCTTAATAATTCTATTTTATACAAACGCCGGTTTCTCAAAAACCGGCACAACTTTAGCACTAGCACGGAACTGGATAAAGATAATAAGGACACTATATGTCGTAACACTAAGTATAGTAATAAAGTAGTTAATTGTGAGAATACTTGTTTCAAAATTAGTGGTATATATCCATGTGATTTGCGGGAAGTATTGTTAGAAAGCGACAAGGATCACTCCGGGAAATTTGAACGTAACGCTGGGTGTCCTACACTTAATGCATACATAAATAACGTCAAAACACACATTTTAATTGACACAGGAGCAGAAATATCCGCGATTAGTGAAAATTTTATTAAAAGAAATAATAAATATTTTAAAAACACTGCAATATTACCCACGAATAAGTTACAGATTCAGACGGCGGATAAAAATAAAACAGTTGCCACTGGACAAATATATATTACGTTAAAATACGATAAATTGGAAGTGAATATCCCAGTAATAATAATAAAGAAATCAGTTTATAAAATAGTGCTTGGGGTAGACGTTTTAACGAAATTTCAGGCCCAGATCTGCTTGACTAACGGTATCATGCATTGGACTATAAATGGACGTACATATCAGCTGTTCCTTAATGATAAGAAAGAAAACAAAGGCGATCGACTTACTTATACTCCGATTGAGATGCAACGGCCCAACATAGCGATTAAAACTGAGCATACCAAGGATATTAGGAATAATTTAAATCCGCAGCAAGCTAAAGAATTAAATAACTTGTTAAAGAAACATTCACACGTATTTTGCGAGCGGCCTAAAGTCACAAATATGTATACGCACAAGATTGAGGTGACTGAGGAATCTAAATTCGTAAGTCGTACTTACTCCATCCCTAAGGCGTACCAAAGGCAAGTTGATGCTGAGATACAGCAAATGTTAAAAAATAAGATCATTGAACGGTCGGAAAGCGATTTTCTCAACCCTCTTATTGTCGTTAAAAAGAAAACGGGGAATATCCGGCTATGCCTTGATATGAGAAATTTAAACAACATAACTAAGAAAATATATGACTGCGCTCCAAATGCTGATAGCTTTAAGTGTCAAGGTGTTCAATACATGACGCGGCTTGACCTTACCAGCAGTTTCTGGCAGATTCCTTTGGATGAGGAGAGTCGGAAATATACGGCGTTCCTCTATAAAAACAAAAGCTACCAATTTAAAGTCGTACCATTCGGACTCGTGACAAGTCTAGCTGCAATTATTAAAAGTTTAGAGTTAGCACTTGGCCCCGAGGTAGAGGAATTTGTCAGCATTTTTGTGGATGACATCCTAGTCGTGTCTAAATCCTTCAAGGAACACTTAGAACACCTCGACATAGTGTTAAATAAGCTCCGGAATCCTAACCTAGTTTTGAAGCATTCTAAATGTGAATTTATTAAATCTGAAATTAAATTTTGAGCATGTCATAAATGCGAACGGTATTAGCACGGATCCAAAGAAAGTAGATGGTATTGTTAAGTTCCCCACACCTAAAACGTTTATAGATGTTAAAGCTTTTCTCGGGTTAACTAGATACTATCGTCGTTTCTCGCCGAATTATTCTAAACCAATAACACCTTTATTAGAATTACTTCAAAAGGGGCATAAGTGGAAGTGGGAAGGTAAACATCAAATCGCATTTGAGAATATTAAGGACCTATTTAAAAATAGGTCCTTAATTGTTTCATCCGATTGACGAAGGAACTTATGTTTTGGAAACCGATGCTAGTGATACCGCTATCGGTGCTGTGTTATATCAGCGTGACACTATGGGAGAACATCGTGTCACTCGTATATAAACCGTACACTTAAGGCGCCGAGAAGAACTATTTTACATCGGAAAAGGAAATATTGGCAGTTATCTATGCTCTGAATAAATTCCGGTACTATCTATACAGCACACATTTCGAGATTCATACAGATAACCAAGCATTATCCTTTCTTCTAAAATGTAGACTAACCAACGCCCGGATGACTCGCTGGATAATGACGATTCAGGAATACGACTTTACCATAAGATATATTAAAGCTAGTAATAACAAAATAGCGGATACACTGAGTAGGTACGCTCCTGAATTTGTTGAAGAGCATGAGTCTGATCCTAATAACGTGAGAATATTAGCTGTGCAATACGAGATAACGCCAGAGTTACGTCAGCGGTTAGCTAATGTCCATTTAGAACAAAACACCGACCCTAACATCAGGAAAATAAAAACAAGTATACTTTGTAAAGAAAAGCCGCGGTACTGTTGTAGTAACGATATCTTATATAAATTGATGGATGAAAAATGGAAAATTGTTCTTCCTATTAGTATATTATAGCAAATAACATGGGCATGCCATGAAACCTTGGCACACGCTGGTCCATATCGGTGTTACTTAGCACTCAAGGAGGACTTTGTGTGTGACAATATGTTGCGGAGAATTCGAAATATTTTGAAGACATGCCATGAGTGTCAAACTGCAAAATCTCAAAATATGCACACCTATATTGAGCAGCAGGGAATTGTCACTCAAGGGAAAGGTGAGTTACTGTAACCCCTCTTTCCTTTTATGTATTTTTGAATATCAAACAACTTCTTAATTTTAATTAAAATTTTTTTTGAAAGAGAAGTCACAAGTCAATTAGGACTAGGCAGGAGCCTAGAGAAGCAAAAATTGTGCCGGGTCCAGTATGACGGGACTTGCAATGAACTCCGCCGTAATGTAACAATAACAGATTTATTGTATTCCTAGAATTCATACATGTGTACCTCATAACAAATGTGTATAAATGTGTACCAGGTAAACGTATATACATATATAAAAAAATATAAAAATGGTACATCATAACAAGTGTATATAAAATCACGTGTACATCAGAACAAGTGTGTATAAATGTGTACAAGATAAACCTATATACATATATAAAATATAAAATGGTACATCATAACAAGTGTATATAAATGTGTACAAGGTAAATATACATGCATATATATATTTATGAAATTCTCCCCCCATCTTGTGTCTAGCTGGACACGAACAACATAACACACACAGAAACCTAAGGCACACAAACTCACAATTACATAATTTGAACACGACTGCCCCTAGAATGCACCCGCCCTGCAGGCAGTGTAACTACAATATTCCTAACCCAGAAGTGATAACATATTCGCCCACCAACAGCCCGTTTTGTAGAATTACATACAAGCCAAAACCCCAGAAAGGGTGATAATAATTCATGACGCATAAATAAAACCGGACCGCCCATTTGTGTGGCATTCCCCTGATCAATGACCCCTCATGAGCGTATGAACCTTAAGTTCCCTTCACAGTATTAAATAAAAATTGACAGAACTACATCACCTGATTTCAGACAGTGATGATAGAATTTTAAACGGTTATTTTACTTCACAAATTCCGAAGGAATCAAAAATCCTTATGTACTTTAACAATCAGAAATTAATCACTCGGGGCTTTACAATTTCAGAAAATTTTGACAATATATGTTTTACCAGAAATAATGCGTACATGTTTTATAGTTTAAGAAAATTAAACAGCAGATACTACAAGTAAAAGTCAATCAAAATGTGTTTTGCCAGTTAAGAAAAACAATCAGTATAGCCCTTGTGCAAGGAGCAAAATCAACTAATATATTTCCAGAAAATAGCAAATTATTTCTATTAACCCCGAATGGCTATATACAAATAATAAAATCAAAAAATACAATAAGGTGGTGGTGCTCTAGCATCTGTGTCAGCGCGCCAGCATGTAGTTGACAAAATTTGACAGGCCTCCAACCTGTCTAAGGTTGCACCAGCATGAGTCAGAGAAAAACTAAGTCCCCTTTTTGTTAACCCCAGAAAACGTTCCAAGAAAAAAAAACCCAGGAAAACCCCCAGTCTTTAAATGTGAAACCCAAAGTGAAGTTAAAATATATTCATCTCTGTTCCAGCCGGAACAGAGATACTAACCTCTTCAATACATTTTGTAAAAACTAAAATGACAATGATGAGCAAACTGTACAATGTGCAAGTGCGAAAATATCTCTGGCACGCTCCCCCAGTGCATCACCCACTTACAGGCAGTGCACTTAGCGTTATGTAATTCAATTATAAAAATTGTACTTGAATTTAACTAGTAAAGTTCTGAGTCATGAACAGCGGCTTCCCATTCTAGCAGAGAGTCTGCACACGTGGGCCCATGGATGCAAAGATTTTTGATAAGAAAATAATAGAGTGCATATCACCTTATCACAGCTGGCAAGTGTTACATTGAGAACGAGTCCCCATCTGCCTCTTCAGACAAGATCTTGTTCATGGTTCACAGCTTAGGCAGGTGTACGGCCATCAGCAAGCCAGGTATCCGGCTTAGTTCAAGAACCCGGGAGTCATTTACGCCTTAGCCAGCCATAAAGACGGATACAAACTGCGTCGTAAAGTTCGAAGAGAGAGAGGAACGTTGTCTCTTGCAGCCGAGCAGTGAATTCAACTGGCCGTCAGCAGCAGAGCAAGGCGACCCTTCAGCACGAGCTGCACGCGCAACCGTCCATTTATCTCGTAGTACAAGGGTCGCCCTGGCATTCTCGCTCTCTTTTACAATTAAATAAAAATGTTTCTACAACTTTTCAACCGCCGGCTTAACACCGGCACATTACTGTGTGTCGATTTCTTAGATCTACTTCTGCGAGGTCTTCGCAGATTGAGGCACCTGATTGTATGCATCGACGCCTTGACCAAAAATGTCAGACTATACCCTGTAACCCGACCAACAACCAAAGCGGTGTTAGCGGCTATTCTCAAAAAATATATCCCAGAAAATGGAACCGTTAAGAGGATACTTATTGACCAAAGAAAGCAGTTCCAGAATGTGCTGTGGTCTACTACCCTCGAAAGGAGTGGTACCCAACCTATCCTTACGGCTATTCGGCGACCGCAGAGTAACCTTTCCGAAAGAGTAAACAAGGAGCTGGGACGACTCTCATTGTCATGACTCACAAAACATGTGGCCAAATTATATACGGTTCTTCGAGCAGTCACTTAATGAGAACTATAACACCACTACGGGCTTTACACCTAAAGAGCTGCAGTCAGGTAAACAACCTACCAGATTTTGGGAGAGGTATATAAAAAAACTGGAGACACAGAACCTACCGCTACCGTTACACATAAAACAGAACATCGCCAAAACACGGATAGAGCAAACAGCTGATCAACGGGCACGTGTGTTCAATGACACTCATAAAACTCTGAAGTTTTAGGAAGGAGAAATGGTCCTTCGTAAGGCAAATCCTGTAGGCCGATCTGAAGACAACATTTCAGCTAAGTTCTTTAGATTGTTTAATGGTCCATATAAATTGAGAGAACGGGTTGGCAGGAATACTTTCATTGTTGTGGATGAAAACAAAAACAAAGTTATAGGAAAATATCATGGCGCATCATTGAGGAAATATTACCCTCATGAGCTACCGAATCCATAAGTAAGACCCTGAGAATAATAATAATATTAATGACAGAATGCACATGCAATAGTTATGCCTTTGAGATACACACCTCACTTATGGAAAACCATAATGTATGATTGGCTGGACATTATATTGGCTGGGTGATAATATGGAAATCACTGTACATATTTGCCACATTGCATAGTATGAATATAAGATATGAATTGAAGGATTAATTATGTTTTACTTCTACTAGTAATTTTATACAAACCACTATGTTCTCTTTGGTATTGACGAGCGCTTTCGGCAGTCAAGCCATCTTCAGGTCATTTACCAACCTTTGGTAAATGGGTTGGTAAATGACCTGAAGATGGCTTGACTGCCGAAAGCGCTCGTCAATACCAAACACAACATAGTGGTTTGTATAAAATTACTAGTAGAAATATTTGAGACCACTAACACTCCAATATAACAATAAATAATGTTTTAGTTTATTGAAATTTATTGTATTGGTTATGTTATGTTTTGGGTTCTATCATTTGTTTGGGATGTTGAACTGGGAGAATGTTTTTAAGTTTGTAAAAAAAAAAAGAAAAAAATTTAATTTTCAAGGAAAATAATTTTTTTATTAGCCTGGAGGCTTATGCAATGTGACAGACATTCACACCATATGTGAATGCATGAAGCATAATTATGACCAGCCGTATCAGGTGTTTGGGACAATTGGGGTGTGATTGACATAAAAAAGTATTGTTTATAAATTAAGAATAATACTATAAATTAGTTATAAGACAATATAAAGACTATGAAACTGTATTATGGTGCTTGAGCGAACTGTTGTGTTGTGCGCGTATCAGAAGGAGGTGTGAACAGTGTTGTAATTAGCCAATTGGTAAACACGCAACAAGTTGTGCATGTCGACGTGCGTATGAGTTAAAATTTATTGCAATTACAAAATATTAAAAGGTCAATTTAATTGATTCATATGTAAGTGAAAACTTATGTTCTAGAAGAATCGGGAAAACCGAGGTCCAGTCTTAAGCACGTGGCATTTCCAAAATATTCCTATATTTAACATGTGTTGTAAAGGAAATACGTCTATGCGCAGGACGACCGTGACGTCACCTTATAACGTTGCGGTTTCAGTTTAGGAAGAGAGGGGAGTCTTCATGTAGCACTCGTCGAGAGCGGTTGCGGAGAGTTCCTCGCATAGTCCAACACCCATTCCAGGCAGTCCTTGGGGCCCGTAGACGTCGAGGGAGCAGCGAGTTTTGGCAGGTGGAGGTTAAATCCGGAGTACGAGATTTTCTGCTACCGTTGCTGAACTTCGATTGCTGACCGAGGCGGCTGAGGCGGACACCGAGACACGGAGCGATTCCTGGATGCGGCGGCTGGAGCGTAGGACACAGACGACGGATCACTGGAGACCGGAAATGAGATATTCGACCGGGACAACCAGGGAGACGTCAATTCAGGAAAGCAATTCTAACAACTAAATTTGTTTTAAAATAATAAAAAAAACTTTCAATGAAAAAATTTGAACTTTTCAATACAAGTATCATTGTATTAAATAAAAAAAAATTTAATGCAATCATCATGTTGGAAAAAGGTCAATAAATGTATTAAATCACTAATTGAGCATAATTTCTGCAAGTTTGGTCAGCTAACTACCTGTTACCTTGCAATATATATTGCAATGATACAGCCATATGCTGTATTGAGCATTGATTTAAATAAATATAAATCTTGTAAAATTATTATAAGTTTGGGGTAAATGGACAGGTCTGGGATTGTAAAAATGTTTCATTGTTATACTAGGGGAGAAATTAACCTGTTCCAACAGGCAAAGAACACTTGCTCGATTGTATGTGTGTTACACGTGTATCTTGTGTGTGTTAGTGATGCATGTACAGACAGGAATCTCAGCTACCCTCCCCAATTAATTACTAAAATATTTTTTTTATTCACTGTGTGAAAACTAATTAGTGTATAAACAAACAAAAGGCATCAAAGTGTGTGTAAACTTTATAGGTATCCACAGTAAGAAAATAACGTTAATAGGACACACTACGCGAAGTCAGTGCGAAATAAATGTGCCAAAAATACGCAAATTACACTAAGACGCTCAAATTAATACAGTGAGTGCTTAATCAAATTAGCTATGATTTGTGCTATCTTAATTCCGTACAAAACATTGCCATTTGCAAAACATTGCAAATATATGAAAAGGTTCGGGAGTGGGGGCTATCATGTGATCTGCAGGTCTCGACAGGATAATTTCGGAACCAACAGGTGCGGAATCTCGAGAGGGTATAAATTAAGGGTTCGACTGGAAGCCCTTCTCTTCTTTTCAAAACACAGTTGCAGTCGGACATGCTGTCCGTCGGCAGAACAGTTTTATTTTATTATAAGTCTCATCTACGAACAAATAAAGACGTTCTGTAATTATGTTTACACTATTTCGGGAAACGTAGAGTACCGGGACCGTTTAAGTCAGCAAGAGGATCTACCGAGACGCTACAAAGAGCGACGCGAGATGCTGGACGTTAGGAGATGGATTTTAGACGCCTAACAGCCGAACGAGATCCACCTCGCAGCAGCTAGTAATTCTCTGGGACGGACCACACACTGCTGGAGAACGACGCTGGACTCTGGACATATCCAGGACCACGCCAAGCCAGGAGTAACGGAAACCCAACTCTGGACAACGCTGGACCCCGTCAATAAGTCGTAAGGTCATCTAAACTCGAGGTGACATGCATAATGCATTTATAAATGATATTTTCTTTAAAGAGCTCATAAAGACTATATAAAGAGACAATGAATTAGAACAAAAAAGTTTATAATTAGAAAGAATGTAATAGAGTCTTATGTAAATGTATTAGTCGTAAGAATGAGCGATCGCATATAGATAAATATAAATATAGAAGAAAAAAGAGAGAGTTTAATTTTGAGATAGTATACTTTTTTTATCAAAGTAAAATAATTGAAATGATTTGATATTTGCTTTTAGTAGAAAAGAATAATTTAAATTTTGAATATGAAACAAATGCCAGTCTAAGAGTAAACAATATAATTTTAAATTATTTAAAAAAAAAGGAAACATTGGTATAGACTGAGCAAGCTGAGGTCAGATCTGAAATAAATGAATTCAATTAAAAAATAAACTTAATTACATTTAAAAATTAATTTTTTTATTAAATCAATTTGCATAAATGGCTATATTAAGATTATTAACATATCTAGAGGTAAGAGTGTTTTAAATGTGTGTAACACCGTATAGCTTAAGAATTGAACTTAATAATGAATGATATCTGATCGAAGATTATTAACAATGTTTTATTATTTATAATGCTTGTTAAAACAATAAACATGAAATTTTAACTACTCATAAATTTACTACTCTTATTATAGTTACACCTGGTATTGTTATAATCATTTACAACCTGCATATACAAAAGGTATCGTTGTATAATTTTGTCGTCCCAAAGAACGTGGGGCCACATAAATTACAGTATATCAAAGTTATGTTATGTATCGTTGTATAAAATTGGCGCTCCAAAATCGTGGGGCTCCACAAATTTAAATTACATTATATAATTTGTGTTGTTATAATATATATATATATATATATATATATTGCAACAGTACAAACAGTAATGATACTGTGCATTGCCCAAATAAATAATAAAAATGAATAAATATGACTTAATAAACATGATTCAGATTGCATAAGCCGAATCGTAGTAAAAATAGGGAGTACAGAATTCATGCATGGACATGCAGTTTCGACACACCTGTCGCTAGCGTTGTGTACGCGCGTATTTTGTTAGTGTGTGTGAAACCTGTCCGTTCCTGAAATGTAACCAACCCTTTTCAAGTAGAATAATTATATGTTTATTGTTAATTATAAGAAAACTATGTAAGATAGGATAAAACAAAAGACACCAAAGTGTGTAGAAATTATAGATAAATAAAATGTTGAAAAACCATACAGAGGTGACGAAAAGTGCATTTACTATACATAAAAAATGAATAAATCTTTTTGTGAATACCATAAAGAAGTGCACTTTACGTATAATAATCACAAAAAAATTAGTGATCGATTGAGCATCGAGTGAGGTGAAACAAACTTCGTAATTCGCGAAAATAGGCGAAAATAGTGAATTGAGCCAGAGTGGGCATAGTAACGCCTCGACAGAATCCGACAAGTTGAAAAGTGTTCAGACAGGAATTTTTGCACGACCTGACTATAAATACCAGGTCGCGCTAATAAAGTTTCTTCTTCTCGATTCAACCATTGCCGCAGGAGGCTATGTCAGTCGACACAAATTCACAATTATCGTAAGAGTCGCCGGATCAACGAGCTATACAGCCAGAGCTGCAAAATACATACGATGAGGTCTATGGACACACCGGCAGCATATGACGTGAGACGAGACGACTATTAATCAGCACACACGGAGGACACGACCCGAAGGACACGGAGGACATACAGATGAATAACCACGTCAAACGAGGTGATAAAAAAACATTTAATTACAGACAGTTGAAAGAAACTATGTGCCGCGACTAGTAAAATAACATCGCGGCGAGTTTTATTTATTTGTAATATTACGTCTATATTTCGCCAGGACATAGTTTCGGCAGCGAGCCGGTCAGTTGCATTGTCGCGCGATTTGTTGGTTAATTGCCGTAACCACGCTTTAGCCGGAACGGATCTCACGTGAGGGAGGTGTCCAGTTGCTTCCAGTATCTCGACCCGTTAACATCTGAACGCCGGCGACGAAATAAGAATTCTGTCTGTTCTTTTACTTTCTGCCATGGGCGAGTAATTTTATTAAGGACCTCTGGTGAGTCCACTTTTGATTATACCTTGTTATTAAGTAAAATGAAAATGTGAGTAAATATATTTATAATTCGGATGGAATTGGATCAAGGTGTGTGTGCGTGATTTTGGTCTGGTACAAACATGGTAAGCCATATGGCAAAATTTTTATAACTGCTTTAAAATTATTAAAACAGCTTCAGTGATTGATTATATTTGATACTTTGATTGTAGCGTAAAGGTGCCACTGATTTTCACAAACTGGCAATCTATCGAATGACAGCGTAATTGAAGCCACGTGGCGAATTCTTTTATAACTGCCTTAAACTGATTAAAAATATATATATGTAAACTAATTACATTTGTTAATTACTAAATTGTGAAGTATTAGTGTCAATGGAATATTAAAATAACCACCGATCAATCGAGATTAACTTAGCGAAATTGAGGCCACGTGGCGAATTCTTTACATGAAAGCACATGATATTATAAGGTACTTGCCTTAACTCTTGGAGTAAGAAATGATTATAGCTTTTACGGTGGCATATTTAATTAGTAAAATGTAATTGGTTCAGTTGTTAAAACTCTGTGCGAGCGACTTGTTGTATTTGAAATATGGTGTGTAAGTGCGACACTAGAGTCGAGTTGGCTGTTTATGAATTATTATTAGTGACGTGGTCTACAAAATACATGTGCATATAGGGTTCCCGAACCAGCCAGGGACTTGAGACAGAATGGTGGCGATGACTACATCTGTCGCCATCAGCCAGAGCATTGCGGCCTAGCTCCCCTGTTTCGCCGCCGGACGTTAGGGATGGGACTCGCAGTAAATGCAGGATGAATCTCTCGGATCCTGTACCGCAACTCGCTACAAATCGCGGCATGAGCGGACCATCTACCTCAGCACGTGGTAACAGCCTTACCAGTGGCGGCTCGTGAGTAATGAAATGGGAGGGGCACACAGTGGGGAGGATCTACGGTGGGCCACCATTCGCGGTAATTAGTACTTAGGTAAAAAAGTATATAATGTCTTACCTGGTATTTCACTTTTTGTATAACAATTCCATTCTCCTGTTTTTAGATGTAGCGAATTCCTCTATCACTTGTTTGTTGAAATCTTGAATTCCATGGATCATTTTTTCTCTGTCGATAGCATAGCCAATGCATTCAGTCTATCAGTGCCCATGGAATTTCTTAAAAATGTTTTTATTCTTTTCAATGTAGAAAAGCACCTTTCACTTTCAACAGTTGTCATCGGTATGGTAACAATTATCTTTAAAATAGGCACACACTCTGAGAAGGTACGAAACATGTTATTATCAAGGAAAAACTGTAATAAGGGTGTTGCACCAGAAGCAATACGTAAATCTTCACGACTGTATAACACTTCGAGTTCGGTTCTCAGTTTCGGACCATTTATTGTGGGATAAAATTTAATTGTAGTCTGAAAATCATTTTCCGGAAACTCAACACAGTACTGTGGGAACTTTTCAATTAAAAACAATTTGGAAACACATAAATGATCTGAAAATTTAAATCTTTCATTAATATTGTTCACAATCATATCACATACTTCCAAAGCGGCCACACGGTTGCTCCTATTACTTAATTGTTCAGCACACTGTCTCTTAGTCACAGGCTCACTTACAGACACTTCACTGTCTTCATAGGTCTTACGAATATTAACCACTGCACTCACAAAATTGTTAACAAATGTTCTCATTTTTATTGCATCAATGTTTCTTTGTTGAATGCAATCAAAGAAAATTGCCACATGAGGCATAATTTTGTGGAAAAAAGTCAACCAGAAAATGAACTGAGGATCCCTCAAAGTTCGTACAAATCCTGCAGCCTGGCTAGAAGCACTTTTGTCAGAAATCTCTATGTCCCTAATGTGTTCAAAACATTTTATTAGATTATCTTTATGTTCAAACACAGTATTAACAGCCCTGTGTTGAAAGTACCATCTTGTAGGAGGCACAGACCCAATTTTTTTTTACAATTTATACTAAATAATCCATCCTCTTTGGGGATCTTGAAAAATATGGTCCTATTCCTTGAAAGTCTTGAAAAAATATTCTACCCTGGGAGGCAGACGATGTTTAGTTTTGAAGAATCAGATTCCCTTGATGGGCATAACAATGAATAAAATTTGCATTTGGATACTTCTCTTTAACCAAACACTGGACCCCTCCTTTCTGACCACTCATAACAGATGCACCATCGTAAGTCTGACAAATTAGTTTTTCCGGGGACTTATCTATTCCTATTTCTTCCAACTGTCCTAAAATTGTCGAGGCTAAACTTCGAGCACTTTTATCAAAAGGGACTTCAAAAAACCCCAAAACCTTTCAATTATTCTCCCTTCAATGAGATATCTCAAAATCAGTGCCATCTGTGTTTTGCACAAACTGTCAGTTGTTTCATCAGCCTGAAGTGATATGAAGTCTATCGTAGAAATTTGAGTCACAATATTTTTTCGACACACTGACAAAATGGCAACTAAAAGTTCGTTCTGAATTGTTTTCGAGGCTCCTTTAAACACTGTTGAATTTTCTAAATGCTCTTTCAAAACACTCTCAAGTGCTGCAGTATAATTGATTAGTCCTTTAAAAATCCTTGGGTTGTTGTCTGCTTCTTCCGTTTCATCGTGGCCACGTAAAGCTAATTCAAATTCCCCACAAAATTTAATCGCATCAATTATTCGAGACAAGATGTATCTGTTCTTGTCTACAAGTTCGTTATGTTTACGAACAGAAATTCTGTATCCATCATCGAGTTGCAACGTAATATTTACAATACCTAGCACGGCTAAACTCATTTCATTGTCTAAATGACATTTAGACAGCGAATGCTTCTTACTCTTTTCTGGTAAATGTTTCAGATCTTTAACGCCCGACTTAGTCCACGTGTCTTCACCGCCAAACAGAAGACAAGCAAAGCAAAATAAAGCATTGATTGTGGGGCATCCGCACATCCATTCCCATTTTTCGTACACTGTGGTATTGAAAGTTCTATTATAGGTTCTGTTTTTGTCCTTAAACACTTGGTTGATAGACAACTGCAGTCTTGGTGGACCCAATTGTTTTGCTATTAACCTATCTTCATAGCACAAAGTTTTACTCTATTAATACTTGACATCATTCATTTTGTCTCAGAGATTTACACAAGCACACAAAATACCGACACTTGAATATTTTCAACGCCGTTATTTACACGCGTGCGTAACACTGATTACTGAAAACCACTTGTAACACTACAATCTATACAATTACTATAAGCACTGCCACCACAATTATCGTGTAGCACATAACATAACCGCTCTAGGTGCACATTCTATTTTAATATTTCCTTCAATGAGCATATAATTTAAAATTATATAAAATCGCAAAAATTATTATAATCATATTCACGATAGAAACATTATAATAACATTATTTCGTAACAATATATACTAAGAAAGTAACAGTAATTATTAGTATTATAGAACAGCTCAGATGGCGGTAAAATGTAATAGTCTACTAAATAGCTCCGATTCATATCCATTAGTTGCAGTAATGTGGCGCACCTACAGGATTCAGAGTTTACTACTTGAAGACTGTTAATGTTTGATCAATGGTCACATAGTCTAGTGTGACCGAACGCTATGGGATTTTAGCATTACACTCTCCCACCACAAGAGAGTTGAGAAGTGGAAGGGAGTAGTACCATCTGGGTCACAACGTATCTGTGACCCTCGCTATGTTGCCACATTTGTTTTCGCGTTGCCACATTTCTCCAGACTTCTCACTGTTACAAACTATTGCTATCATTTGAAACGAGGACGTTTCTACAATATTTATTTATTTCGTGATTTTCTGGTGGGGCACGTGACCATGTGCCCTTATGAGTGAGCCGCCTCTGAGCCTTACACCAGGTGAAACAGTTCAAATTATGTAAAGTCGACCTCGCGACACATTTTTCCACACTATTGCAGTGAAATATGAAAGTATAGAACAGTTACATTCCTTTTTTTGTGAGTCAAATTGCAGTTAAACAGTAGATGATCAAACCTGAACATGTCTGTTCATTATGTGCACGTTTATAATTCAGTTGTACTAATTTGTAAATTATTAATAAGTCAATAATTGTATGCCGGACTAGCAGGCATGTACAGAGCGATTGTTTCATTCCGTTTTCTATTTGTTCAAATTCTTTTATTTCGTTGGATTGACTGTTTGTGCAGGTTCATGAATTATCACGCCAGGTCAGCTCACGCTGTCGGCCATACCTAACTGGAAGTCATTTACAATTGTAAATTCGCGTGTTACCTTGCTGCCTTTCTTTTTTCATATTTTATTTAGTTTCGTTTAAGCGTTTTCTATTTCTCAGTCCAATTGGGATGTGCATGCTTGCAGCCTGGGCTAAACTCGAGCTGTTCTGATTGTTTGCGAATTTCATAAAGATTATAGTAGATTTATATACAATAGTGATTAATATTGAGAAAGCATATAAGAATTTACAAGCACTAATTATTATTTGTCAGTAGGCATTATGCCAATTTGATTTAGTGATGATTAATCATTACCTGGAGTGGTTGCATAATTTAAAAGCAATGCCAATTATTGAAGGTTTAAAGTCACCGTAAGGCAACAAATAGAATGATTAATCATTGCTGGGCTCTCGTTCTGTCAATTAAGAGTGAATAATTTGGTTGGCTGTAATAATATTGTAATTTGATTTATGATGATGAATTGTGATGAATTTCTGAGGGCCTCATGAAGGTTTAAGCTGAACTACAGAACATTACTGTCCTCAAATAAATGTATGTATAACTATGGTACACTGTGCTATAAGATCTAGGCAAAATAAATGTTGTTATGTTAATCCTGACTTTTATTTGCAAGTCCTGCCACAATGGGCTCGGTGCATTTTATGCTTCATCTAGGCCATCTGCCTAGTCCTAAAAATTACGGGCCGCCTTCCCCTTTTCAAAAAAAAAAAACTTAGATTTCTTTTAAATAACAATTTTCTCAAAACTTTGAGAAGGGGTAATGAGGCGGCTCAACTAATTAAAGCTTGAATGGAAGACATTCAACAAATATTAAAATAAATAAATGTAAAAGCAGTAAAAATTAGAATAATATTTCTTGTATCAAATTTAGTAATTAGTAACGTAAGTGATAAGAGAAATAAGTAATTTTTGAATTAACGTAATTAGTAAAGTCTTTGATGATAAAGAAAAAAAATGCGTATGCAGTAGAAAGTAAAACAAAGTAATATAAAAGAAGATTGAATAGAAGTAAATTCATTTTTTGAAGCTAATGAATCAGCAATTGCACAAATATGAACACACCATGAGTAAGCCGAGACCAAAATAAACATTTTAAAGTAATTAAAATTAGATAATAACAGTTGTATATAACTTATGTATGTAATTTGTTAGCAATAAGTTATGTACGAAAACTTCGTACAAACAATTTAATAATGAGTTATTGTTTAATATCCGATATGAGAGATGTTGTTTCAATAAATAAATAATGGAACGATTTTAAACGTAAATAACGTAGTATCTTCTTATTACGATTACACCCATGAATTCAATACACAATATGTAAATGCATTTAAATTGGTTAACTTGCGTTGTATAAAACAAGTTAAATTAACTTGAATCTATGTATTTGTATTTTTGTAATTGGCGCTCCAAAATCGTGGGGCTCCACAAATTTAAATAAATAAATTGTAATAAATTTGTTATGTTGTAATATATATATATTTTTTTTTTTCATAAATTTGTAAATGACAAATAAAGAAGTAACTGAATAGTATGGAGTATACATTTATTTTTTAGGTTAGTTAAAAATTGTATTCATTTAACTTTGATAATAAAATTTTTATTGAATTTTAAGGAAACACATTTTGTGTAGTAAGAAATCAGCTTGGCACTTTAGGACTATTCTAGAGAGAAGCTGTTGGAACCGAAAGGGTTAAATGTAATGGGCGATTTTTATAATTTTTAGGGGTGCTGATTAATGGAAAAATAATGAAAAATTCTATCACATAGTTTTCTTACAAATAATAGTATATCTGATTTTGACTTATTTGATAAATTAGAAAGTACGCTATAACTGTTTATGAACATTGTACATATATTTATACACATTAAATAGTTATTTAGTATATATAAATATACGGCTATCTGAAGATATGGGAGTACAAATCTAAATTTAAAACATTTGGCACAAAGTTAATTAAAAGCAGATTGAGCTGAACAGTGTAAAACCAGTTTAAATCAGATCACTAGCCTTCTGACACTTGTCTGTCTCACTCTCACCCCTTCAAAATCCTTTTCCCTGTATACTACTGTGTCTCTCTTGATTCTCTGCAGTACACATGTGATAATGTGATAGTTTTTGAGCTTTGTAAAACTTTTTTTAACTTCTAGTTTATGTGTTATTGTGTTAATTTTAACAACAATGTTTTTCCAAGACTGTGTTAATTCACCTGACTGTTTTTGCTAGATCTGAGGCAATTATACAGTAAGAAAACAAAAATTTCAAATTTTCTGAAAAAATTTATTTCACTTATTTTGGTATGAAGTTGGGGGTTCAAGACAAGTTTTGGGCCCCTCACAACATATGTTCTGTTTGTGTGGTGGTAAAACAGAGGTTCCACGGAAAAAAACAATCATTCCACTCTGTTATACCAATGGTTTGTATAGAACCTAGGAACCACAGTGATGACTGGTACTTTTGTTCATGTAATGTACAAGGTTTCAATGTGAAGAACAAAAAGCAGATTGCTTACCTTAACATTTAGTCATCCATATGTCCTGTTCTCCATTCTTCACTGACCTGGTATACCTGTTCCTTCCCCTACCGATACATTACACAATATTTGTGAAGATTTGGAGTCAATGCCCTAAACATGTAGTAATGATGATGATAGTGGAAGTGATACCTACGATCCTGGCAGCAATGACCCAAAACTTTTCATGCAGACTTGAATGATTTAATTCGAGACTCAGATCTTCCTAAGGCTTCGGCAGAAGTATTAGGTTTCAGATTGAAGGAAAAAGGTTGTTGACTCCTGGCACTTCTTTTATTGGTTTAGGAGCAGAGAAAAAGAAATTGTTCCATTTATTATTAAAAGGTGAATGTGTTTATGGCAAAGATGTGCCCAGACTTATAAGTTCCATCATCAAATACAAAGCTGATAATTGAAGTCTTTTCATTGATTCATTTAAAATAAGTCTCAAAGCAGTACACTTACACAATGGAAGTAATTATGCTTCTAAGCCTGTTGGACATTCAGTTTATTTAAAAGAATGCTAAGAAAATCTTGATTTGATCATTACTAAACTTTCCTATGCAGATTGTGGATTGACAACTTTTGGCAACTTAAAGGTAATTTCTGTGTTACTTGGACAACAGTGTGGATACACCAAATTCCATTGTTTTCTGTGTGAATGGTACAGTCGTAACAGAAAACAACATTATATAACAAAATAATGGTTGATTAGAAAAACATTAGAGCCTGGATATAAACACATTGAGAGGTAAAGTTCTGTTGATCCAGGAAAGGTTTCACTTTCATCACTTTGTTAAAATTGTGCCTGATGAAACAATTTGTTAAAATCATTACCAAAAAAAAGAGGAATGATTTAAATATCTTTGCAATAGCACTTCCTTTCATATACGCTCTTCTGGAAACCAAGAAGAAATAGCATACTCAAAAGTATTTCAGGTTACTATGTTTGCAGCACGCCAGTTTGGAATCCAAGTTTCTTTGCCACGAACTGTAATGTCCGATTTCGAATTAGCCATCATTAATGCGGCTCAAACTCACATTGGAAATGTTCGCGCGTGTTTATTTCACGCGTGTCATGTGTTTATGTCAAAGCGTTTTTCGTCGAG
The DNA here is from genome assembly GCA_034769895.1 of Magicicada septendecula. Taxonomy (NCBI): domain Eukaryota; kingdom Metazoa; phylum Arthropoda; class Insecta; order Hemiptera; family Cicadidae; genus Magicicada; species Magicicada septendecula. The sequence goes on along the minus strand of CM068376.1, from coordinate 147,477,960 downwards.
TATAATCCGAAGGTTTGCGGGAACAATATAACGATGAGAATGATAGGTCCATTAAAGAAGTAACTCATATTATGCGTGCTTCAGCTTTTGTCCCTACTGAGAAAGTACGCGAAACTTTCGATATTTTCATTGATGAGGTTCCAGAGAATTTTCTTCCAGTAGCCGAATATTTCGAAGTGACATATGTACGTGGTAGACCAGCCAGTCAGAAGGAGAGCGATTCCTGTACGTTATGCCCCAGAACTGTGGAATCAATATGATGCTGTTCTTCAAAGAATGGCATGAACCAATAATTCATCTGAAGGGTGGCATAATCGCTTTCAGGTAGTGGTGGGACGGTGCCATCCAAGCTTATATAATTTTCTGAACGAGCTACAACATGAACAAGGTGATACAGAAATGATGATACGACAACTCAATCTAGGACAAAAAATAAAAAGTCCAACGTCAGCTCGTCGACGAAATTTTGAAGAAAGTATTTTCAACATTGTTCAGCGACATCAAGAATACGTTGAAAATGATACAATCATAGATTACCTGAAAGCTATAGGCTATTATTTACATTTTTTAATTTATTTGGAAATTTTGTACTTTTGAAACTTTATACTAATGGAACTTTGTGCAATTGGAAAAATAAAAATTGGAACTTTCGAATTGGAACTTTTGTTTTGGAACTTTTGGATTGGAACTTTTGTCACCCAATCGTTGTGAAAGCAAGAATAAATTAGAGGTAAAGAACAATACGTGCGCATGATGTTGTTTGCTTTAATTAGCAATGTGAGATAATGTTATTTTAAACACGATTGGCTACATAAAAGTAACTAGGGGATAGTGTGTACTAGAAAGAGAGTAGTCTGTACATTAACACCATATAAAAGCTCAATTTTATAAAAAATGGAGATTGTGTCTTATGCTTCTGGGGCATAGATATGTTATTATATATATTATCTAATAATTATTATATACAGGCAACATATTATAACATCAATAATATAGTATTTTTATTAATATAAATATAATCATATGAATACAATATATATGTAACTCATAACTTACTATTATATTATAGTAATTTATATAATTACTTATTATTATTTATAGTGTGTGTGTGTGTGTGTGTGTGTGTGTGTGTGTGTGTGTGTGTGTGTGTGTGTGTGTGTGTGTGTGTGTGTGTGTGTGTGTGTGTGTGTGTGTGTGTGTGTGTGTGTGTGTGTGTGTGTGTGTGTGTGTGTGTGTGTGTGTGTGTGTGTGTGTGTGTGTGTGTGTGTGTGTGTGTGTGTGTGTGTGTGTGTGTGTGTGTGTGTGTGTGTGTGTGTGTGTGTGTGTGTGTGTGTGTGTGTGTGTGTGTGTGTGTGTGTGTGTGTGTGTGTGTGTGTGTGTGTGTGTGTGTGTGTGTGAATACATTGTCTTCTACACGTAACGTTTTAAAACCTCTCTCATTCATTACTTTTAATGATAAGTTCCTTGGCATAGTTTGGTATGCATTATATTGTTAAAACATTCCCTATTTCTTTCAATAATTCTAACATAAACAACAACGTAGGAAAACACTCTTTTAATCCAGTCCTATCACTGTCTATGGGCAAGGTGATTCACCCTCTTCAGTTAGTTACCCTTATTTCAAAAACATTCTATGTGTGCTTTTGAAATAAGGGTAACTAACTAAAAGGGTAACTATATGGTTGTTATATCTTATATCGATTGAGATAGTAAGCTAAAAAAAATTAAACACATCTGTGGAATGATTCATAGGTACCTGGAAAAAAACAAGGATGGACACCCGAATGAAATTTTACAAAAATTTGGTTGTCCCCACATTCATGTGTGCTAGTGAGACATGGACTCTTAGAAAAAAGGATATACAGAGGATTCAAGCAGCTGAAATATAATTTCTAAAAGGGACGTAAGGTTGTTCTCTCATGGATCGGAAAAGGAGCAAGGATATTAGATGCAATTAAACATTGTATCGTTGCACCAGAAAATTGAAGACCACAGAAGGAGAGGGTATGAACACTTGAACCGCATGCCTGATATCTGTCTACCTGTGGCTGCGGTATCTATCGGTAGACCAAAGAGGAGTGGGTTCTGGAACAGGTCTAGGGCCTAATCCTTGGAGTGGTGATTATGATGATGACGATGATGATGACTACAGCTATCAGTGTGTGATCATAATATTAGTAACAACAGTGGTCTCTCTCTCCTGCACTTGATAGGTTGCTTTCCACAATCGTTTATCACAAACATCCCTGTGTACAGCCTACGTGTCATTTTTTGGACATAGGTCGTCCATTGTTTTTTTTTTATCTGTCTGGTTTCGCTCATTTGACATTTTGTCTTCAGAATGCCGAAAATAAAATAAGTTGTTTATCTCTTAAAGATAAAATGGAAATTATAAAGTGCTTAAAACACAGCGAATCCACTTGTCTTTTAAGTAAGCAGTAAGGCAAAAGAATCTTCATCATTTCAGATATAAATAAGAACTCTGATTTGCACACAATTTAGACAGTAGCTGACAACGTCGTTGTTGTACAATACTGACACTTTGTCATGGAAAAAGTTTCTCACACATTTTATTATATGGACAGCATCTGAGAATGCCCAAATCCTCCTGTCTTCGTTCGCCGGATTTGGAATACTACATTTAATCATACCTCTTTTCCCACAGATTCCTAAGTTCGCCCACGCCTTTTTATTAGATTGACTACCATCTGATGTAAATCCAATTATTCTTACAACTCGCTGCTCTAACTGCAATATAATCTGTAGCAGAATTTTTGCCAGAATATCACCCGGGGTTGTATTCCTGCTTACGTACACTGCTACAGGCTGTACTCAGTTGAATAACAGATGCCCAAACATGAATACCAGGGCATGGTTCGCCAGAGAATTTTTCATGTCCTTAGGTGTATAATCACCAAAGTCTACAAAGCCATAAACTTTTAAAGAGGTTGCATTAAACTGAATTTCCTCCCTTAGCTTCACTTCGTCGAATATTACTACTTCGAGACGTCTATTTTCATCAGTTTCTTCTTTAAAAAACTCTGATATGGCATTTACAGCGTTAGTGTTTACCCAGTATGGGCATTTTAAACCTTTACACAATCTTTTCAGGTGGATTTCCGACGGAAGTGGCAATAAATCATGTTGCAAGCAATGGCTGTATTCTTTGGGGGATTTGATTTTAAGCAGCAAACTTTCCAGTATTAGCTCATTACAGTACCTCATTACTTTGGAATTGGACAAATTAGACTTTTTAACCATAACATCTACAATCATGTTCTACTTTTTACTTAAATTCTTCATCCCTCTTTCATATGAGTCACATTCCTTCCTGGAAAGTTTCTTTTCTAGTAAAACAACTTTTGCTTTCTCACAACGCAGTTTATTTTTAGTTCGTATCAAAGTACGAGTTAGATTTGTGTTTATTATCAAAGTATTTTCCGTTTCAGCAACAGCTGATCGTCTTGCTGTGTTCTAATCTGGGGGTGGTCTGAACTCGCTGTTGGCTTTGTCAAATGTGTAGGCAAATTCGGAAAGATATGAGGTACCGCGCCAGGCTTTAAGTTCCATCTCAGTCTTGGAATTTTAATTGTTTACAAAAAATTAATCTAACTTACTTTCAAAATCAAATCATCAGAAAAATGTACTTGACAGATATAAGATTTATGTGTAAGACATTTGTCCTTCCTGGGAATTGTCCTCGCCCACTTTGCAAACTGACCTTCGTCCCTGGGAGGTCTAAAGAAATGATTTCCTTTGTAGGAAATTTTACCATAGCCATTCCTACATCCAGGTACAAAACAGGACGGCATTTATATTATATAAAAGTATTTTTACACACAACTTCTATATAACTGCACTACTACATAAATTTTTCACACGCACTGTTAACTGAAACTAAAAACTATCCGTATATGAAAAATAACACACATAAATCGTTACTGTAACCATTCATACATTCAGAGCATTTTTACTACATATTATCACACGTTTATTATTCAGAATGTTTGTAAATCACTCAAACCTATAATTAATTGCAACTGAACACCATATAAGTAATAAGACGCACAAACACACTTTTTACAACACATAAAACACAGCTCTTTTTTGCACGTGGCTAATAGGCTTACCGTCTCAACTATAACAACCTGCGATCGTAGCCGAAGTTTAACGTGGTCACCGCTAGCCCTATTCACGACTATAGCCAATACTTCCTAGATGACAAAGCCTGCCAAAGATAAGAGGAAAAGGCTGTGACGTCACGCAGCGAGGACCGACTGAATTATGTAGTCGCTATAACGGTAACGGTATAGGTTAGGAGCGAGACGCTTTTTCGTTTACGTTTCTGTTTTTTCACAATTTTCAAACAAACAAATTATTTGGTAGTTTTATGTAGTGAATTTACGTTTTAGTGTTCTGTTTGGAGTGAAAAGTTTTCTGTCTTTTATTTGTAATAGTGTGACGTTTAGGTGTGCTGATATTGCTTTAGGTTAAAACTTTATTCTACTATGTTGTGGTTTCTACAGAACTTACGAAAAGCTCGTTTTTTGTTTTCCTACGTATATTATGGGCCCAAACTAGAAGCAGAAGTGAAAAAATTCGTTAAAAATGTGCAAGGCATTTACGAAACTCAACATACAAAAACCAGTGTTTTAAATGCAAAACTAACCTTTTTCGTTTTTCTATAGAAATCGTTTAAGCAGTACCAAAACTTCCTAAATGTACATCTCATCTAGGAAGTTTTGGCAGTACACACTTTCTTGCGAAACTAATTCGCAATTTTACAAAACTAGCCCAAACAACCTTACCTAAAGTTAGTCGTTTCTGTATAGAATTCGTTTATTCAGAATACAACCTTTTCTGCATTTTGTTTAGGGCCTTAATATATACGTACAAACACAAAAAACGAGGTTTTCGTAATTTTTTTATACACCACAGGTTTACAGGTAGTGACTCTATAGGCCGACTATTACTCAATTCAGTATTTTAAAAGTGAACAAATATGTGGTAATTTAAATAGTGTATCTCTGGATGTGAATTTATGTACTATTGTTGTGTTAGTGATCAAACTTTTTTAATTAGTAATAGTGTGACTTTTAGTTGAGCTGGTGTTTTGACTTAAAACTTCAGTATGCCAAGTAGATGTTGTGTACCTTTATGTAAAGGAAACTATGAAACAGGACCGAAAGTGTCTGTTTACAGATTACCCAAAAGTTCAGATCAGCAAAGACTTTGGCGGCAATCAAACGGAAAGATTTTATTCCAACTAAGCATTCAAAAGTAAGTCAACTGTATTTAAGAAATATTAAATGATGTACCATACATTAATAAGTATAACTTGAAAACTTTTGAAGTCAGTGGTGGGGGGTACTTCTTTTGTTTATTTTTGTATAAATTATCCATTTGTTCATTTTTTATAAATTTTTTAAGATACGCTTGTAGGTAATTGTAATTGTAGAATTTGAATAGGTATCTGTAATTAGGTTACAGTCTTTCAAGAGATTATGTGAATCTGCAGTTTTTCTGTTCACATTATTGTGCATTGGCTCTAGCATTATCAATACGTCCATATTATTTTCAGGTATGTGAACAGCATTTCAAAGATTCAGACTTTGAAAATGATGTCAGCATATGATCATAAGGAAGGGAAATTTGTTTCAGCACCCCTTAATGTCAAGAGACTTAAAAAAACAGCGGTTCCTTCAGTGTTTCCTGATTATCCTACAAGCTGTTACTCAACATCAACTACTAGCAGGCAGTCTCCAAATAAAAAAAAAACAAATAAGGGAAAATGGTTTGCTTAATACAGCAATAATTGAAAGTATCAACTCTTCTGAAACTTATTATTCAGAAAGGAACATGTCAAATTTTCAAGACATTTTATGTTGTATACAAAAATTTTGAATTCCATCTTCATGGAGTGTTGTAACAAATGATGATTTTGTATGCTTAATGTGTATAGAAATACAAAGTTATATGTATAAACACTGACAATAATGCTATAAATAGAAAAGCCATATCCAAATTTTCACCACAAAATACAAATTCCTTTGTTTATCCACATCCAGTAGACCAAAAAAGACCTTTATTTTTTTTAATAGATTCTGTGCATCTTCTTAAAAATATAAGAAATAATTGGATAAATCAGAAAAATCAAGATTGCTGTATGTTTTATCCAGCTTTTGATGGTATTGATAGTACAGTCAAAGTGGCATCTTTTTTATCACTGAAAAAGTAACACGAAGTTGAAAATAATTCAATTTTATCATATGCTTATGGTCTTACATTTAAATGTTTATCACCATCAAATTTAGAGAGGCAAAATGTAAAATTAGTTTTAAAAGTTTTTAATAAATTTGTTGTCAATGGTTTATTATACTTAAGATCACAGCATAATTTAGAACATTATAAAGACACATCACATTTCATTTCAATAATATGTAAGTGGTGGGATATAATGAATGTAAAGACTCCGTACAAAGGCCTGCACAAAAGCAATGTTTTCATGCAACCATTAATAGTGGATGAAAGTGATGAGAAATATAAATTTTTAAATAAATTTCTGGACTGGTTAGAAAGGTGGGATACAATTAACTGTTCAACAAGTAGGTTTACAAAAGAAACATTCAGTGCTTTAAAACAGACTACATATGGGATGATAGAAATATGTCGCTATTGTACTCAGGAATTAAATATGTCTTTCATACTACCTGGAAAGATGCAGACAGACCCTCTGGAAGAAAGGTTTGGTAAATACAGACATGATATTGCTGGTGCACAGTATCACATTTCAATCCAACAGTTATTGGAGTGTGAAAAAAAAACTGAGATTACAGTCAAGTTTGAAACCTGAACTCCTAATAAAATCAGAAATGGTCCCATTAAAATTTTTAGATTGTCCATATTATCCTGATGATATTTCTGTACAAAGTAATTGCACCCCCAAGTATAGTAAACCAATAAGTAACATTTTCATTGATGAATCTGACAGAGTTAAAGCAGCAGACTTATTACCTGTAATCACATATTTAGCTGGTTATTGCTGTCATATGTTAAAAAAAAAAATGTAATACTTGTAAGGAGACTATTACTTTGGACAAAACTATTCAGTTAAATGAATCATTTAATTTAATCAAAAATCTTGACCGTGGTGGATTGTTATGTCCAGCACCAGGTATTGTAGATGTAATTTTATACAATTACATTGCTGTCAGCAAACTGGGAGAGTCTAATGATTTTTTTTTCACTGCCTAATCAAAGAGAGTATGTTGTAGATGTTACACATCAGATACTAGACTCTAATGAAATGACATTAGATGAACTAAATAATAGTTGTCATGAGTCTGGATACATACTTAAACATATTCTATGGTGTTCAACAAATGTAATGTTAAATAATTTATGCCATCATCTGAATGACAACCTACAAACTCATCAGGCCAAAAAGAGAAAACTCAGTACATTAAATAAATTATAGTATTGTATTTAAAGAAGCCAAATTTGTTAAAGCACATTTATTAAACACTTTTTGGCTAATAAACTTTGGTTTTAAAACGTTTTCCTCGTAACCTGTAGTTACTTTCAAAATTAAAAGTTTGTAACCAAAATAGTTATTCAGATTCTGTCTTTACATCCTATTTAGAAAATTACTCCTATAAATATGTATTATGATTGTCTTATCATACCTTTCACATGTAAATTCTTTTATTGTGTTGCTAAAGTAAGTAACTTAATATAAATACTAATTTATAATGTTAAATAATATCAAAGCTTGTGCTATATTTATATCGATACAAATATAATATGTTGACATTGTAATCAAATTTTGAGGGGTTCCACGTGGCATCATAAACTGAGATATAAAGGAACAACAATAAACTGTATTAATGTACGTCAGTCTTCTAAAATTTTACTTCGAAAATTTCAAATAATCCTGGGGTCTTTTTTGTTATTCTCCCACCACCACTAAACTGTTGCTATAGAGTTATAAGTTATTTATTAAAACAGACATGAGTTATCGGGAAAAAGAAATTCGTCTTTCAGGACAATGTGTGAAATATAGTTCATCAAGTATAACGAAAACTACGCCGAACCGTACATAACCTAACCTTTTTCGAAATATAAATAGTACGCAAAAATTCGGAAATCGTTTTGAAAACAAGTGCTTTCCCGTTCCAAAACACCGAGGCGAAGAATTATGTACAGAGTCTGACAGAGTATAAGGTGGTATAAGCGGCAGTGAGAGTCAGTCGCCAAGTCGTGACGTCACGCAAACGCTGTGAGGCTTTGTACATTTAGGAAGTTTTGCTATAGCGCGCTCCCAGAATGATCTCACTTTCTCTTCTATTCGCTATGCTCTGACGGTTAGTCATAAGATTTTGAGTCATCCTTAAAAAGTAATTTTTTTTTCACTTTTTTCAAGAATTGTCATAAACGCACAGACGTGTACACTCATGATGACTCCTTGTGTGCTGGCACTAATGTGTGACGGAATATCATTAAGAAATACTCTTAAGACGTTTGCTCATAGATGTATGTATTTGTGTTTTCATTAATATTTTTCTAACGGTAGCACAAACAGTAGTAAAATATACATCGTGAACTTTTTATATATATGTGAGGATAACGCATTATTTAATACGCGCGCGATGGGTGATCAATAATATTCCTGAAGGCTCAGCAAACGTTGGCAGAATATGCATTAGGAAATACTGATAAACATTTACGAACTGTGTTAGCCTATGTGACGGTAACTTATTGATTTGCGCGCGCGCGCGCGCGCGCGTGCGTGTGTGTGTGGTCACTAACATTCTCCAAGTGTCAGCAAAAACTGTTGACGTACTATGCATCATGATCTCTGCTGATAAACATTTATGAACCTGTAAAAAAATATATGCTAATATATATTATAGCCTGAGCATTTTGTTTCTTTATCAGCGTATTTGCTTCCTGGCGTGCACTGTGAGGACGTATTGGAATAACGAGTATTCTTTCAGTCATTTTAACAACACTTGCAAGAAACAAACGCACAAATACTGGATGCGCGCGAGTGTGTGTGTGGTATGTACGTAATTCAGTACACGTAACATTATAAACACAATAGATAAACGTATCCTCATAAAGCCCGACTCTCAACTTAACACCAGCAGGCCGTGTTATGAATCAGCATCCTCAAATTTTTAATTTTTAAAAATCGGTTTTATGATTTATTTTTTTCGGTTTTCTGCAGTCTTCTTTTATAAAATCGGGGTGAAGGCGAGATAATTTTATTTTGATCTTGAAAAGTTAATGAAAATAATAAAAAGTAAAGCAGACAATTTACAAAACATTTTATAGTGTATTTACTTAACATCTCAATGGCGAAACCTGATTTTATTAAATAATTATTTAATAATTTTACTTATACATTGCAGGCCATAATATCCTTAATGTGTTGGTAAAATTTATTTCAGGACAATTCTAAATTGAAATAAAAGAGCAACTTAGATGTTTTAATCTGAAGTGAACGTTTGCTTTTCGTTTCACATCATTTAAGATTTTATCCAAGAACATACTCTTTCTGCAAGGCAGTTGGATACGGTACGTTTATAATGTACGAAACTAATTTTCATAATTACTAAATTGATCGAAATAATGGTCACCATATATTTTCAGCTAGGCCTACATAATTTGAATGTCTCATGGATTGTTTTATTATATTTAATTCTTCATATAACTGGTCCACTAATATTCATTATTTGTACATTAATGTGTAAGAAACTAAAATGGGATTTTGGCAATTTTGGCAAAATTTATAATGTAGGCCTACCGTCATAGAACGTCTCCTTCGCTAGGTGATAGTGCTGTATTTTCCAATGGGCGTACCTCGCCCTTGTGGGAGGGGGACTCACATTACGGTTTAAAAATAGTCTTAACTAACTTCATGCAACTGAAGAAACAGTTACTTCATGGTTACTAAATATAACGTTTCGTTAATAGAAGTATACGTTTCGTCAACTTCTTCATGACATCTACTACCATGTGCGTGTCTGTTTCAAGTTGAAAGTGTACTGTTACTGAACTGCAGAACCCTCTCAGACTTTTGCGATGTTTTCAAATGTTTTACTTCCATTATTGGTTTTTGGCATCCCTAACAATAACAATATTTAAAGTAAACACTACATTCAAATTTGGGTTAAAATCATTTCTTTTAATCTGATGTTCGGCATGAATATTTACAAAATGTAATACTTCTTTGGACTTCGGTGTACAATTTTCTTTAATCTTTTCTTTAATCTTAAACCTAAACACTGTATTCATATTGGGGTTAAAATTTTGTTTAATTTGATACCCTACATTTATTTGTGCTATTTTTTCCTAAATTTTGGCAACTTTTTGGGTTTTAGTGCCCCAAAATTTTGAAATCCCAAAACCTGAACATTATATTCAGATTGCGGCTAATATTCTGTTTAATTTGATACCACACACGATTATGTTGTGATTTTTTCAAAATTTTGACCATAACTTTTTGCCACCCTCGTTACCCTATTTTTTTGGGGTATGAAACTCAGAAACAATAGTTACGAAGGTATGGAGACGCATGCCAAGTTTTATAAAAATCGGTTGATGCATTCAAAAGTTATTGTGAGACATACGCCGAAGAGATAGACAGACAAATGCTAAACGGTCGAGTTAAAACTGAGGACTCGTTTCGCTAGATCAAAACGGGAGCTGCCTATTGTTCACAGCCTTTTAGAAACACGGCCTTTTCTGTTTGAAAATTTTTATCAATGATAGCTTTAATTCTATTCTCTGAAAGTTCTGTTTCAAAACAAAAATTGTTGTGAGTGTATTGAGAAACGTTACAAAAATAATACCGTCTGAATATTATAAGCTCTTTATGTATTAAGAACGATTTATTAGAGTTAGACTTCAGTGATGTAATTAATGACATTTTGATATTTTCTCACCTAAAGTTTCGTTAAATGAACTTGTTAACTACCGTACTGATAATGGTGTAACTAGGAACTAGGGGGATAAGACTGGTTTTGGAGGGGAGATGAGACTAGCTTAAAGATTTGATCTCCTCACCCGTTTTCCTCAAGACAAATGAGACATTCAGGTTTCTCCCCTTATAATTTTATAAATTGTCTCTGCCTTCGTTTTCTGGCACGTGCGTAATTGTTTTTAAGGCAGAAAATATGTACGTTATTTACCGAATGTTGAGTGATTGTCATTATTATGAAAACTAACTTTATTTTATTAATTTAGAAGTACTGTAATTCTTTTTATTTCTACGATTATTTATAAGCCTTACTCTTACACACGCAGCTGGTTTAGAAATAGGCCTATATTAAGTGATTAAAGAATTTTACTGAAATTTTTAAAAGTTCTGGGTTTGTAAATTTTTAATGTCCCTGACCCCCCCTCCCCCACTGCCGTACTTTATATAGGGCTACATATTTCAATGTACCAACTGAACACTGAATACTTTTGAAATATTCACTCTTACTTTGTTTTGTCTTAGAAATTTAAAGTAAAAGTATTACCTGTAGCTTAAATGTTTTACAGTTTAGATTCAGTGTTATTATACGTATATAGTGAGGAACAGAAAATAAGTTGCAGTATTGCTTCCCCATCAAACTTTAAGAAGCTATTGCAATATAAATAAATAATTTCTATTTAAATGTTCTGAGGCTGAATCGGTTGTCGTACATATGTAACATACAAGTAGATGGCAATATGTCGATTTTGGGGAAAAAAAGAATTTGTATAAAAATATGGACTAAGAGACCATAAAAACATCTACGAGACGGAGATAACAAAACGGGGATTTTCGGAGTTATCTCAGAGCTATCTTTCGCGATCACTTCCAAGAGATAGCCTCGGCAAGCATACATCAACGATATCTAGTGAAGACATATATCGAAAAAATTCATCGCACATAAACGTCTAAGACAGTTAGAAAGAAGACTCTGATACAGTTAGGGAATAAACTCAAGGAAATAAATGTGGGACACCCCGAGAGTATTATAATAAAAACAACGTTTCACTCATACATAACAGTAGGCTACATTCCAAAAATACTGTGTTACATTATGACATGAAACTTACCACACGTTCAATATCTGAGTGTGAGTGAGGAAGACGCTGACAGGATTTCTTATCAACCACAGCGATACCACAAACTCGACAACATTGATAATGGAAGTAGTTTGTAGTTTAATCGGTTAGCTATTACTCACTTGCTCTTTAACAACGACTGACAGTGCAATTAGTTTTAGCGTAGACAATAACTTTCATGAACGTCTAGTCCGTTTGAAAAACTACACAAAGTTTGTGTTAATTTTATATGTGTATGAATAAATCTGTGATTTATTAGGCAGCGGAAATGTAAGTAATAAGTATAAGTAGCCTAATATTAATTATACTACATTTTACGACAAAAATCATTCCAGTTAATGTTTAGTTTTCTTTCTTCACTTTTTTTGGGACAAATGTTATACTCAGTATTCAGGGGTGGATTAGGTGTGCGTGGTGCCCTATGCTGCCATCAGATTGGTGCCCCTTCCCATTCAAAATTCAACCTTTTATCCATTAGTTACACTTACAAATGGTATACACAATTTCGAAAGTTAACAATTAGTTTATTAAACTCTCAAATTACAACAGGGCCGATATACCTGTAACAGGTAATTTATAATGATACTTTTGAGGAACGGCTATAACGGTTACTGAAAAGTTGAAATGCCTGTTCCGATTACTCGCTGGACCCCTACACAACTAAAGAATAAACAAGTACAAAGTAGTAGTTATTAGTACTGAATACTTGGTTCTGCGCATGTGCCGATTGCCATACACGAACCTAGGTTACTCTACTACATAGGATAGGATACCAACTTTATGACTGACATTTATGCGCTTTATTAAATCTTTACTGATCCGATAACGCTCCCCTAAAACATAAAGTGTTTTCGTAAATTCATTTCTTTTATATAAACTGCTGATTTTGAATTATTGTCTCTATCACTTTACTTATTTTTTGACTAATAGTAGTTTCCACTTAAGTAAAGAAATAAAAATAACAAACTCCATTACAGATAACACATGTGTAACTGATCAAACTGCAGGCACTAAGATAAATACAGGATCTGATGAAGATAAGAATTTACTAAACTTATTAGAAGGCCATCAATAAAACAAGGAGGTGATAAGAAGAAAAACCTGCAAGTTTATCTGAATTTCTTGGAGACTGTAAAACATTGTGCTTTTGCAAAGACTATCAATTGCACAATTGATCTACTAACAGTGGTTTGGTGTGAGAGATTATTTTCATGATTTGTATATTCTGTGTACATTGGTGAATGAATATGAAGATTATCCAGGTGTGTATGCATTTAATTTACTTTTGTTGTTGCTTATTATTTAGAAGTTTTTGTTTATTTATTTATATTTATTTTATTACAGTTGTTTTTATTATTTGTATTTGTAAAATTGTGTTTATTCTCATTCACTCTTGTGTCTTACTGTTATATTTTTATTATATGTTTCTGATGTTTTTTGACGTTATTTGTTGAGCTATTACGTGCACTCTAAATTTCATTGCCTGAGTTTGGCAACTGATTTGTCTGACCAATGTTGGTTTGTTTACACCTAGTAAAAACTTAAATTAGTGTTCCCAAAGTGAGATAGGCCTATAAATTCTCTTGTTTCTTTTTTTTTAACAGTAATAGTTTAATAAAGTCACAGTGTAAAGTAACACTATTAATACACTCAGTTTCAATTTATTTCTTATAACAAATTATGTAATACGTGTATGTATAATAAGTATATAATAAAAGGTATTTGTACGTGTTATTTTTTTGTAACGGTATCGTTCGTAGGCCTTACCTGTTATTTTAAAATACTAGTTTAGAACACCTCTAGTAACATGTTAAATCGTTTTATACTATTAATACGTTAATCCATGGCCCCCACATCCTGAAGCGGGCCCCCAGGCCAGGATCTTTGGCGGGCCCCCTACCTACTGCTAAGTTTAAGGGCAGCATAATGTTCTACAGGATTTAGGATAAAATAAGTCAGTTTAAATGATGACACAAAAGTAGTATTTATATTTATTTAAGAAACTATATGGATTTACATAATAAAAACTTACAATAATATAAAAAATTATCTCAAAGTATATTTTCTAGCTTTTGTCGACGCAAATTTTTCAATAACTTCAGTAAAATCAACTTGCTTAGCTAAATCATTTTCGATGCACAATATTGCTAGATGATTAAGTCGCTCTTGACTAGTTGTGCTTCTTTGCCATGTTTTCAATGAATTTGCCAGTCTGCTGAACGATCTTTCAGCTGAAGAAACAGTAACTGGTACTGTACAAAACAGTTTAATGGCGAGACAGACATTGGCAAATATACCTTGCAGTTTTTTGTCGTAAATTGCGTTCAGAAGTCTAATTGGGGTTCTTTCAGTACCGAAAACTGTCTTGTGAATACTTTTAAGGTGATGGATTTCGTGCAGAAAGTCTTCTGACAAATCTGTCTCATATGTATTTACAAGTTTTGCTGCTTTTGCGGTAAGTTGACTATAGTCTAAGTTCTGGAAGCTCAAAATGGGTGAGAATAATTCACATATGGTATCTGCTGCTTCAAATCGTGTCATTAAATCATTGATAATAAAATCCAATACTGAGTAAACTACGGAAATTCTGAAATCTTGTTCAGGTTCTATAGAAATTTTTCGGTTTTCGGGAAATTGAGGTTGCACTCCTACTGCTTCAGCAATTACTTTTGCTTCTTGAACAACACTTTTCCACGAGTCACGTAAGTGCATTTCTTGCACTAAGTCTCTTATAAGTGCGGTCTCGACATCAAGAGATATTCCTTTACTTTGTATGACAACGTTCTTGTTGTCAATACTTGCTAATATTTTGTGCCAAAACACTGTCATTAGCAGACCTTTATAAGATCTGAAATATTTTTTTAGGCCTTTAGTTGTGTTCAGTGCTGAAGGAGTTAATCCTGTAGCCATCTCTCCAAGAATGACATCTAACACAGCAAGTATGCCGGGATAATGTTTAACAATTGGGCGCACAGCTTGAATTTTTTCACTCCACCTTGTTTCTGAAAGACTTTGAAGAGATAATGTTACGTGTTTTTTCAGTACTTCCCAGCGTGCAGGACTGTGAGCGAACAAAGAGTAGAAGTTTTCTATATTCCCGAAAAACGTTATAACATCTGGGTTGAGCTTTGCAGCGTTGACTCCTACGCGATTCAATGAATGTGCTCCGCAGGGAGAGAACAAGGCACATTTGTTTTTTTTCTAAGATGGAGGACTTAACGCCGTTTATTTCGCCACGCATATTTGCGCCATTATTGTAGCCTTGCGAACGGCAATCATGGAGAGGTATATTGTTTTTTTCCAAAGTTGCAAGTATTTCTTCAGTTATTTTTTCTCCAGTTTTTCCAGTAAAATTCATGAACTCAATGAAACGTTCATTTACTTCGAATTCGTTTGAGTCTTGGTTTTGGGATATGTATCTGAGAATTAGGACGTTTTGTTCACTGTGAGAAATATCTGGTGTTGCATCTACTATTATTCCGTAGAAAATTGCGTCTCTTCTTTGGTCAAGAATGGTTTGGAGAACTTTGTCTGCACAAAGGCCAATAAACTCATTTTGAGAATACCACGACAAATAATGTGCATGTCCTTTCATACTTTTACCTTCCACCTGATTTTGTTGAACTTTGGCGAGATGTTGTCGTGTCACTTCATCGTACTTTCCAATCAACTATAAAATTCCTAAAAAATTCCCATTATGAACATCTCCAATCTTTGTGTTCTCTCCTTGAAAAGCTAAACCTCTAGATGATAAAAATAACGTTACGTCTACAATCCGTTGCAGAAGTGCTCTCCACTTAGCTGTCTCACATTGCATTTGCAGTTGTAAGTTTTTATCGATTCCATGTCCTTTTAATGACTGCAAAAGTAATTTCCAAGCCAAATATTGTTTCCTATGTTCAGCACTATTATCGTGAGGAGGAAAAATATCATACAACTTTTTCCAAGGTTTATTTCTAGGCGAAAATCCATCTTGGGCTAAACTGCTTAAGTTTTTGTTACTTGGGTCGCAAAAAATATGACATGGTAGACAGTAAAGAGTTTCTTTTGATGCACTCCATGTTAACCATTCTCGTGGAAAATGTTCTCTTGTTCTTTTATCTTTCGTTTTCGTATAGAGGAAAGAATCTTGAAAATCTCTACCATTAACATCTCTTGGCAATTCCTTATAAATCTTTTGGAATTCTTGAAAGCTGATAGTTTGTACTATCTCTTGTCGCAGGTTATTTGAGATTACTCGGGGCCAAGAACCAGGGTCATCGTACTTTACATCAGAGTTTTCGATAGGGTCTGCAACTGAAGCATCGACTGTATCATGTTCTTTCACAGTCGCTTTCTAACGATGTCATACCATACGGACAATGTTGTCGAATACCGCAGCAAACGGAGACGTTTTTTAAACGATGTGGACTACAGGCAAATTGCTCAGCGGACGGAGACAAATTTATTCGACTACAGTCGAATTACGCGGCAAAAGGTTTAATTAATTATTCCACTGACAATAATGAAATTAAAGCGTATTCATGTCCACGCGGGTGAAGCCGCGGGAAAAAGCTAGTATTTTATAAAGAAGTCGCTTTTTGTCTTCTGTTCATCTCACTTAGCTATCCGACCCACCACGCCGGGCCCCCCCTAATCCCGGGCCCCCAGGCTAGAGCCCCGTCAGCCCCCCCTTGTGGGGGCCATGCGTTAATCCTCACACAAACGTTAGTAGAGTTCGTTTTTGTGGCGACATTAAATGCAAACACATCCCGTCAGGCAGGTGGGTCCTGTACGCCGACGTGGTAAATTTGCAACACGCGATACTGCTCCTTGAAAATTTAAATAAAAGAGTGGCGTCTTATTCGAAGTAACTTTCAACAGTACATTCTCATGTAAAATAATTCATCTGTCATCTATTATTTTTTGTTTTTTATCTAAAAACTGATTAAGAGTTGTTGTAAGTAGGTAGCGTTCAGCGACATCTTTGTGCGTTATGTTCAACTACCTCTGCGTTGTGTACGTGAGGCCGTACCACACTAGTTCGTGTGAATGAGGCACGTACGGCCTACAAAACTGGTGTCGCTTTGATGTATGTTGTTGTCAATTCACTCGTGTGTATTCAAAAGAAAATATGTATACAATAAATTGATTATACCAGTGAGAAGCAACAACGACAGTTATGATAGAACAGTGGATTAAACGAGTATTTACAAACCGGGTCCAATGGGTGTTTGTAAAATATGAATGGGTGTGCATTAGGATAACAACCGTTGGAAACATTACCGATAATTAAAAACAGTCCATTCGGGAGAAAATTAACCTATATTCTTGAAACGGAGCATTATTTAGCCTATAGATACTGCACAAAAGTACTATGTCACCACTTTGCCTTTGAAGTCGACAATAAAAGTTTGTTATGAAATAAATTTAGATACGAAAATGTATTCCAAAAATTCGTTTATACTTTTCAAACGTATACAAATTATAATTTACATGAATATACGCATTTATATAAATGTAAATGATATTGGTATTACAATATGTAGATAAGAATAATATTTAGACCTATATATTATAATAGATAAGAATAATATGTTATTATATTATTATATAATGGCAACATATTATATTATCAATAATATATTATTTTTATTAATATAAATATAATATATGTAATTTATAACTATCATTCATTATAGTAATTTATATAATTACTTGTTATTATTTATAACATTTGTGTGTGTGCGTGTGTGTGTGTGTGTGTGCGTGTGTGTGTGCGTGCGCAGGAGGTCCTCGACTTTCGAGCATAATGCATTCCCCGAAAACGTGTTCGAAATTTGAATTGTCCTAACTTTGAGTACAGTACAGTAGGCTTACTGCGGACGTAGGTTATTAGGATCAGTTCTTTGAATTGTAATGAAAACGGATATTAATCTTGCTTAACTTTACATCGCATGACCCCTCTTACTACAAAACAATCAGTATACCCTACAGTAGCATATGCTAAATTAATAATTTTCATACATTAGTAACGTTTAGCCTATAAGAAGTGTTTGTGAAACAGCCTACAGCGCAGTCTCACCATTTTATCGGGAGTACAAACAGATCTTGCCTTGGACCACACTTGAGTATATGTTAAACGTATGATTCATTCAAAGGTTAGTATGTTGAAGGAAATATTGAGCCAATGAAAAAGTTTCTGTACTACAAAATATTTGCGATGGAATTCAATTTTGTCTTTCATGGCCCTAAAAGTGACAGGAGTGATTTGTGTGAAAATTGTAAGTAGCAAATAATACATATACATTAACAGCACATTAAAAATAGAGTATGGAAGACGTCAAGTAGGCCTATCACAATCAGGAATGAGAAAAGCCTGTAATGTAAAAAACTAAAGAATAAGACATTCCTGGTTTGTTATTTGATCTTCAAAATGTTATTTTGACGTCACTTGTAGAGATTGGTTATATCAGTTCTATCGGTTTTATCTTAAAAAATTAAATATGACCACTTGATTGGTTATTCTTCAGTAACTGAAAGGTTTACTATGCAATGAACCAATGGCCGGACATTGCAAATGCTTTTCTTACAAGTTTTCATGTTGAAACAACGAAAAATGATGTAACTGAGTCAAGTGCATAGTCCGATCTTTTGTATAACGAAATCGGAACTCTGATGTAGTAAACAATGTATATATCCGATATGTGTGTTGGATACCGAATATGTATCTGTCCAAGAAAATCCTAATGTCTTCAGTAATCATTAAGTACTCCCTACACGGCCACTCATGTGACAAGAAGTGGATAGCACTCATAGTGCTACTGAAAAGGCAATGAGCAAAACTGATTTTTACTCACCTGTTAGCTTCATTGAGATTTTAAAACAAATGAGCTGATATAACCCTTATCGGGTAACCCAGATACAAGTGCATGCCTTCAAGGTTTTATAGAATATTTACATTATTTTTTATAGAACAAGTCATGACAGTTATGCCCCTACAATTTGTGCCACCATCAAGTTCCCTGAAATTCCAAGAAAATTCCTTAAAGCTATAGCAAAACCTTCAAGTCACTGAGTGACTTTCACATGACACCGAAGATCCAAAGATTCTGAGGTTCCAAAAAAAAAAGGACAAAACTGCACTACACTTTGTCCACTACAAGATCAAGATTACTACACCAATAAACGTCCTTATTTAATAAACGCTGAACATATAATTTTTTACGTTATTTGTTAAAGGAATGAAAATATTTATCTCTAACGCTATATTTATATTTGGGTTAAAATCCCCTTTTAGTATGAAGTCTGGCTGGAATTTTCATGTTTTCAAATTTTGCTTGAATTATATTCAGACTTTGGATACAGTTCTCTTTAGTTTGATGCCACATGTAAATTGTTACGATAAAATGTTTAATCAAACATTTGACAGAATTTTAGAATTTTAGGGCCTCAGCATCTAAAAATTTTCAAGTTTCCAAAACCGAACAATGAGATTTTGGTCAAAATTTCATTTTTTTTTTTTTTTTTTTGCCAAATGGTCGAGTCAAAACTGAGAACTTGCTTCCCTTGTCATATTAAAGAGAGTTTTAACCTAAGTCTGAAAACAAGGTTCAGTTTTTGAAATTACAAAATTTTATGGCCTAAAGAGGGATCAAAACTTGTACAAATGCATGCCGACCATCAGGCTAAAGAGAATTTTAACCTAAATACAAATGTAGTTTTATAAAAAATTTTAACTTTAGAGGCATGACAAGCCAAAAATTGGAGTCAAAGTTTTAAGAAAATTATAAAAGTCTATACGGTGGATTAAGTTTTGAAGAATTTTATTTAAATACAGACTTGATATCTTTACTAATTTGATAAAATTAATATCTATCGAACCCTTAGCAAATTTTGGACAGCCTTCATAAAGTTTGCAAGCTATATTTGCCAAAAACTGTACATATTTTTATCAGTTATGTATAGTTGCGAAAAGAATTAGATAAAGACCTATAGACGTCTATTGAACAAAATTAACTGAAAAGCGAGGTATAAATAATTTGTCATGTAGGCATTATGTTTATAAATTCCAGTGAAATGGATGACATTTTTAGATTGTATATTGTATGATTGCCTGACTACTTTATAATTGTTATTTTACTATAAAAATAGTACAGTGAAATCTCTTTAAGCCGACCACTCGGAATTGCACTTAAAAGTGGTCGACTCGAGGGGTGTCTTCTTATAGCGGGTTAAAGTAACTGCGTATATACAGTACTGTAAGCCCAATGCTATTATGAAACCTAGAACTTGATACACTGTTCTATACGTAGGCCTATACGTAAAATGTCGGTTTAGGACATCTTTAGAGACTTAAATGCAATGAATAAACTCTTTGTTAAACATGTAGTAACACAGTGGCAATATAATAATACAGAAAAATATTGAAGAACTTACCTGTACTGCCATCTCATCATTATATGTTTTTGAAGAAGTCTGATATGGTCACCTGCACATACTTCTTCATACGTTTATTTATTGTCACATTTTCGTACTCCTTTTCCACATCGGCAAGTAAGTTAATTAGTGTTGTATTACTAAGTTCACTGGCCAGAGCTCTGTGTCTAGCGTTACTAGGTAGCGCGTCCTTTAAGTCGATCGGCTCGATGTTATCCCTTATATCTTCATTATTGCTTCTTCATCATCACTCTCATAATTCTGCAACAATTCCATCGCAATTTTCGTCTTCATTGAAGCATTCATTGTGTTCGTCCACTGAAGATAAGTCAACTTCTACATTGACAAGATAACTTAGTAGTTTTCATAGGACACACATTATCCGTGTATTCGTAGCTCCACAACGGGAACAATTTGTATTGATTAGGCGGAGGGATGAAGAACAAAATTTATGCCAGAGAACATAAACCTCTAATTCATCTCTAATTCAGTGTCACCTTTGATACTCATGTAACTTGGTATTTTGTAACCGTTACTTTTGTGGAACAGTTGTAACGGTTACTGAAAAGACGAAATATCTCTTCCGGTTACTCGCGGGTCCACCCTACCAAACTAATGAGTAAACAGGTAGGCCTACAAAGTAGCAGCTACTGGTACTGAATACTTGTTTCTACGCATGTGCAGATTACCCGGAGGTGTGCTAAGCCAGTATTTAAAAGTAGCAGTTACAAATACCATTTACTTGTAACGCTTACTTTTAAACCAGTATTTTATTCGTCCGCTCTGTTTTCAAATACTTACTGGCACGCTGTTAGAGGTTAGTTGGTACGTCTTTTTTACAGTTTATTAAGTGCGTGTTTTTGACATTTTGACAGTTTATAAAGAATGTCATGATGTTACAATTAGCAATGCTGAAGAATCTAATATTGCCGTATTACATTATTAACCAGACAAATATGTTACTAAATAATTTAATGATTATGATCATATAAATTATTATATATAAAAATAAAATATTTAAATTGTTATAAGTGTTTTATTATAACATTATAAAGTATTATAAAATAGTTTATATATTTTATAAAAATTATTTCAAATAATAATTTATATAATCTTCTCTCAATTCTCACCTTACACTGATAACTCGCGTGTAACGTGCCATGCTTTAAAATGGTGTAGCCAGCCCGATTTAGCATAAAACCGAGTGATCATTTAAAAATTTTGCCTTTTGAACAAGCACAGGCCCAGATATACGAATGCCTTGTGCTCGCTTTTGGCTGGACCATAAAAAGAGTGCTTTATCAAGGTCATCTAAACCAGCCCTTTCCATTATGCGAGTTCTTAAGTCCTAATAGCCGAGTTGATAATAATAATTTCAACAACAGTCCTTTTCATTGTTTTTCTTTTAGATACCATCGAGTCGTTATTGGTTGCAGAGTTGTTTAATTTATTTTTATTCTCTTTTAAGTCAAGTACTGTTTGTACCCTTATGTTAAATTCACTCGCCAATTTTTAAGCACTTTCGCCTTTTTCTAAACGTTTAATGATATCTAATTTTTGTTCAATTGATAAAACCATGCATTTTCGTTTTGCACTGATTTTTAAAAGTTTGCACACTACACTAAAAACGAAAAGCAACAAAAACAGCACTAGCAAAACGACAAAGAATAGAAATAAAAAGGTTCAATACAAACGCAAGCGTAAAACAGCATTACACGCAACAGCAGGAAAACGAAAAATACCGTACATTTACGACACCGCAAGGTGACTGAATGGCACTTGCAGTCATTGACCTCAAGGGAAGCAGGGAATTCCTATATCCGAAATCATACAGACTACTATTAGTCATATTTAGTACATGACAAAGGAAAAGGTATTTATTCTTTTGTTACGAGTCACTGTAACGTGCAGAAACTGCAGCCTATCTCGAACGTGCAGAAACTGCAGCCTATCTCGAACGTGCAGAAACTGCAGCCTATCTCGAATTTCTAACCAGTGTGGACAGCCAGGCAATAAATACGAAACTATTTTTTACAGTCGTAAATATTACGAACAAACGATAATCGGTGCTTTCTGAAATTGTATTTATGAACTCGTATTCATGTACAGAATTCGTAGAGCGTGCCCCACCCAGATGTCAGTTTGGCCCACTGGCCCCCCTCGCCCCCTCCCCTGTTTAAATTCTGGAGCCGTCACTGTAAATTACAAATATCAAAATCTCCCACTGAATATGTTGTGCTTTTCTCGTGTTATTAATAGAAGCTATATTAATAGTATGTTTATTTTTCAATTTTGAAGTGAGTTTTTGTTTAACATTTACTAAATATTGTCTGTAAAACATAGGCTCTCCTATCTAATTTCTGTTTTTCATTCCCCCCAATTGTAAGATATCAAAGTGGAACATGGGTCATGACCAGAAATCGTGGAACAACTAGCTACGTTTAACAGGAAAATCCCAAGGGAAATAGTAAAATGAATACGAGCCAATGGAAATTAGAAAATAATAAGGAATAATGAGAAATACGAACAATGGAGAGAACCAGAAACGCCTTTAGGGGTGTGCACCAGGTGCGGTCGCAAAAGGAAAATAAATGAAAAAGAGCACAAGAGAAAACGTGGAAGCAAATAGTTTTTTCATGGTCAGGGGCCAATGCCCCTTGGTTTTCAATACACTCTATGAACTAACACTCCTCTTCGTCACCAGCACATCAAGACAGGATAGTTATCCGCCTTCTTCTCTGTCCATCGTGAACTGAATTCTGGGGTGGATGTTGCTCAAGTGTGCCAGACATTTCCCAACCTGTTCTCCTCCATAATTCCAAACCACAAAGTGTCGTGCCATTAGCTTAGTTTTTTAATTATTATTTGCTTTATTGTTGAAGTGTTCTAACTTAATATGCAAAACGATCGAGAAGAAGTAGGTACTGAAATTTTCAATTAACTCTTTTCAAGACAAACCCGAAATCTGGAACAAATCAGTATAACAACATAAAGACAGAAATAAAACACGAGAAGCGTGGATAGATGTTTTTTGTCACCTCAAGGCAGATTTGAAGATTTAAGTGACGGCGATTTAAGATTATATTAGTAGATATTTAGGAGTCCAAAGGGGGTGTGATGCGAACATATGCTTTCATAGAAGAGAAATGCACCAGCCTCTCTACCTCAAATCCACTCTCACCTACACGTCGGTGGGCCCTGTTACGCCAAGCAATCCACTCCAAGGTTGTGGCAACCAATCCCTTCGGCGGAGTGGATCGGTAAGCAAACGAGAAATGGGGGTTCTGTCAGGACAGCCTGGGTGTATCCTGGGTCCTGGCCGGGCAGGATGGTGCACATCGGCAGTAGGGTGTGCATCTAGTGTGGAGGCGGAGGAGGCTATAGTAGCCCAACGGCTGCACACATGGGCTGAGTCAGTTAGCCTACTGCGACCGGGCAGAGAGAGCTCGTCAGCTGAGGTGAAAGCAACTCTCTATGGGAATAGCACCCCGAAATCGAAGTTCCTAGTCCTCCAGGTTGGCGGTTGGATCGGAGAATTCACATAGCCCATCTGTAAAACTTTTATGTGCAGAAACCTGTCAGTTTCTTTCGCCAGCCAGTTTTTACAAATATGAATGTGATGGCCAATAATTTTTTCCCCGTAGGGGCCCGATCGGATCCGGGAGGCCCCAGTCCTCACAACTTTATGTTACTGCCAAACAAAAACTCGCAGAAATTATCGGGTTAATTTTAATATTGGACTGTGGAATACCCTCAGTTTATACCGACCCGGAGCTCTCAGAGTGCTCCTAGACCAACTTGACGCTTTCACAATAGACATAGCTGTGATACAGGAAATCCGGTGGACAGGCCAGGGAATTCTTGAGAAGCGGAGCCACACTGTCTATTACAGCTGTCATGATAGGCTGCATCATTATGGAACAGGTTTCGTCATCCACAAGCGTTTAAGACAAAGGGTGATTGACTTTAAACCCGTGAGTCCACGAATCTGTTTTCTAAGAATTAAGGGAAAATTCAAGAATTACTCCCTCATTAGTGTTCATGCGCCAACTGAAGCATCCTCAGAAATGGAGAATGAAGAATTTTATTCCTTCGGAAAAGTCAACAACTTTGTTATTTAGGATGCCAAGTTAACTCCGATGGGGAAACAACAGAAGAAATAAAGCGAAGAATCACCTCAGCTAATAGGTGCTTCTTTGGTCTCAGACCCCTGTTTCAGAGCAGAATAATTGCCAGGAGCATCAAGCTGCTTTTGTATAAAACACTGATCCGCCCAGTTCTCACCTATGGTTCTGAGACCTGGACCACTTCTAGAAAGTCTGAGTCAAGCCTGCTGGTTCATGAACGCAAAATCCTCCACAGCATATTTGGTCCAATATGTGTAGAAGGTGAATGGAGGAAAAGAACCAACCAAGAACTGAACACTCTTCTGAATGAACCAGATATTGTGAAAATTATAAAACTTGGTAGACTCAGGTGGGCTGGACATGTGATTAGAATGAGAGAGAATGAAATACCAAGAAAGGCACTCACAGAACAGATCTATGGCACCAGGAGAGTTGGTAGACCCAAACTACATTGGGAAGATGGTGTGAACTACGATGCGCGCCATATCCTTGGGACCCGGAACTGGAGAGCAGCTGCACTTGACCGGGACAACTAGCGGAGGCTGTTAAAGGAGGCCTTGACTCAGTAATGGGTTGTTGCGCCGCTGAAGAAGTAGACATTTATGCTAATCTTGGGCAAACTTGGCCTTCCCTGTAACGTTTCATCTTTCTCCAACATGCTTATAAATCAAACACAAATTCTTTTTTTGTGTCTGTTACCCTTCGTGTGTAGAACTGGGTCACGTTCTTTTTGTGTCTAACACGCGAAAAACTGGCTCCCAGTGACCGACAAATGTACTCAGATGACACATGTGTGAAGATAGCATCCCGGTGATCGCCAGGTCTAGCGAATACGCAGACGATAGAAACACAGACCGTAGCTTGAATGCAAGTGACGTACTTCACCCGACAGGCAGCTTCACCTTACTTATATAACTTATTTTTTGTTTAACTGTTTTTTATAAAACCGTCCGGCTCCACCCTATTTTTATAGAAAACTGAGATCAATTTAGCGAATAAGATAAAAAAAACATTCATGATTGATCAAGCATGGAACAAGAAAAGCTACCAAATCTAGCGCCAACAAGCTGATTCAGTTAGGATGCAATAAAGAAGTTGCGTTAATAAAAGCAAGAAGTGATTTGTATTGTTGAAATAGTACTTTTGATAACGTAATCGATATAATTGTGTTATTAAATTGCGTGAGTAATACTTATATATAGACGTTTTCTGCATCCAAAATAAACGTGCTTAATTTGTATCAAGAATGGTTCAATATTTAGCTTCAATGAATTCAAATCATTTACTTAACCTAACCAACGACCTATAGAGGGGGGCACAGCCCTGCGGCGCATAAGCTACAGACGCCACTGGGCAGTGGCGGCGATAAGGCCCCCGCAGACCACGCAGCATGGGGGGCCCCGACCTTCATGGGGGGCCCCAGTTGGCCCAGTCATGGGAAATAACTTGTAACATGAAAAATAAGCGTAAACGAGTTGTAAAACGCTCCTTTGTTGAATTATCAGTTGACCATAGAATTGACGACCCAGTGAAATCATTTGAAGTAAAAGTTTTCAATGCAACACTAGATATTGTAATAGCTCAGCTACAAATGAGATTCGAAGGATTGCGGTGCATTGTTGATAGGTTTTCATTCCTGACGCCTCAGAATTTAGTAAACTTCTCACAAGAGACAATAGTGGAGAAAAGTAAGGCTCTGGTAAATGTGTATCCTGGTGACCTTTCCACATCACTGCCTGACCAAGTAATATCCTTCAAAGCTCTGATGGCCAAAGAAATTGTACACAAGAAAAGAATTCGAGAAATGATGAATTTACTGGTTGAAGAAAACAGCTGCCTTATGAGTTGCCTCCGAGACTTAACTAAAGCTTTGCAGCTTTATTTAACCATACCTGTCACAACAGCTACAGCGGAAAGAAGCTTTTCAAAACTTAAATTAATTAAGTCATACTTAAGAAGTACCATGGCCCAAACTCGGTTGAGTGACTGTTAAGCATTGAGCATGAAGAGACACAGAAAACTATTATCAACGAAGTGGTTGAAAAGTTCTTAGCTATTAAAAAAAGAAGACTAGGCTTAGGAAAACAGTGAACTTTGGTTAATCCTCATCTGTAAATATTGTACATTACTTGAGTTCGAGTGTTATTGAATTGGATTAGACTTAAGGAGAACTTGTATAGAGTATATTCAAGAATTTTACAAATTCAGTTACAAACTAATTTAAATGTTTGAAAAAAGCTAGAATGTTACTTTGATATTCGTTTTTAAATAATAAATTTTTAACACTCTGTGTGCGGTACTGTTTCATAGTCTGAATTTAGATCTTTGACGTAAAAATAAATCATTCATTTTATTTTGGTTTTTTTATAGTTTGTATAAAACTTTGTCTGTTTAGCAACAATGAATTTTAAGAGTTTGTACACGTGTAAAACGTCCTTTGCAAATTGCAAACGCTTTGTGATAGACGAGAAAGTATTCACAAACCATTGTTGTGAAACACACGTAAATAGAAACTCATTTGAGTGTTTTCCCTTATTACGTATACAAAATTTAACCATTTTTATAGGGCCCCCTAATTAGTTTCGCGGGGGGGCCCTGTTTCGTTAGCGCCGCCATTGCCACTGGGATTGAACACAGAAACTGGTAAAACTCTCGCTAGACTGAGTGAAGGGGCCGCGTGCGGCATGTCGTAATCATGATAAGAGGTGCTGGCACGTTATCTGTCTGTCTCAGTGATGTATGGACAGGTGCGCCATGCCTACGCCGAATGCTGTCAACTCCGCCTGTTAGTATATTTTCATTTATTCGTATGTATAAAAAAAATTAATATTTTTATTTATTTTTATTTTATATTAGTGTTGTATTTTATTTTATTAGTGTTTTCACAGAACAGGTTATTTCATCAGTTTAGTATTCGCGTTATCATAGTCGTATTCTACAGCATGTAGTTTTATGTAAGATGTTTAATTTTATAACTGTACATCAATTTTTTTTTCAATGATTTGTAACTTTTGAAATTGGAGGTGGGTGTCGGAACTTCCCCGGCTGGAATTCACAGCGGGTAATTCTGAGTTATTATTGTATCACTTTCAGTTTCTTTCATATTGAAATGTGTCTCGGTTGTAATGTCCTAATATACATTTTTGTAATAATAATACTCGAAAAGGAATAGTAATAAAGTTATAGTGTTTTCGTGATGTTCAAATGCTACTGCATGGACCTACACGCCTTCGACGAGTTCATGAGTTTGCCGACAACTAGTTCCAGGGTTCCCAGCCTTATCTGACTGTGCCCCCTTCCAACCTCATTTCTTCCTGCTCTATCAAGTGAAAGGTAACTAAATAAACATTTCATTTGTAATTTGTTTAAACGTTTTATTTGCTTATAATTTTTACAAAATACAATCACGTAAAAATTTATACTTTAACCATTTCTCGATATATGTGACGCTTCTGGTTGTCAACTAGAAACAATCAACCAGACTCTACCACACAAGAACTGCCTTGAAAAAAATTCAAGTGGCGCAGCACAAAATTTTGAGGGTTAACCCCCCCCCCCCCCCGAGAGACGATAAAATGAAGAAATGTCAAAAGTTAAAAGTGTTGATAAAAATGTAGTCATTTAAGTCGAATTAAAGAATTTAGCTAATTAGTTATGTGAGTATGCGGTAGGCTATACCAGCCATGCCAGTAAGGAATCGCTGCGTCTAAACATTATTAGTTGTCTGGTGGATCAGGGATGGTCAAATTTTTATTGTAGTTTTTGAAATTATGTCCTTTTAGAATAGGGACGGATTCAGCAAGCAATTTGGGGAGGAGGGAGTTTTGACATAGGGAGAAGAGAATTATGGAAAGTTGAACCATTTTTGAAAGGCTCAAAGTATAAATGATACATTGAAGAAATACAGGAACACATTTTATTATTATCAGTACAATAAGATTCTTGACGTACATATAAAAAAAATCATATTTTTATTTATATTGTTATTGTTAACTTGAATTGTTGATTTATATTGTTAAATATAAAATCCATTGTTACTTCAATAATATTCACTTAAAGTTTATGAATTTTCAATCATATTCTCAGTCACATTACCATTCTACGTTTTCCACTTTTGGCAAAACGGTCATTAACTTTTTGGGGTATAAAACAATGTCCCTATGCACACGTAACAGATCCAATCCAACAAGCTACTGTCCGTGATAGTTGTCCTCAGCCATATTTTTATCAGCCGCACTGCCGAAAACGATCTTTCTGAACTAGCATTGCTAACAGGAAGGGTGCAGAGTATTTGTAACAAACAATGTATTAGAGGATATATGTCCCTATTACAACCTTGAAGAGCATGTATTGCTTTGGTCGGGATTTTCTCGCCATTTTCACCTCTCTTACAGTCAAAGCACATAATGGCAACATATTCGGAAGTGACGCAGTAGTCGAACTGTGGATTAGAATTTTCTAATCAATTAAAGTGATAATGTCTATAAATATGAAAAAAGGTAACGATTTTGCGAAACAGTAGCCTAACTACTGCTCTTGTTTACTTTATGTTATTTTGCTTTCTTGTAACTTTTCAGTGAACGTTATTTGCATTAAAAAAATTCGTCTGCTCTGAAGTAACCATTTGGGGAGGGGGGAATTTCTCCCATTCCGCCCCCCGTGGATCCGGCACCTGTTGTAGAGAGTAGGAAAGAGGTAGCCTTCGAACGTGTATTCAGACAGTAGTGTAGCCACCTCAGTTTACGATATTTATAACGCAATAATTTATTCAACAAGAACTTAACAAATTTCTATATTAAATAATGTTTTGATTGCTATTCGAATCTTATACAGATGTGCCTATTGTTGCACATTGTTTTTCGGTCCGCATTTAGTAATTTTATGCGCGCGATGGTCGAAGGAATTTAAAGGAACACTTTACAACCTCAAAAAATTCTACATATGCTGCGCGCGAGGCAAGATTTTATTGTTCAGAACCTAACACTTGAGCCTCACCATGGAGGCATACTAGCTCCATTCATACTGTAGTTGCCAACCACAATAGTAGCGAGTATGAAGAAGCCATCTATGGTGCTAAGGCTAAAATGTTGCCAAATGCCACATTTGTGGGCTGCCGCTTCCATCTCACCTAGTCGTAGTACCGCCATACTCAGCAACTCATCCTTAGTTGTACCAGGTGAAAACTTCAATCGTGGGGAAGTTTCCGAGCTCATCGTTTGGCTTCTGCCTTCTAGACCCCAGCCAGGTGGAGAATGCATTTGTTAAGGATTTTATGCCTGGATCCTCCAACAGAAGCAACAGCGTTTGCAGACAATGTAGTGGCCATCTACATCTAACTGGACAGTAACTTTCCACCAAGTTTATGGGCGTCGTTTGATATACCATCAGAAAAAAAAACTACAAATGGCTATGAAGTGTTTCATTCGACGCTACGAAACATGTTCAATGCCTCAAATTCTAATGTTTTTGTTTTTGTAGATGTTTTGAAAGACATACAAATTACGACTTATATTGGGATCAACCTAAGACAGTAATAAAAACACTAAACTCAATATTTGTTAAAAGCAAAAAAAAAGCAAAACACACACACAAACATATATATATATATATATATAATATATTCAATCACTTTCTGCTACAGTTCGTTTCTTGATATATATAAAGTATTTAAAATGTATAATTATATTACCTCAAGATGTTCTTTTCCTTATTTGGAACATGTTTCGAGAGTTCCTGTTCTCTCATCTTCA
The DNA here is from genome assembly GCA_034769895.1 of Magicicada septendecula. Taxonomy (NCBI): domain Eukaryota; kingdom Metazoa; phylum Arthropoda; class Insecta; order Hemiptera; family Cicadidae; genus Magicicada; species Magicicada septendecula. The sequence goes on along the minus strand of CM068376.1, from coordinate 147,447,563 downwards.
GCCTTCGCCATCTTGTTTCTGGCAGATGAGAGAACAGGAACTCTCGAAACATGTTCCAAATAAGGAAAAGAATAGTATATTCCAAATGAGGTAATATAATTATAAATTTTAAATACTATATATATATATATATATATATATATATATATCACAAGAAGTAAAACTTTCGTAATAGCGTTTTTAGTATTTAAATTTTACACTGTACTGACAACAGAGGTATTGTGCTGGTTACGGTTTTGTATTGTACTGACTTTACTGAATATTTTTATAGTGATTTTTCTTTTATGTGACTGAAACTAAGAATATAATAGAGGAATTGTAACAAAAATATATGTGCTTTAACCTATAACTCAATATTAGAAGTTCCGAAATGCAAATTGCTAATAATTATTGAATCCAATCACAACGTGTATACTAATTTGTGGCTTTATTAGTTTTAAGCAACCACAAAACATATTATAATGTAACGTAACAATATAAAAAGTTATAAAACAGGAGCCCTCTTTCTTTTCACGTCTGACTTAGACCTATAGCGAGCAGAATTGACAACGGCACACAGCTTACAAGTTTAAAAACCTCCACCCCAAAATGTATCCGTTATTCCATAAATCCGTAGAATTAAGCCGATGGTGTTTACGGAACACTGTTTACTAAACAAAGTACTGACGCCTCATAGCCTACACCGGCGAACTGAACTGTAGGCCTGTGCCAACTCAACACAATGTGCGGCCAACCACGTAATTGCGCACCCTACAGCGCGATTTTGAAATATTTGTTTTTGAAAATGTTTTTTATGGAAATAAAAAACATTTTCAGTCATGTGGCAAAATGAGTAAACTATTTCATTACATTTACAGAATAGTTTAGAAAAGGGCTAAACAACATTTTTCCACCTTACACCTGTGACCAGGAATCACAAATTGTTTTATATAAAAAACAGTAACAGCTCAAATAGCCTTTCTGCTGTGCCTACTTACATAAATACGCCCATTCGTGAGTAATTACCTTTTTTGTTGTAAAAAAGGTGAGCTCTTTAATGTGCTCTAAAACAAGGCAAATCATTATGCAATAAGTCCAAGAAAATAGAGAGGTATTCTTTGTAACAAAAAAAAAAAATCATTTCAAACTATTTAATCAGTATATATCAGTATATATACATATATCAGTGTATATATATATATAGTATATAATCACTATTTATATCAGTATATATTTAATCATATAGTTTTTTGCAAGTTTAATGACAGGAACCAATAACAACAGGTTAATGAGGGTGGCCTTACACCTTTGGTAGACACTGTAGTCGAGTCATTTACTCCACAGCAACTTAAGCAATTCTGTATAAAACGTTTTTTTCTTGCTATTCGAATCTTATACAGATGTGCCAATTATTGTAGCAGCTTATTCAATAGCTATTTTAAATCTTTCGTGTTTTTTTTAATTTTAAGCTTTATTACCATTTCAAATACAATTTAAACTTCAAAACGCGTCCATTATTCCGTAGGTACGTAAACTTAAGACCGAATGCAGTACCAAGCGCCTGTAGTCTGTATCTGTGAACTAATTTATACGCAACAAAATGTGTGCCCAACCAAGTACTTGCGCGATTTTGAATTTGTTTTTGGGAGCCTATAATGCCTATTTAATAAAACTATTTATTTATTCAAGTACACCCATTAACTTCCAATTGGTACAAATATTTACAGACTTATACTCACTAATACTAAATTGATAAAAATCCTACAAAAAAAATTACGACTATCAGCTCCTGCAAAAAATGTGAGAAAATGTGTGTCATTTTTCTGATACTCTGTATTTTATTTATATTGTAATGTAAGACTGTCGCCTTTATGGTTTCATCACTGTTAAAGTTTAGATATTTACTGATGTAACTTTCATGTTACCATAATTAGCTTCCTGATTACAACAGAATGAATAGCAAATGACGAGTTCTGCTTTTAATTTTACAGTTTTACTCACGAAAACCTACACCCACCCATAACTTTTGCCACCCCCCCCCCCAAAGTAATCCTGGCGTTGCGCCCCTGACGAAATCACCATTAGTAATTACAACAAAATAACTTGAATAGAATAGAAACATAATATAATAAATTACTCAAAGAAAGTCGTGTGTGTGTGTGTGTGTGTGTGTGTGTGTGTGTGTGTGTGTGTGTGTGTGTGTGTGTGTGTGTGTGTGTGTGTGTGTGTGTGTGTGTGTGTGTGTGTGTGTGTGTGTGTGTGTGTGTGTGTGTGTGTGTGTGTGTGTGTGTGTGTGTGTGTGTGTGTGTGTGTGTGTGTGTGTGTGTGTGTGTGTGTGTGTGTGTGTGTGTGTGTGTGTGTGTGTGTGTGTGTGTGTGTGTGTGTGTGTGTGTGTGTGTGTGTGTGTGTGTGTGGAATAATAATCGTGTGATCGTGATGTGTGTGCACGCGTGCGTGCAGCCACATTAATTAACGTGGTATTACTACCGGCGTAATATCGACCTCGCGTGCTGTATGACTGAATGGCTGATTGGTTGCTAATATTGAATGTCATTACCGGTGTATTGTCACAGAGACGGTAAACAAACTATTAATTATGCGATTCAAGCTTGCGTGCTCATACCTCTCCCAGTCGCGCAGTATTTACATGTCACTTTCTGGTCTCTGATCCAAGACGCCTCCAAAAGTATTTAACGAATCGTTTAGTAAATAACACTGAATTTATACAGTAATTTTTTAATTGCCCAGGCAATACTACTATCACGATTCAAAAAGGCAAGATATTTTTTCTAATCTTACATTACTTGTTATTTTCAAAATGCAACACCCATCCATATAATTAAAATAAACGAGTTATTATATATTGGCAAAAGGTAAGACAAGAATGACGTTAAGTCCACCCTGCAGTGCGCCTTTGAGACGTGGAAATCATCTAGTACAACCCACAGGAAGCTACAGATGTTCACGAATAGATGTGTTTCAGAAGATTAATAAAAATCCGTTGGACAGATTTCGTTGGGTAGACACCAATTTTTGATCTGCCTCTCATTTTCTGGTCTCCAATACTCAGTAATCGGTGGATGACTATTTTGATGTCATTGCTATTACATGTTTTAATATTATGGACATTAGTCATTGTTTTAGAAACAATTTAAACGATGTCTAATGTCCGCAATATTATAATATGTAACAATAATAATAGGCCTACTGAGGCCCGGCTCCAGGCAGGGGCGAACCGTGCCACCCCCCAGGGCGGCAGATTCCGAGAAGTTAAGTTTTGAAATTGAGGACAAAAATAAAATTATTCACTTAATTTCATCACAATATGTAAGATCAGTAAGAATTACTTATGTATAAAAGTCAGCGGGGTTTAACGAATAGTCGAAAACTCGTGAACGAGAGAACGTAAACCTGACAATGAGTGCTGCTTTGCATGAGTCATCAGCAGATAATATTGCCCTTTGATACTGCAATTTGATAAACACAACAATGTAAACATTCCTAGTTGTCATTTGAAGACAATCGCCGTATCTTTAGAGTAGGTCTAGTGTGCGTGAATGCGTTCAGAGTTAAAACAGGGAGGGGCGGCACTCATAAATACTGCACAGGGCGGCAGAAACGCTGGGGCCGGCCCTGGGCCTACTAACAGTCTGCAACTGAGTTCTAGTTTGATGTCCTCAGAGTTTCCTACAGATTGCTGATCTCTTCAATTCCTCATAAATCCACTTCCACCTACACACTATACACAAATGTCTCTTTGACCTTCTCTATTGTGTGCCGCCTTCCAATTTTACTTCTATTCAGATACCATATAGTCATTATGCTCATCATACCGTCTATCCACTATCTCCGTCTCCTCTTTATGGCTTTCCAAATTCGTATTTTTCCATTTAATCGGCTGTCAACTTCCTCGTTGTTAAATTTATCCATCAAAGATACCTTCATCGTCATCCTTCGGCATCACATCTAAAACCCCTCTGTACGCCTTTGGTTAATTGTACGAACGAAGCAAGTTCTCAGTTTTAATTCAACTCTTTGGAATTTGTTTGTCTGTCTGGCTATCTGTCCATTTGAGCTATGTCTCACTGATAACATGAGAACACATCAACGGATTTTCGTAAGACTTGGCATGTGTATCCATACTTTTTTTCTATAGAACCCTAATGTTTCTTGTTTTTTTTTTAGATTGAGCCTCCTGAAAACAGGGGGCGAGAGGCAAAAATGAGATGGGGTCAATATTGTGAAAAAATCGCAAATGCCCAAATGTAAAGTATAAAATTAAAGATAATTTTAACCGCAGTCTGAATATAGTGTTCATTCACAATTTTTGGATGTCAGAGCCAAAAAAGTGGGTTGAAAAATTTTGATGAAATCGCAGAACCTCATGTAGAGCATCAAATTAAAGAGAATATATTATCTAACATCGGAATGTAGTGTTAAGTTTGGGAAATTTCAAAATTTTGCACCCTAAGACCTGAAAAAGAGAGCAAATATTTGAAAAAATTGTGAAAATCCAGCAGGTACTGGAAATCACTGAAATTACTGAAAATCCCGACTAAAAGGAATTGTAACCGAACTCCGAATGTTTTAAGTTTTTAGCGTTTATTGTATGATTGTGTGCTCTAAGATTGTTATATGACTAACAAAATAACAGAGTAATCGGGGTTTTTGTAATTTTTCTCGTAATTGAAAAATTACCTAGTATCGAAATTTATGTAACATTAAATGTACTTCGTTCGTAATAGCCAGCCAGTTCTGCAGCTCAGGGAACATACTAGTAGTCCAGATCCAGATAATTTCGTAAGTTCTTCCGTATCCTTTCGTCAATATAACGTAACGTATGAGGAGAACCTTATTTTGCCCTCCGAGCACTTTCAAACTGATTTAACGCCATACTTCTTACTTCAATCTTCCCTTTCCAACGACCATCACTGCACTTTTCCCTCATCCCGTATTTGTTCAAAGTCTGTTCCATTACCAGTAACCTTCATCTCTGCCTTTCTAATCGTCCACAAATTTTGACATGCTGACTATTTTCTCGCCAAAGTTTCTCACTTTTTACCTCTCTCCCTAACTTTCGTGCATTGTTTGTTCAATATATGTTAGGATGACCAGACGACCCGTTTTGAACCCGATTGTTCCCTTGTTCCCTTTATTTGCTCTTTGTCCGTTGTCCGGGGAAAAATTAAAGGGACTCAAAATCACCCGTTGTTTCAAGAAGTATTACACATCTCCCCCAAAATTTTTAAAATCGGTACAAAACTAGATTTGCATACAATTAGAATGTTTTACATTCAATTATACCAACCTGAGGTCTGTTCTGTCCTCTGCCGGTACCTAGTTATAAGACGTATAGATTATTATAGATTATAGATCTCGCACTTTTACAGCATCGATCTTACCACATTCGCATCGCTTATTAGTTTGAATATAACCTTCAGAAACATTCTGAATCTAGTGTAATTTGTTTCAGCCATTACGGGGACTAAATCAGGTGTAGAAATGGCATTTTTCAATAATGAATTCTGTCCAGGCAGATGAGATAAATAAATTTCATCTAGATACAATGAAATCAATTTTCGTAGTCATGACTCACTTCAAAGACATTTCATGTACAAAGTTTTATGACCATCTCATTCAAAACCAAACGAATTTGATGTAGTCAAAACCACAACCGTCAGGAATTACAGCAGAACAGACACGTCCGAGCCTACCACATCTATCTATGTTTACTTATTTATTATCAAAATACCCTTATACCATATTGGTGTCGGGTTACATCAATATATGATAAGTACATCAACTACACTCTATATACAAATTTTTTCCATCTTACTCTATCCATTGACAATGTCTTCGTTTCCCTCCAGCCCAAGCCTCTTTCTCTCAAAATGTTTCCCATCATTCCATCCCAAATCTGTCGCGGTCTTCCTCTCTTCTTTCTCCCCCCTGATTTTGCCTCCCAAACCTGTTTTACCATTCTATCACTACCCATTCTCTGCATGCGTCCCCACCAGCATAGTTGTCTCTGTTCAATAAAATCCAGAATCGATTCACTTCTAGATCCTCTCTTATTTGTGTATTCTTAACTCTATTCTTCCTCGTTACTCCTACTACTCTCCTAAGATATTTCATTTCTGCCGCCTGGATTTTACTTTTTTGGCTTTTGGATAGCACCCACGTCTCACAGCCGTATGTTAAAATCGGTCTATATACTGTTTTATACACACTCATTTTCGTTTTTCTTGATATCTCCTTCTTATTTATAAATTTATTGTTTAATGCATAGTATACTTTTATTGCCTTTTCAATTCTTTCATTTAATGCGGCTACTTGTCTCCCATTACTGTCTACTATAACCCCTAGATATTTGAATTATTTGACTTGTTCTATCTTCACTCCTCCAATCTCTATATTTATTATTTTCTCCCCCATTACCATTACCTTTGTTTTGGTCTTATTTATTTTCATCCCTTTTTCCTGGAGAACTTCATTCCATATATTCAAATTACCCTGTAACGCCCTTTCACTTGTAGCCATTAGCACTACATCATCCGCAAAAGCCCCTTCTGCTACTTCTATACTTCGCAAGTTCCTGTATCCAACATGCATTTTCTTAACCTTCAGTGAACACTTCTTAATAATGTCGTCCATATACAAGTTGAATAATGTCGGACTCAGTCCACCTCCTTGTCTTAATCCATAGTGTGTTGTAAATCCTAACGACCTCATATTTTTACCAATTACATAATTAACATTATTTTTGTATAACCTCTCTACTACCTTAATTATTTTACTCCTTATTCCTCTTTTTTTTAAACGTTCCCACATTTTTGCTCTAGGCACACTATCAAAAGCCTTCTCAAGATCAATAAAAGCCAAACATACCAATTTATCTTGTTGTATCGACTTCTCAGCTATCTGTTGCAGAGTAAAAATGTGATCCTGCACACTTCTCCCTGATCTAAAGCCACTCTGTGAGTCCTCCAAACTATTTTCTAAAATTGGGACCAATTTATTATTAATTATCTGCTCATAAACCTTAACAATTGTATTTAACAGATTGATACCCCTATAATTATTACAGTCTCTTGTGTTACCTTTCTTAAAAATAGGAACTATCAATGCTTCCTCCCATACTCTTGGTATGTCTACACTTGTCCACGCTTTATTGATAATTTCTAAAAGTATTTCTTTCCCCTTTTCCCCATATTCTTTATCATTTCTGGTGTAATTTTTATCGCCCATACTAAGTTACCACTTTTCTTTGACAAGATGTGTATAACAATGTACGAATACTTTCGAAAACATAGCTCGAAGGCGTTTAAAAATTTGGAAGGAGTGGTGAGAGACATTAAGTCTGTCAAATTATTAAAGATACCGAGTTTACAACATTTTGAAAAAAATTCGCCATAACTTGATACCCCACATTCGCTTTTATATTTTTTTTTAACTTTTGAGTTGCATTTTTGACCCTCTAAAGTTAAAACATTTCCATAGTGAACACTACATTCGGATTTGGGTTAAGATTCCCTTTAGCCTGCTGACACCTGATTGGATTTTAACATTTTTTTAAATTGTTGATGCCTTTTGGGCCTCTGGTAATTACAATTTTTAAATTACCAAAACTGAACAATAAATTCAAATTTTGGCTAGAATTCCCTACAATTTGATACCCCACATGAAAGTCATGTGCAATTTTTGCGATTTTTTCAAAATCTTGACCTCCTCACCTTTTTCTCCCGCCGCCTATTTTGGAAGGATTAATCTCAAAACCAATAGTGGTGGGTCTGTAGGGTAAAAGTATGGACATGCATGCCAAGTTTTACGAAAAATCGATTGATGCATTCAAAGGTCATCGTGAGACACCCCATACAGACAGACAAATGGCAAACGGTCGAGTTAAAACTGAGAACTCGCTTCCCTTGTTCAATTAATTTTCAATAAAGCGTAGTGTTTAACAATTGGTGATTTTGCTCTGCGAAGTTTCAAGGGTAAGTGAACAGTTTTAATTTCAATACTTAATAATATTCATTTTTCACTTATCTTTTCTATTCGATGATTTATTTCTGGATTTGTAGAAAAACGAATTACCGGTATCGAAATTTTAATTTTAACAGAAGTTCGGTTAGTTTTCATTAAACCTGAAGACGATCACAGATTTATAGTGACTGAAACACTATGTTGCTTAAAATTTTAACGATGATAACGTCTTCTCGACAATATACACTACGATAATGTAGCGTTGGAAATTAGAATTAAAAGTTATACAAACTTGAAGGTTGTCGTCAGACGGTCGTTATGTTTGAGACTGTTTCACTACTTTCACACTGGAAAAAATCCATTCATACAGGTCGCGCTTCTCACACAAACGTGGATATACACTGTGGTTTGTTCTCATTATTGTTTATGAACAGAAACTCGTTTTGTGAACAATGACCACACACTATGATAACAAAGAATCACTCGAAACTAAATAACAGTAGGTACTATCGACTCACTTTTTTGTCGACAGTAGGACTAATGAAGCAAGCGGCCTTCACTGATGCCAGCAGAGATGTGAGTTTATATTGTGTGTTTATCTAGGCAAACCAATTTGTCTGAGCCGAAGTCATATTTAGAGAAATTTGTTTAGAGTGATTTTTTCCAGAAAACTGTTTTTATGGGCACTATTATATTGCTCAAATTATTTTAGTAGAACTGCTTTTTTTAGGGATACTGTGGGAAAACTAATGTTCGCCGCAGGAGAGGCTGCAGTCTGACGGCATGTGGGACTCGCGCCCAACAAAACCACAAACCCTTTTTCCATGGCATGGATATACCGGGACTCAGCATTCGCAATACTTCAGGGTGGTGCCATTTGTTCTTCGTCCATGAGGACGTTTATCTGTTTCAAACCGTCAGCGGGTCAACATTACCTACTTTCTGCTATTCTGGCATCACCCCTAGCAAGATCATTTTCTGCTTTCTTCTTATGTCTGGTGTAGAACGTTCTCTGTGTAGGTTGCTACATGACAGAAAATACACTAGTCTTACTGTCTTATTATTATTATTATTATTATTATTATTATTATTATTGTTATTGTTATTGTTATTATTATTATATATTTTAGTGGATGGTTAGTGAGGATCGGTCAATAATACAACTTTTAGTTATTTTGCGTCGACGTTTCGACAATATTTATTGTCATCTTCAGGACAATTGTTGCTGACGCCAAACACTCAATCCGATCTGATGGTGATATATTTCCGATATGATGAATTGTGAAGCTTGAAAGCGCTAATCGGAATAATGTATTTTATTGTTATTAAGTATATTTTACACAAACACACACACACGCACACGCACGCACGCACACCTTTGATGTTCTGATTTGAAGGCTTCAACTGAGTGTCTTTCACGTAATTGTGTCTTCTTAGATTTTTTTTTTTCAAAAATATAGTTATACAATTTTTCGCATCCATTTGAAAACTGTAAAAAAAAATTAAAGAATCTCAAACACTGTGTTAATTTATAGCCATTTTTGTCGTCAGACTGTAGAGTATTCATGCACAAGAATATTCTTTCTATATTGGAGTTGTTAGACGGTATCAAGAATCGACAATTACACAGTTCAGAGAAGTCTTCTTTACCCTCACAACTGAAAAATAAATCTAACCACTTTTTATGACTATTTTTTCCTTTCCATTCTTCTTTTTTTTATCACCATGAAAACAAGTACTCATGGTAAATCTGGTAGCCCATTCCTCAAATATTGGAAGAAGCATTTACAAACCGGGACAACGCCCAGATTTCTGGGACATTTGGCCACCCTAGTTAACTATCGAAATGCAGTCATGCTCACGAGGCGGTCGTGGTCAAGGCCCAGACATGGCATAGACTTTGTTTCCGGGGCAGACATTGCCGACTTACGATTCCACAACTCATTAACGAGCGTGACAGTACAAAACAAAAATTGGTGTCTAGAACAAAACGAAAATCAAACACATTGTTTCGTTATTTGTAGATGCACATGCCGCTTCAGGGGCAGTCGAAATTGGCGTCCCGTCTACGTTGTGGATTGTGTCGAGGATGTCGCGAAAAAATCGCACAACGAAATAAAGCACAGTGAAAAAAGGGCAGACTTAATCCTATCTGGGTTCTGAAAGGTCTATAATCCTGCCCACCTGGCAATCATAGTTATTCCGGTAATAATTTGTTTCAAGGCTGATTCCCACAATATCACTTATAGGCGTGATTAAAATCAACTTGACTTAGCTTCGTCAATGTTCACACTTATTTATTTACATTGGTTGGTTTCTTGAACAAGCAGATCTAGTCTAGCTTTTGTAGGTAGGATATTGCCTTTATACAAGACCTGATGCTTGCCTGTTTCCTCGTATTTTTTCACAGTTTTTCCTATGCGTTCATTCAATTTTTAGTAGCTTTTCCTCTTTTTACTGCAAGGGTTAGTTTGGCTCTCATGTACATGCTGGCTAAGTTTTCTGGTTCTCTATTCAAAGACAGTATTACGTCTTTGATCCTGGGGTTTGGTCTTCCAAGAAGGTTATTGATTTTGTTGTTCCAGCCTTCAAGAGGTTTGGTTGTGCATTGCCGTCTCTTGTAGCAAGTCCACAGTCCAATAGAAATGTATTCATTCTCCAGTCATCTCTCTATGAAATAGTCAAACCACTAAAACAGTTTCGGATTCTCATTGTATTTCAAACCAGCCATTTGAGGCGTCGTCAAGTTTCAGGAAGGCTAGCGGTAAACACATCCGAATGTGAAGTCGAATACCTCGTTTCCACGGTATTCACATGGCAGTCCAAGGTCTTTCTCCAGAGGCAGAGGCGTAGGGGTGGCCAAGGGGCATCCACCCCGGGCGGCAGAACCAGGAGGGCGGCACAGTGAGCATAGACTTGGAAAAATTGTTTTCAGTTTATAAAACTACAAACAACTTGTTTCTTTTATATGACTATTCCTTTCATGAAAGAAGCATAACCAACCAGCTTGTCCGTTGTCATAAACCTCGCGTGATATACAGTATTAGTCTATTTATACTCAAGAATCGTAATTACGATTCATTATGATAAAGTAAGTCGCAATTGGATGTGTTTTTCTCCAACTAAAAAATCTTTGTTTTGATTTTGTTCACTTTATTTCCACAAAAAAAGCTATCAAAGAAGCCATATCAATAGTGAAAATGGAGTTTCGTCGTGGCGAAAGTTAAATCCCCGTATTCAGGATCATGAAAATAGTCCTCCTCATCGCTCTGCGTTTTTGGAATGGAAAGAATTGGAACGTTCTTTAAACAAAGGGGGACTTATTGATGATCTACTTTAGGAACAAATGAGTAAAGCAGCTAAGTCATGGAAAGAAATCCTCGAACGGGCCATTGCCACAGTACAAACTCTTGCATAACAAAATCTGGTACTGAGAGGACATCGAGAATTAATTACTAACGATTCAAATCCCGGAAACTACAAGTAAGCCTGAGAGAGATGGATTGAATCTTAGTGATTGCAGAGGTCAGCAGTATGACAATCAAGCAACAATGGCTGGTATCCATTCAGGAGTTCAGAAGAGAATATAAGATTTCAATCCACTAGCTGTGTTTGTTCCCTGTGATAATCATTCACTTAACTTGGTTGGAGTTCATGCAGCTCATGTAAATGTTCAGGCAGTGACATTTTTTGGGACAGCAGAATGTCTAATCACCTTCTTTTTCTGTTCCACTCATAGATGGAGTGTTCTTAGAGACTTCGTAAACATTACTCTAAAAGGACATTGTGGTACCAGGTGGAGTTCAATAGCAGTTTCAGTGAAAGCAATGTCCACTCAGCTGGATGAAGTGATCGCTGCACTGGAGAAACTGAAGGATACACCGACTGAAACAATTGATACGAGGAAAGATGCAGCATTCATAATTAATGCGATAGAAAACTTTAATTTAGTGACCTTGCTCTTTTTTTCTGGACAGATATTCTTTCTTCTATGGACAAAATTCAGAAAATCTTGCAGACCAAAGGAATAAGCTTTATTCAAGCATTGACACTTCTGGAGACGCTAACGGACAAATTAAATGTTTGGAGGAATGAGCTGTGTGACAATGTCATTAAGGCAGAGCAGGTATATAATGAATAGGGTGTCAGTATCACAGAAAGGATAAGAAGGAAGCGCACGATGCCAGGGGAGTATGCAGACGATTCTGCATTAACCGTTTGACAACGAATGCGACGTTCTCTAATAGAAATTTTGGACAAACTGTCAGTTGAAATTTCAAGCCGTTTCTGTAACATAAAAGAGTTAGAAAAACGTTATGTATTCCTCTGTAAATTTGAGGAATATGTAAATGATGGGTATACGTTTTAAGGAACAGCTTTCCCAAATCAATATTAAGTGCACAGTGCTGGCAAAACTGTATTCACGTGACCTAAACAGTGTAGAATTGTTCAGTGGCTTTTACTTTTGTTCAAAGACGTCATACTTTTACTAAAAAGGGCAAACGCTAACGGAGAACAAATGGACTTTACACCTCAGGGCCTACAATACATTTCAATACAATCTACAATACATTTCTTCAATGGGATTAGAAGCCTACAAAACACTAGCATAAGCTTTAAAAAAATTTCTTACATTACCAGTGTCTGTGGCTTCTTGTGAAAGATCGTTTAGTAAACTGAAATTGATTAAATTGTGCCTACGATCAACAATATCTCCAGACAGGGTATCAAATCCAGCGATACTTTCAATTTATTGAAAACGACATTGCTTCGTCTTTAGATGATAGTGATTTAATAACCGACTTTTGAGCAATTAAGACCAGAAAAGTTACATTTTAAAATGTCTCGTTTTAAATATTTATTAAATATTAAAAACAGATATTAAGTGTTTATTAATAGAAGACGGAACCATTAACCTGTAATGGTAAGTTATTAAATTTATCATTTTTAATGTAGTTCTCTGTTTAACTTTATGTTGCTTGAGGATATTGTTTTGACGACGCGCTTTAGACCTACAAGGAATTTGTTTAGAACATTTTTATGATACAATTTTTTTATTTTACTACATTTTTTATAGTTTACATTTTTCACTAATAAATGTAAAATACCGATAATATTACTAATACTAATACTAGTACTAAATACCGATAATATTATAATATGTACTTTCTTAATTTTGACTTAACAAATATTCTTAAGACGTTTGCTGGACATGCTTCATACAAAAAATCTACACATTTACATTTATTAAGTACTTTTTTTGCTGAATGGGCCTTCATTCTTGCTCTTTTGTTCCCTTTTAATTGTAAAGGCAAGGCGGCCGACGATCTTCTTGCCCCGGGCTCCCAAAAGCTTAGCTACGCCACTGTCCAGAGACATTTGCCGTGTGGAAGTAGCGGCCGTTTATTTCCACGGACGGAAAAACTTCTTTAAGGGCAGCAACTGCCTTAAAATCAATGTTAACTTTTCTAGGTTTTTATTCTTGAACTGCATATAGAATATGACGGAAAAGTCGGATATGTCTTGTTTGTTTGAATTTTCTTGTTTGATAACAAAGCAAACACAATTGAATAGACGTTCGTTTCTTCTTTAGAGCTTATACAACGGGCGTGGGTATTATAAATTTGGGGAAATTGTTTGCTTTAACTTATAAAAGTTCAATCCATGAAAACGCCTTAATAACACTTCAGGCTGTCTCTTCCTTTCTCCCCACTGAGAATTATTCTTTCTCCTGAACTATCATATATATCGAGAGAAAACTGGTACAATCTTTCATCTGAAGTATTTCTTCTTCTAAAACAACTTCATCTCGGCTCTTCGGCTCCGTTTGGTTTCCACAAGATTTGCTTCTCTGGTGGGACAAAATTCCTTTAGTCGCTAATTAGTGGAGCATTTCTCCGACGACGACTGTGTAGTTCTCCCAGTTCTTCTGTGTACATTCTTGAAATGAACATCTCTTTTTCTCGAGCTCTCTTCTTCGCTTTATTGATACACTTCACAACTTCTAACCAATCTGTGTCCGATGCTTGACATAACGGTCGGTCACATCCAAAACTTCACCACTTTTTTGTCTCAAGCACTTTACGACATATTGTCGACCTTTCCTTCTGACATTGCCAAATGGTTATCCCATCTTCTTTTCTTTTAATTCCCGATCAGTAATGTACTGAAGGTTTACCCTTAATAGTTGTCAGCACTTTCATGACGACACACTGTCACTATTCTACTGAAATCTCTTAAAGTAGAGGCGTATAGCACAAGCGAGAGTGCTAAGTACAAACTGGGGTGGGCTGGATATATACCTTACAATTCCCCGGTGTATTGTCCTCAGTGATGACTTAACATTGCAAGTGTCCGGCCACCTGGGAGAAGGGATAAACTTCTCTTGTGTGCGCTAATTGCAGTGTACGTTCTTTTCTTATATTCGTGTCGAGAACGTGACTGGCTCGTCCCCGTGCCTCCTAGTATTACGAAGGCTCCCAATTATCATTTATTGAACGAGCGAAGTAAGACAAAGACCGTTTGGCATTTTCCTGTCTGTCTACCTACTTGTCTATTTGGGAGACGTCTCACGGTAACTTTTAAACGCATCAACCGATTTCCATCAAACTTAGCAAGCATATCCGTACTTTTGCCCTCACATACCGCTATTGTTTTATAGATTGATCCCCCCCCCCCCGTAACAGTGGGCGGAGGAGCGGAGGCGTAAACGTGAGAAGTCAAAATTAAAAAAAAAACGCAAACATTTGTGCATAATATCAAAGGAGAATTTAAATCAGAATCAGAATACAGTTCTCAGTTTAGGAAATTAAAACGTCTGGGGATATTAGGGCTCAAAAAGTGGTTCAAAAGTTTGTACAAGTTTACAGATCTATGTAGGGTTCGAATTAAAGATAGTTTTAACCAGAAGTCCGAATATTGTATACGGTTTTGGAAATTTGAAAACTTTTGACTGCACAAAGAAAGATCAAAATTTGAAAAAATTGTAAAAATCTACGTGGGACATTAAATAATGTAAATTTTGTTCAAGGTTAAATTCGTTTCTTTAATAATTTACAGAATTAATATCTGTCAACTTCCCTAGCAAATTTTGTGCAGTCTTAAAAACGTTTTCAAGCTAGGTTTGCAAAAACTTTATATAGACCTACTGTTATCAATTATCAGTTTAAAAATAATTTAATAACACAAGTATTATGGATAAAATTGTTTTAATTTGTACCTTGTAGCATTAACTAGTTTTCACTAATTGCGAACTTCATCAGAGGCTGCCGCTAAGAGTCCTTCCCGGTCTGCTTCGGTGACGGTGCTGTCGTTTGAAGATCGTTGTTGTGTGAGTGTTGTGTAATGTGTTCAAATGATACTTGTGATTTAAATTGTGTCTGTTCGTTTAGGATGTTTTTCCATGTGTCTGTGTATTTTCAGTTGTTCAAGTGTGTCTAATTTTCGGCCACAGCACTCCTGGGGCAGCCTCTGTTGGAGCTCGCAATGAGCGAAAACTATTTAACACTAAAGGTAAAAATTTTACCTACTGCACTTGTGTTCAGCGTCAGAATTGTATTTGTTATATTACATTTAGTAACTATAGTTCTTAATAATACTCGGACACGTCATGGGCAACTAAATCCTAGAATAATAAATATTTTAATTTTTAACTCACCATAGTAGCACAAAATGACTAACGGGCGTCCGTCTCCCGTGCTTGCCAGCTCTCATGTTGTATATCCTATCCTATCCTGTCCTTTCTTGTCCACCTAAATAACTTCATTTATGCCGCCTTTGAAGCTCTTAAATCTTTGCGTCTTCGTGTGTGTAATTCCAAACCTTGGACACAGTTAAAGCGAAATTGGTAATATTTTAATAAAGATAAATGACCAGAAATACCACCCCCCTCCAAAACTGAAACTTAACATCAAACAAGAATATAATATTTTACGTTATGTGACGATACATTGTTTCATTGTGATTCAGTTCAGTAATATATATTGGATGGCTGTGTATGTATCGTACTCCGATGTAGTTGCTGAAGAGCTTAAACAAGAATTGAGGATGGACGCAAAAACTCTACCAGAAGAGACGAGAGTTACATACGCATTCGATCACTTCAAACTCAAGTGCCAAACCAGTTTAAGTAAGATATTTAACTGCATTGTTGTTACCTTAAACACCTGAAAATATAAACTAAATTGTAAATGAAAAAGACAAGCATTCCAAACGTTTTGAGCACATTTACGTAAGGAAGTAGGCTTTGCGTGGAGCGGCTTCATTAAATTATTTTTGGATGCAGTTTCATTAACGTGGAATGGAACACATACTACTAGGGTCTCCATACGTTCGGTTTTGACAATCTGGTATTTTTACCTGCCTCCGGGATTAGCGTCTGTCCGGTATTTTTTTAAATATACGTTAAAAATATACGCAAAAATTGTTGTAAGCACGTTTTTTGTTATTAATTCAATAATCTAGACAAAATAATATGAAGTAGACATTTACAAAGTTGAAGGGCTTGGTTGACCAGTGGGTATGGTGCCTGGCTACTATGTTGGGGTCCCAAGTTCGATTCCCGGGGACCATAAAATCAAGGTGCATTTTTCAGACCTCAAGCCGACTCAGCCTGTGGAATGAATAGTTCGGATAACTCCTGGAGTAATAAACATAGGACGGTAGACTCCTTAGGCGGTAAAAAAAAGGAGCCATTCTTCTTCTTCTTATTATTATTATTTTTTGTTTAACGCAACTATGGTCTTTTGGTCTTTAGCCCAACGACCCGACGTCGACCAGGAGTGTTGCTCAACTATATGTTCGATTCTCACCTACATACTAGGTTACTAATGACAATGGAAATTCGTGCACACTTAGACGCAAAACAATTTTGTCAGAACCGATACAGTAAGCTTGCTGCTTTTAGGAAAGACAGAGTTGTGTGGCAATGTCATTACTAAGGCAGAACAGGTATGTAATAAATGGGGTGTCAGTATCACAAAAATGATAAGAAGGAAGCGCACAATGCCAGGGGAGTATGCAGACGATTCTTCATTAACCGTTCGGCAAGAAATGCGACGTTCTCTAATAGAAACTTTGGACAAACTGTCAGTTGAAATTTCAAGCCGTTTCTCTAGCATAAAAGAATTAGGAAAACGCTTTGGACTCCTATGTAAATTTGAGACGTGCGTAAATGATGGGGATATACATTTTAAGGAACAGCTTCCCAAATAAATATTATGTCCACAGTGGTTACAAAACTGTATCCACATGACCTAAACAGTGTAGAATGTTCAGTGACTTGAAAGACGTCATACTTTTATTAAAATGGGCAAAAGTTAAAGGAGAACAAATGGTCTTTACACCTCAGAGACTACTACAATACGTTTCTTCAATGGGATTAGGAGCCTACAAAACACCTTTAAACATTTTTCTTACTTTACCTGTGTCTGTGTCTTCTTGTAAAAGATCGTTTAGTAAACTTAAATTGATTAAATCGTACCTACGATCAAGAAATCTCAGGACAGAGTATCAAATCTAGCGATACATTCAATTGAAAACGACATTGCTTCGTCTTTACATTAGTGATTTAGTAACCGACTTTGCAGCAGTTAAGACCAATAAAGTTACATTTTAGAACGTCTCGTTTCAAATATTTATTAAACATTAAAAATAAATATTAAGTGTTTTTTAATAGAAAACGGAACCATTAACCTGTAATGATAAGTGATTCCTTTTATTACTTTTAATATAGTTCTTTGTTTAACTTTATGTTGCTTTAGAATATTGTTTTGACGATGCGCTTTAGACCGTCAAGGAAGTTGCATGTTTATTAGAATATTTTTATGTTATAAATATTTTATATAACTACATTTTTATAGTCTACATTTGTTACTAATAAATGTATACAAACTGAATACCGGTAATATTAAACTTACAACATGTAATTTCTTAATTTTGACTTAACAAATATTATGTTATAAAATATTTCTTCATTATCAAATTTAATTTTAATATTAATTAAATTGTCTAACCCTTTTTCTCTTTCTTTCAATATTTCTAACTCCTCTCTAAGCTTCCTTTCAACTGTGTTATTTACTACTTTTACAATTTCGTATTCTTCCAAAGGATTAACAAACTTATGGTTGTCTTCTATGAAATGTCTTGCATATAACGAATTGGTTGTTCTATTACCTTCTCCACGTTTGTGGTCAGACAACCTGCATACGAATTTTCGTCCTGTCTCACCTAGGTACACTTTGTTGCAGTCTTTACATTTTAATTTATAAATTCCGCTTTCCTGTAATACTGGAATTTTTTCTATATTCTTATTCCTTATCTTATCAAATACCGTTTCACATTTTTTAATAGCTATATCTACTCCGTATTTATTAAAACATTTTATAATTTTTCTAGTATGTGAACCTATGTATGTCAATGACACTGCATAATTCTTTTGTTCTGGTTCTATTTTAGGTTTTTGTATGTTAACCCTTTTCATAACTTTATCCACTATGTTGGTGTTATAATTATTATTCCTTACAATTCCCTTTATCGTTTTTAACTCCCTACCTTTTGATTCGATCTCTTTTAAACACTTCTGAGCTCTGTAACAAAATGAATTGATTGCCGCCATTTTATATCTATAAGGGTGGTAAGACTCTCTTGGTATAATTATATCAGAATACGACTCTTTCCTAAATATCCCAAACTGTAGTTTCTCATTATCTTTAATTTCTATGTTTAAATCTAAGTAATTTATTTTCTTACCTCCTATCTCTTCTTTAAATTGTAAGTTTTTATCCTTATTATTTACCTCATTTATAAACTCATGCACTTCTTCTATGCTTCCTTCCCAAATTACTAATACATCATCAACGTATCTAGACCATAATTTTATATTGTCTTTATACTTAGTGGAACTTATTAATTGCTTTTCAAAATCATTCATGTATATTTCAGCAAGAATAGGGGATAATGAAGACCCCATAGAACAATCGGTCTAATTTAGATTGTTTCTTTTATTAATGCACCTATTTATAAATTATCAAAGGAAGTTAGCAGAGTACTGAAAGAGAAATATAAATTTGGGACAAAATACAATATAGAGAATAATGTAAAATTGATAAAAAAATTAGAAAATATTAGAATTAATGTAAATACAAAATTGATATCACTGGATGTTAAGAACATGTTTACCAATATCACAGTAAATAAAGTTATTAAGTTAATAAACGATAATAATATGGGAGAATACGTGTATAAAAAGCAGTTGATTAAAGTAATTAAAGAATGTGTAAATCAGAACTATTTTAGGTTTAATAACAATTTTTTTATACAGAAAAAAGGTTTACCTATGGGGTCTTCATTATCCCCTATTCTTGCTGAAATATACATGAATGATTTTGAAAAGCAATTAATAAGTTCCACTAAGTATAAAGACAATATAAAATTATGGTCTATATACGTTGATGATGTATTAGTAATTTGGGAAGGAAGCATAGAAGAAGTGCATGAGTTTATAAATGAGGTAAATAATAAGGATAAAAACTTACAATTTAAAGAAGAGATAGGAGGTAAGAAAATAAATTACTTAGATTTAAACATAGAAATTAAAGATAATGAGAAACTACAGTTTGGGATATTTAGGAAAGAGTCGTATTCTGATATAATTATACCAAGAGAGTCTTACCACCCTTATAGATATAAAATGGCGGCAATCAATTCATTTTGTTACAGAGCTCAGAAGTGTTTAAAAGAGACCGAATCAAAAGGTAGGGAGTTAAAAACGATAAAGGGAATTGTAAGGAATAATAATTATAACACCAACATAGTGGATAAAGTTATGAAAAGGGTTAATATACAAAAAGCTAAAATAGAACCAGAACAAAAGAATTATGCAGGGTCATTGACATACATAGGTTCACATACTAGAAAAATTATAAAATGTTTTAATAAATACGGAGTAGATATAGCTATTAAAAAATGTGAAACAGTATTTGATAAGATAAGGAATAAGAATATAGAAAAAATTCCAGTATTACAGGAAAGCGGAATTTATAAATTAAAATGTAAAGACTGCAACAAAGTGTACTTAGGTGAGACAGGACGAAAATTCGTATGCAGGTTGTCTGACCACAAACGTGGAGAAGGTAATAGAACAACCAATTCGTTATATGCAAGACATTTCATAGAAGACAACCATAAGTTTGTTAATCCTTTGGAAGAATACGAAATTGTAAAAGTAGTAAATAACACAGTTGAAAGGAAGCTTAGAGAGGAGTTAGAAATATTGAAAGAAAGAGAAAAAGGGTTAGACAATTTAATTAATATTAAAATTAAATTTGATAATGAAGAAATATTTTATAACATAATTAAGAAGTAAATGATAGAGGACAGATAGATAAGATTAAGAATTATATTGCATAGTACTAATTGGATGTTTTAAAATAAGGGTGTGTGACTGACCCACGTGTGTGGAGAGGAAGAGGGTAAGTTTAAAAGGATGCACTTACACACACACACACACACACACACACACACAACACTGAAACACAAGGAATTTGCTAGAAAAATATGTAACTGTACAGATGGTGGGGCAGGGTTTAGGGGGTGGGGAAGGGACATTTATATTATAGCTTGTTGTGTGTGAGCAGGGTGGGGTGAGAGGGGTGAAGGGTTTGTTTTCACATAATTTCTGTCTATTCCGATCTGACGATGAGCTGTGAAGCTTGAAAGCGCTAATCGGGATAATTTTTATATAGTGGTGTACAACAGTGATCATTCTGCTTAACAAATATTTTTAAGACGTTTTCTGGACGTGCTTTCATATAAAAATCTACATATTTACATTTATTAAGTACTTTTTTTGCTTAACGGGCCTTCATTTTTGCTCTTTTGTCCCCTTTTAATTGTGAAGGCGAGGCGGTCGACGATCTCCTTGCCCCGGGCGCCAAAAAACCTAGCTACGCCACTTTCCCCCGATTCATTTCCGGTGCCTTCTTTTAGATTACCTTTTATTCTGTTTCTTTGTCCGAGTTCAGCACTACAGGTTTCAGTTATATGTTTCACTGCAAGTGCTCCGCCACAAGTGCATGTCCTTGTAGGAGATAAGAAGTGTGCCCAATTCGCAGTCTGGTGACGCAACATACCGCAACTGCTACCACATACTATTCGTCGCAGAAAATTTGTTCTGCTGTGTATTCCACACCAGCTGCCGCAAATTAGTGTTATATTAACACTTATAATATATTTGTATTATTATATTTTTTCATTGAAAGAAAGATGTGTGTCATACGAAACGTGTAGCCTACAAACGTTTGCACGCGCCTTCAAGGAACTTGTGCCCTTATTCAGAGAGTTTTCTCGATAATTATTAATATTTTATCGCCACGTTATACGTGGTTAATGTTAGTCTACTGTCAGAGAACTTTTAAATATTAAATTTAAATGAAGTGTGAAGGCTGAAGTGTGCTGAGTTTTATAACTTGTTTAAATCAACAAAGATTTGTTGCAGTAGCCAGTTCAAAACATAAATTAGGCTTAAAATAAGTTAAAAAGGATGAAAAACGTGAAGATAAGAGACAAGCCTACCCTACTACCGGTCGTAGTAGTAGTGATTTGAAATAAAAGTCAAAAAATTTCTGTAATTGTTTCAAAGTAATGGAAATTACTTAATTTCCAAATGACAAAGTAAAGGTAGGCCTATCCTTATAAAAGTTAATTTATACACAATTTTTATTATTAAGTTTCCTATTTATTTGCTAACTTATCTAAAAAAAAACCGTAGCTTTGTGCATTTTTATGAACTGATACCGTCGATAAAGAAAATATGGAAATCACAAATAATACCGAAAATTAGGACGTCCTCTTTCCTGAAGTAGCGTCCTCTCAAAGTAAATTTCCTCAGTTTGGCTGAAAAATATGGTAACCGTTACTAAACACGAGGCTTCTTGGACTCAGTTTCATATGACCTCAAAATTACCTGCTTAAGTTAGAAATACGATGATTGCTCTCGCAGATCGGGACATATAGTTATACCTAAACGCTGACTAACCACACTCCACTCTATTCAGCGACAACGAGATTCGTTACAAATTACAGTACAAATATACTGCTACTATAATAATATGCTATGTGCGTTATTCAGGTCAATATTACACTGCACCTCAGACATCTTTCGAGTTATTAGGGCACGTTTCATTTAGCATTCCCACTACCTTTTTCATCGGTTGTAATCGTGTACATGAGTAAGTAAATGATAAGTCGAAGTTAAGTTATCTATAATAATAAATAATAACTGGAAGTATAAGTAAATAATAACTAGTGAGCAGTCACAACAATTATTAAAATAAATTACGTTAATTCCAATATTTCACGTAATACCAGTTAAATACGTTACAGCTAGTTTATTAAATTTTAGTAATATAATATTTTATGTTTCCAGTTTAATTCTGCATAATTGCTTATCGCTCGGGGGCACATGGGTCGTCAGACTTACCTGTAAATGTGTGACAAAACCGTTGGTAATTAAATCTGAAAAAACGTCTAGTTGATAAACGTTATCATAAGACAAACAAGTAATCTGTATTTATGAATAAGCGTGCTGAGTTTTATATATATATTTTCTTTTACTGACTATTTTTATTGTTATCACCGTGCTACTTGCTCGCAGAAAGATAAAATATAATTAGTCTAAAATCTGCAGGCACGCTGAAAACACCCGTTTTACGCAAGCACCGATTCCCACCGTTTCTAAATAACGTGCGCTTCGGTGGCGTACATGAATTCTCAGTGTACTTTGAAGTTCCGTTCCCAAACAGACAAAGTTTGTATCAGCAGTGAACAGTGACCCACTAATGGCGGCTTCCAGAGGTACGGCTGCATCAGCTGATGGTTATGTTAGATTCAATGATGACATCGTTAATATCCACGAACATTTTCCGACCAGTGCAAGCAGTGAGTAATAGACATATTGATTAAATAATTTTATTAGTGCGTTGCTGTTTCAAAACCGTAAGGCGACAAAAACACATTAAGACGTTTGTCTAACCTATTTGCGTTCTGTATTTGGTGCGTGTCAACAAATTGTGAACTGTCAAAACCGCGTTATTTGAGTACAGCATTAATTTATTACTGACCTTATTTTATCGGGTGCATCATAACATTAGTATTAAATATTTTATATATAAGCTGGTCTCATGGTTGGTAAGCGAGATAGTACGTATTTATTATTGAATTTACAACTCGACTTGAAATCATTTTTTTCTAACACATTTATACAGATCGTTAAAATATGTTTATACGATTGAAATATTTTCAGTTCAGCAGCTGGCAACCGTAATATTCTGAAAATAATGGTCGGTAAAGTAGGTCGGTGTGTATTATTTCACAATACAATAATTTTTCACAATATGAAAATAAATTATTCAATGTGTACTTCATAAGGTACA
Organism: Magicicada septendecula; assembly: GCA_034769895.1. Classification (NCBI taxonomy): domain Eukaryota; kingdom Metazoa; phylum Arthropoda; class Insecta; order Hemiptera; family Cicadidae; genus Magicicada; species Magicicada septendecula. The sequence continues at coordinate 147,424,170 of CM068376.1, read as the reverse complement.
TTTCCATTTTTACTTTTTTTTTAGTATGTGTAGTCTCAGTAGTATCAAAATTAAGTTGTATTTGCCCCAGTTGAAAATAAGAGATTGTATAAGGTGCAGTGTGTAGAACATGGTTAAAATATTTGTATTATTTCAATGTTGTCATTGATCTTACCATCATCTGACCTTATACAGATCAATGACCTGAAGCATTATAACATCTTTATGAAAACTATTCTTATACAGATGAATAAATAAATATGCAAATATAATGTATGGCGTCACATTTTATGATACAGTGTATTCGCTAATATTTGTTGAACAAATTCAACAGATGTTTCACAAAATAAAAAAAAATATTTATTAGAAAACTAGTTTATGCGGTTGGTTTCATCTTTATCCTCTACGTACTGTTATAGACCCTGTACATAAACAATTCTGTTGAAGCATAAATACAATCAGTACAAGTAAAATAATATTGAATGACTCTTAGTATAAGAAAAAAATAGTTTACTCTCAGTGTTAAAACTTCTTTATAAATTGTCTACTAAGTTGAATTATTTTGTGATCAGTGCCAGTTCTTTTTTCAATTTTTAGTGCACGTCTACAAAAGAAAACAACACTTCCACTAATATTAATATTAACCAGGCCGTTGGGTCATGATCTGTCATGTCCAACATAATATCTCCAGCTGTAGGAGCTCACGTTCGGTTATTAAAACAGTTCTATTGATACATTAAGTTTCCTGTATTTTTTGGCCATATAACTTAAGCTTGTGACAACAAATGAATACTGTTACCGTCAAAGCATTGACACAATATACTTAAATCATTTGATGAGACTTACTGAAGCTGTTTAGGCCTACCATTTCAGTTAACTCTTGGTCCCTGAAATTAAAAACCTTACTTTATGGGTGTGGTAATTACAATTACAGTATGTGAAATAATCTCATGTGTTTAATGTGTTAACTTTGTTGACGTAGACCTAAGTATAATAAAGTTTATGTTTTCAAATTTAAATCCATTACTTGCTGAAATATACATAATTGTGCTGTGCTGTCTATAGAAAGTCTATGTCTGAATACTAGCAATTTTTAGTTATTTTTATATAAGACTTTAGAAGACTTAAAAAAGTAGAATAAAATTTGGTTTATTCATATATCATACTACCAAATTTTCCTATTACAGCAGGTGGGTACATATGTATGTTACATGTTTTATTTTACATACCCATTCTTTTTATGTACACAAATTCTGTTAATGTGTTAATTCTGTTATTATGTTAATTCCAAGTACACATATGAATCACATAATTTACTTCTTCACTTAATTGCATTTTGATGTATGATTTTTCAGCTAAATGTGTTAAAAATTGCTGATTAAAACATCAAACACTCGAACAAATGAACATTTCTGTAACAAATCAGTTTGTCAAATGAGCCTCTCCTCCATCTATAATAGTACAACAAATGCAGATTTTGTATGTGTGCTGTGGGGGGGGGGGACTCTTCAGTTTAGTGTGTATATAGTACAATGAGTAGGCCATTATATTTATTCTAAAACATGAGTAAAATACAAAATATATTCTTACCACTGCTTACATGTAAAACCATTTGGATTATAATAAAAGTTTTTTGGGGGTTTTAAAAAATTAATGTGTAGTGACCACCAGTAAAATATAATTATTAACAAAGCTTTCTGCAAATGGACAGTCTCATTAAAGGATATTATAATTTTGTGCTACAAATTCCATATGTATTTTACAAACTTCAGATTTTGTGGCCATCTCAGAATACTTTATGCACCTGTGCTTTTTCTAATTTAGTTAACAGTAGAACCCCGCTAGTCCGAACTAATTGGGACCAGGGCCAGTTCGGATTGGCAAAAATTCGGATTATCCGAAATAATTATAATTATTTATTTGATTTAAATATGGTCTTTAACTTATATGTAACTCATATATGCCCGTTTTTTATTCAACTAATGCATTTTACGGTTTATAAGAGTTGAATATTTCATAAAATATTACGTGGTACAGTACTGTAATACAGTACAGATAAGGTGAACAGTATTGACACTGACGTTCGGTGCCTTTCTAGTGCGGTATTGTTGTTTACTGTCACGGGTGCGCCAGGGTGTCAATGACTCATGCCAGTTTCTTAGTAATCCCACTTCCCCACTCTTGTTTCTTCTCGTGGCCTTGCTTTCAGTAGTGAGACACCTGTCAGTATGTGTGCATTCCAACTTACATACGTTTTCAGTGTTGTTTTTTAAGTGCATATTGTATAAAAATGGTTGGTAAGCAGAAACATAGTTCATGTGCACTAAAAGATAAACTTGAAGTGTTGAAACGTTTGGACAAGGGTGAAAGTGGAACGAAATTAGCAGTCGAATTTGGTGTGGGTAAAGCAACAATAAGTGACTGGAAGAAAAACCGGTCCAAGATTGAACAGTTTTGTGCGACAACATACGAGAAGACTCTCGAGGAGCGTCATACATCAAAAGTGTCACAATTTGACAAAATTGATGAAGCCCTTTTCATATGGTTTTCACAAGAAAGGCAGAGAGGTACTCCACTGAGTGGTCCCCTAATCCAAGAAAAAGCAGTTCACCTCAATAAGTTGATGAATGGTGATCCTAAATTCATTGCGAGTAATGGCTGGCTGGACCAGTGGAAAAAAAGACACGGAATACGACAGTTATCCATTACCGGTGAATCACTATCAGCGAATCACCAGGTTGCACAAGAGTACATCGCTGAATTCGCAGACATAGTTTCATCGCAAAATTACTCGCCTCAAGAAATATACAATTGCAATGAAACTGAGTTAAATTTTAAGGCATTGCTAAACAAAAGCCTCGCCGCCAAACAAGAACTTAATGCACCTGGTTTCAAAATGTGCAAGGAATGTGTGACTGTTTTAGCATGCAGTAATGCAGCTGGGACTAATAAGTTGCCACTAATGGTTATTGGCAAATCAAAAAACCCAAGAGCATTTAAGAACATCAATGTGAACTCGCTTCCTGTATTCTACAGGCATCAAAAAAAGGCATGGATGACCAGTGCTTTATTTAAGGAATGGTTTCATGTCCAGTTTATTCCTTCAGTAAAAAAGTTCAGTGAAAAAAATGGTCTGCCATCCCGGGCGTTACTTGTCATTGACAACGCTCCATCACATGTTTCGACAGAAGAACTTGTTAATGGAGATATAAAAGCTATTTTTCTCCCTCCGAATGTAACACCTTTGTTACAACCCATGGACCAAGAGGTGCTACAAAACATGAAATGTGTGTATAAAAAAATTCTTCTAAGGTCCCTTCTTGAAAATGAAGACAGTTCACAAACCATTCTCCAAAGTCTTAAGAAAATCAACATCAAAGATGTTATCTATTGGTTAGGTGAAGCATGGGACAATCTCAAAGAACAGCTGCTGAGAAAGTCGTGGAAAAAATTATGGCCAAGTCTCTCTTACATCGATAGTCCGAAACAAACTGATGACAGGACTGAAGTTTTACAGCTCATGCATCAAATTCCAGGTTGTGAAGAAGCAGACGAAACAGATGTGAACGAGTGGGTGGCAGCTGACACGGAAGACCACCAAGTTTTGACAGATACGGAAATCGTTTCCCTGATCAGACAAGACTTCAATGAAGATTCTGATGTGATGGATGAAGCCGATGATTCAGAACATCTTTTTTCACATTCAGAAGCAGCAAAGCCGTTGGAAATATCCCTGCAGTATGTGGAGCAGCATGCCAACGCTACAGCGGCGGACATATGTTCATGAGACGCTGGTGGAATATTGCGTCGTCTGCTAGATTCACGTCTTTACGCCAGCAGAGAATAACTGATTTTGTGCAACCAGTGAATAAGTGAAGTGTTAATATTGAAGTGTTTATTTGGAAATTCTGTTAATAAAGTATAGAAACTGTAATCTAAGTACTGTACAGTACAATAATTGAATTCTGTTTTTGTAGTTTGTAGTTTTTGTAGTTTTGTTTAAGAATTTTATTCCAGTAATTGTAGGCCTACTGATTAATACGTATTACAGTGGTTAGTATTATTTTCTACTGATTTTGCAAAATGTAACCATTTTATTAGAAATGTAATGAAATCATTTGTCACTTCATGAAATCTGCAGTTGTTTTTATAGCTTTCCTTGCCTATTTGGTTCCTGGAGGTGGTTCGGATTATCCGGAATTTCGGACTAACGGGGTTCTACTGTACTTTCATAGTTGAATAACACAGATTACATAAATGGAACAACTATGTATATATTGATCAGGTATTTTTAGATTGAATTAACTTGTTAATTGTGAACTAACTTTATTTGTAAGGTTAATTTAGTAAATAGGATATTGGAATGTTTATAATCAACAACAGTCATTATAAACAATGATGTATACTGATCTGCTTAATTTATTTTATTGTCTCTGTCCAATTGATTCAGTATCTGAATCCCAACCTAATTCAAAAGTAGGACTTACTGCATAAGTATTTGTGCAGTCATTCAGTTTTTGAATTTATGGTTTATCTGGGGATCATTCAGCCCAAGCAGTATTGACATGTGACAGATTATATTCTACTTGTTAAGAATTTTTTCTATATATGCTATAAACAGATTTATAGAGACTACTCCTTTCTATATTTTTTCAATAAGTGACTATTTAATGTGAGTTTGTGTGCATGTGTTTTCACTTATCTGATACTTTGAGCAAAGTATTTAATCATTTACTCTTTATATAATAATGAAACTTTCACTTGTGAACTTACTTGACTTTTTCCGTCGAACGCGTTTCGGCATCGTGTTCAACTTCGTCAGCTTAGAAACAGACTGCCAGTACTTTATAACGGTTATTGCTTGGAAGGTATAGTGGGGGTGGTGTGTAGAGGAAGGCGATTGGTGCGGGGATCCAAATTATTGTTTGTTTTTTGTATAATTGTGTCAAAAATTTGGATCCCCGCGCCAATCCCCTTCCTCTACACACCACCCCCCACTATACCTTCCAAGCAATAACCGTTACAAAGTACTGGCAGTCTGTTTCTAAGCTGACGAATGCAAACACGACGCTGAAATGCGTTCGACGGAAAAAGCAAGTAAGTTCACAAGTGAAAGTTTCATTATTATATAAAGTGTAGTGCTGTGAAAAAAGATGATGAACAAACAAGACAACTTAATCATTTAGTTTTTTAATTCTGATTTTTATTTTGCTTTATTAATTGCAAAATTCTAAAACTCCAAACTATATGTAGAATTAAGTACAACAATCATATGGGCCTGATTTTTGGAATATTTTGCACAATTAAATTTCATACTATATATTGGAAACATTTCTGTTTCAAGGCCAGGGCATTCTGCTGTACGTTAGGTTTGTTATATAAGTGTAATTGAGTACATCCTGTAGTAGTAGGTAAGTGGCCTTGTTTTTGTTCATGTGACAGCTGTGTATTTTGTAATTTTGTGTACAAGTGATGGTTTGACAACAGAATACCTTGAAATGAGACAAAAAAGATTCGAAGAATTGAAGCTAGTGTTGTAGTATTGCAGGGCTTAGTAGACGAGTGAGTATGGCTCCTGGGGCTACTAGTGTAAAGGTCCCAGATTGGATTCTCAGGCAATATCATAAAATCCTGGTACATTTTTCAATCTCTAGGTTGACTCAACCTGTGAAAATGAGTACAGTAATTTTGATCAGACATGGTGGCTTGAATGCATTAGCATTGTTAGGGAGAAGTGCAGAGTTGATGACTGCTCATCTACTTGTCAGCTGCCATGTCTGAGAAAATTCCTGTACCTGGGATATCTTACTGGGGTAATAATGAATGACTGGGTAAATCACCTTCCTTGTGTGGTGAATGGCTTGTGTAAGATAGCATATCCTTCCTAATTCATAAACTTCTCAAGTGGTACAAAAAAGCAATTGTTATTATTTAAATATGTCTACCACATGTAAATATAAATAACACATGTATTATACCAGGTGTTACTTAGCCAGTTATACTCTTTGTCACCTTGTCTCTTTGTAATAAATAAAATGCAACTAAAGTAATCTTTCTTCTAAAAATCTTTGAGTGGAAAGATTCTTACAGAAAGGCAATGCTCTGACTGAGCAGATTATGAGTCAGGCATTTTAAGTTAGAATTAGTCATACTAATATAACAGTATATTCTGCTACAGTAGAGTTATTGGTAAATTTAGATGGAGAAAATATTTTAGTTGTTGATTGCATTGTCATAAGAATTTTGATGTCAAAAAGCATTAAATTTTGAAGTCATTTACTAAATAAATCATAAGAATTTGATGTTGTTTATTAAATCATAAAGCATTTATTTGAATATAAAATGCTCTTTAATCTCTAACAGATTATACAAAGATCTGAGCTCTTTAGATAACTCAGATTATTGTAAAAGATCTAAACCAATTAATATTTATTAAATGTAATTTATTAATTTTGTTGAATTGTTTACTCATTTTGCTAATTAGTTTTGGCGCATTTTTGTAAGATCAGAATAGTTTAGGAATTAGGCAGTGAAGGCTACCTTATGTGAGCTGTTTGCATACAAGAAATTTGCTGTGGCCAGCACACTTCACCCATCCATTATTATCACAATATGTCAACCCTGTACTCATTTCCACAGGTTAAGTCGATCTGGGGACTGAAAGACATATCTTGATTTTATGGTGCACCTAGAAATGAATCCAGGATCTATAGATTAGTAGCCAAGTGCTATAGCCACTGCTATACTAAGCCCTACAAATTTAAATGAAACAACTGGCTCTTGTATATAGTATACTGACATTCTTGATTCTTCTCCTTTTCGGATCCTGAATTCCCAGTTGTCAAATATGACAGCATGTAAGGAGATAAGGTGCCTCTTCTGCTCCATTGCTACTTAATAAGGAAAGTAGGTATCTGTAGGTAATATTATGTCAAGAACTATTAGACCTGTCTGTATAAAATACTATTTTTATACAGAACTGTTTTTATAAAATACAGAGGTCACTTACATTTTTTTACTGCAGCACAGTAGTAAAATATGAGGTCTGATTACTAAGGGACAAAATTTTTAATTAAATTTTACTTTTATGTTGATAAATATGGTAGGGTAAATTAATGTGACTAATGATCAATTTCACAAGTAGTGTAGTTTTTCTGGAACAACCAAAATTTGGAAAATAATAACTTTCAGATAAGCTGGCATAAAACTGAAAACACACTTTTAGTTATTTTATATCTCTACAATCCCAGCACAGTAATTTTCTTCTCTCTTCCCCTTCAGCAATTTTTTTTTCATTCTTTGTTGGTTTATTTTTCCTTGATTCTCCCTCATTAAAAATGTACATTTCAAGGTTTTCAGACCCATAGGCAGCAGCGCCCCTAGCCCTTTATTAGGATGGAGCGAGAATCCCGTTCGGTGCCCCTTGGTCGACACCGTTCTAATCAATTATAATTCAGTTTCTGTTAAGTAAAACACCAACTTTTCAAAAATCAATACGTTTATTGAATCAAAATTAACTTGCTATTCATATTGCACTCTTGCTGCTACATAAAGAAAATTACTATTAATTAGTATTTGGTATTTAACATTTGGATCAGTTTGAATAATTCAAAAACTAAAAACTAATCAGATAACATAATAAAAAAAAAAAACAGGAACATCGATATTCAATGTAGTATTCTACGTACCACTGTGATAATGATAATAAAAATAATAAACTAATACTAAAAACTCTGTGTACTTAATTATAAATGGAGCGTGCAAGGCCATCAGTTGTGAAGAAGACCGAGATTTTATACAAACTTGCTCGCTTAATCGTATTATAAATGTTGCTAAAAATATATTTAAATAAAATTTACCCTCCTTGCTTTGGGACTTGCAAATTTGGTAATTAAATCCTAGTACAGTACTAGGATAAATCCTAGACTAGTACTTTCAAGTTTCATTAGTTCGTTTGATCAGGGGCACAGGAGCGAGCGGATACTGTGTGGCGCGTGGTGGGGCGGTCGGTGGTGGCATGCTGGCCGAGTCCCGCGCCACCGCATGCTGCGCCCCCGCTACCGCACTGCCAATGATAGTCATAACATAATTATTTTTCTTTATAGGACATAGGTAGTTAAGAGCGAAATGTGGCAGAAAGGCGCCAACACATTTTTTTTTGTTCACAATCGGATTTTGGTGCCGCTCCTCACCCGCGGCGCCTAGAGCGGTCACTCCTCTCGCTCTACCCCAGGGCCGGCCCTGCCCATAGGTACAGTTTTTTAGCACATTTTCCAGGTAGACCTATTGAATCATTCATTCTAACTTTTACTTTTCCGGTGAAGATAACATTTTAGTAGATATTCTTGATAGCTTCCATTTCTCCGTCACGTAGGGAGTGTTTATGTTTGTAGGCTGTTCACAGTTGATCATAAAACAGTTATTTTATAAGGTGATTTGGTTGTATTATCCATAAAATGACAATCTGAGAGCACTTTAAAGACGGTGCGCTTCTCTTAGTTAATTTATTTTTTTACATCAAAAGGAAGTAAATAACATATTTTCTTGAAGATATCAAAAGTGTGAATTTTATTTACATAGCCTAAATATTTAAAAAAATGTTGGTCCTAAAAATACTGTCTCCTCGTAAATAAAGTAGTTTGAAAATGAAATGTGTTATGAAATTTCTCCATGGGCTAGAAATTTTATCTTCCTCTATTCTGTTACTTTGATGTGTTCCTTTTCTGTTTTACTTCTTTGAGATATCAACTTTTTTTATCCAACTTACTTTATTATCCTTCTCAATTCCCATATCTCCAGCCGATCCTTCTTCTTCCCCAAGGTTCAGGTTTCACTTGAGGTTTTCCAAACAAAAGCTTTTGCAAAAGACTTCTTAACTTGTAAATGAATATGATGCAGATTCCTTTTATTGTAAAAAGCTAGTTTAGCAAGTGTTACTCTTGTTTTCGTTCTGACATACATTTATTGTCATCTGTAGCCATACTTCCCAAGTAGCAAAATTGTTTAACTTACTCAATTTCTTGATTACTCAATTTCATTCTTGATCTTTCCCATCATGACCTTTATTTACCAGTTTTATAATACTGAGGATTGTAGAATCATACAAATACAGATACATAAAAAATCAAAGTGAAGTACCTAAAAAAAGGTAATCATGAAAGTGTGTTGCTACACCAAACAAACAAAACAGTAGAAAGATCTATTGGTGATGTACAAGGTGGTACCAAAAAGTTGTAGACTAGGCTTATATACAACAAAGTACTTACTTTAATAAAAAAAACCTCCTCTGTTTTACAGTCTATTAAGGACCAAGGCGTACCGCACGGCTTTTTGTGTTAGTGTGATGGTGTATGGCTAGTACTACGCGCCACCAGCCGCTAGTTGCGGTATTCACAGCCAGGAGGCGGCGCTGTTATCTCAGCGCCTACTCAGTTCTGCCTCACGACGCTGAGTGCACGCCGTACGGAGCCTCCGCCGGGAATTGAACCCGGGACCACGAGCGCATCAATCGCCCGCGTTAGCCACTAGACCACCTGGAGCCTCACTTACTTTAATAAATTTTGTAATTTCATCGCCTGACAGTAATGGGAAACAAGAAGCCGCATTAAATGAAAGAATTGAAAAGGCTATAAAAGAATACTATGTATTAAGCAATAGATTTATAAATAAGAAGGAGATATCAAGAAAAATGACAATGAGTGTGTATAAAACAGTATAACCAGTTTTAACATATGGCTGTGAGAAGTGGGTGCTATCCAAAAGCCAAAAAAGTAAAATCCAGGCGGCAGAAATGAACTATCTTAGGAGAGTAGTAGGAGTAACAAAGAGGAATAGACACAAATAAGAGAGGATTTAGAAGTGATATCGATTCTGGATTTTATTGAACAGAGACAACTGTGCTGGTGGGGACACATGCAGAGAATGGATAGTGATAGAATGGTAAAACAGGTTTGGGAACATTATAATATCGAGAACCTGTGGTTAATTGGTTCAGGTCAATTACACAGGCTGCCATAGTCTTAACCAACTTCTAATTAAACAAAAATAAGCATTTAGGAGTATATATTTAATATCGGGGTCCTATAATTGAGGAACATTGACAGGGGTTTCTGCAGATTTATTCACTCAGTTTTGTTGTTTTGTACCATGACATCTCTTTATTACATAATAACATTAATTGCTCTACTTAAAGTTCTCAACATATATGGTTCAACAGTTTACAGTTTACAAGATGATTATATATTTTATTCTTTCAGAAGGGCCCTCAAAATAAAGATGTACATCGGTTTAACTTTTCCACGGATCCGGGATTGAATATAGTATGTTAATAATGGTCACCTCCCCATATACTATCTTGAAATTGTGCCATTTGAAGAATGGACTTTATTTACCTTTTAAAATGCTTTACAGTTTAAACTTTTACTCTTTTACTACAAATAGTTTTATCAGATTACAGACTACATCTTACATATAATGTCTGTTTTTAAAAGTCTTAAAGTGTTAGTTAAATTATCTTTTGTTGGTTATAATTTTAGTATCTCATAACCACGGAAGACAAGCCTCCATGTCACCTCTGGTATCCTGTAGTTGATGCAGATTCGGCTCCTCGGTCCTCGGTGTGTTTCCTGAAGGTCTGTCGTTATCTTAGTATCCGGTGACGGTGAAGTTCCTGACGTGTGTTAGATCATTCTGGGTCTGGTACTCTCCTCTTAGATGACTGGTAGTAATATTTCGTTGTTAGAATAATTAATGCAATTGTTTCACTGGTATTCACTTTACATGATTATTTATTAGTTGAATTTCACCTTAGGGTCCTAGTACTGTATTAATTACATAATTTTCTTATTTAAGATTTGGTAGAGATGTCATCGGCGCACAATTTAGTTATTCTTTTACTAGCTTTCAACATATTTATCTCTGCATCGCGATCCAACTATTTAACGATACATTTCGGTTAAGAGTGTACAGAGTGCATATATATATATATATATATATATATATAAACTGAGATTATTCACTTGGAAAAACCACAATATTGTCATCGGTGCACATTACCGCTGTGCGCAGCTTACGGCGTGAGCGCTCCATTGCAAATGGGGTTTGTTTATTGGGGCAGGTAAAGTAACTTCGCGTCGTTTACGCTTCACCATAAAAGTAGTTCCACATTCCGATTAATATCTACCGGTTTAATCTTTTACATATTTAATTATACTATGGTATCCTTTACTTCGTAATTAATTATTGTATACCTTTATGTTTTTTATATCGAGTGGTAATTTCCTACTTTTATTAGTTTTATTTACGGGTTATTCTGCGTGTTGATGCCGGTTTCCGCATGTTACTGCATGGTTAATAATTAAAGGGTGTTTCCTTACCTTTATACTCGCATTCCTCTTGGTTTTAAGCTCTTTATTTATTATTATTTCTGTTTTACCGTAGGGATTTAAACTTTGTTTAAATGTGCGATTTTAATTTAAACATAATTCTCTCTCCTTCTTATTTATTTTATTTATTATTTATTTTTTTTTTAATAAAATCGTCACATACTCCTCCACTTAAAGAAGACAGGTGTGTGAACGGATGTGTTTTCTACGGGGAATTTTGTCAGAATTGAACTGGGAGTATGCTTGGCATTTCTGTGTGAAATTCCTCTTACTTTTTAACAATCTCTTCAAGAGGTACATTAATCACTCTCAACTTACTTTTTACTATTATCGAGATATACAACGCCTTACAAATTAATGCTTAAAATACGTAAAATTCAAACTTCATGAAATATATAAAACACACAAAATTCTTCTTAATACTATTACTTACGACTACTACCGGTTTTTTCTGTAGTTTTATTTTACTCTTGTTATAGAGTTACTCTTCACAGAGTGTGTTTCGCATCACCGTATGGATGTTTCCTTTTTTATTCGAAGGTTCCGATGAATCGTAGTTGACGAATCATTTTAGTAAACTACTTGTTAAGTTATCATTATTTAATTGTTACTTATATTCGGTGTCAGCTGACTTCTTACTTTTCTCATTCTCGATGAACAGGATCTAAGGTTGATCAGGCCTCATTCCTATTTATACGATTAGGTAATTAAATAGTGACTCAATTACTATGGAGCAAATATACTTTTAATACCTTTTTTTTTGTTTTCTTGCTTACTAGCATTTCTTCTTTCGTGATAATACTTTATCTGGGAAATATGACTTCTACGTACATATTTTTGCGTAGTGGGTTCATACAGTGCTACTGTTACAGGAGTTAAGTATCTGTAAATTTTGTAAGGGCCACACCATCGGTATGATAGTTTGGAGGTGGTCTTATCAATTGCACTACTCGTCGGGTGTGTTCTGTACATCACTATGTCTCCGACTTGATACTTTACTACTTTATTATTCCGCTCGTGATATTTTCGAGATTTTCTTAAGTTAGCTCTTAAATTAGCGCGAGCTTTGTTCCAGATTTTCTTTATATTTTTACCACTAATTTCGTGGGGTAGTAACTCATGTATTTTCCACTTTGTGGACAGTGGGTGGTTAGGTTTATATTTATACAGTAATTCAAAGGGTGTCGATTTATGTCCTTCATGATAGGCTGAATTGAAGGCAAATTGTATCCAGGATAGGTTCTGGTCCCAAGAGGTATGGTCGTTTGCATGGTAGGCTATTAAAGCAGATTTTAGGTTTCGCAAATACCTTTCAGCTATATTACCTTGTGGACAATACTCTGTAATGGTAATGTGGTCCATACTTAGTTTGAAACACATGTCCTTGAATTCTTTTGACTTAAACTGTGGTCCGTTATCTGACACTAGATGTACTGGTGTACCGAAATCTTTAAATAAATCTATCTTGCAAAATCTTCACGGTTGTCGATGCTAACGCTCGCCGCATGGGATACATCCAGACAAATTTGGTGAATGAGTCTACACAAATGAGTAGCATGGTATTTCCTGATTTAGAACGTGGGTAGGGGTCCGAAAAGTCTAAGTAAAGTTTAGAAAAGGGGGTAGTGGGAGTTTCCAAGATTAATTGACCTATGTGGCTGTTTCTCGCTGGCTTGCTTAGTGCACACAACTTACACTGTTTTACAAATCTAGCTATCTCGCTGTTCATATTTTCCCAATGATATTCTTTTCGAATGCGATGTGTCGTTTTATTTATTCCAATATGTGCTCCAATGGTAGAGGAGTGGTAGTATTCCATCGGCATAGATTTAATAATATCAGGGGCAATTATTCTCAAGGATTTTCCATTAGCTATTCCATAACATAATACTCTCTTACTTAATATATATTTTTCTGACTTATTTCCTTTATCTAGCTGTTCTATTATTGTCTTTAGATGCGGGTCTTGTTGTTGATACTGAGCTATATTAGTAAAGGGGGAATTCAGTAATTAACATATTAATAATTGGTTTTTCTCTACTCTCCTTACTTTCGGATGTTTTATTAGGCGGCTGGAACATACGGGACAGTGTATCAGCAACTACATTTTGGGTACCCCGAATATGTTGTACCTTAAATTTGTAACAATTTAACCTCAATACCCATCTTCCAATACGACCTAACTGTTTCGGGTGATTTAATAACCAAGATAAGGCTTGATTATCCATTTCTAACAGGAATTCTTTATGTTCTAAAAAGGGTTTGAATTTCTCAAATCCGAATACTATAGCCAAACATTCTAATTCGTATGCGGAGTATTTCTTTTCCTGCTCGGTCAGAGTTCGTGAAGCATAACTGATCGGTAATCTAGAATTATCTACTTCCTGATATATACTGCACCTAGGGCTACACTTGAACTGTCTGTCTGCACTACGAACGGTTTAGTAAAATCAGCTAATTGTAATACTGGGGGTGAGATTATGCTTTCTTTCAGTTTGTTGAATGCAGCTTGGTGTTGTTGGGTCCATTCAAATTTCGCTCCCTTTTTTCTTAAAGCGTTCAGCGGTGCTGCTATATCGGCTAGATGAGGGATATACTTGTGGAAGTAATTTATCATTCCCAAAAATCGGGCTATTCCTTTCGCATCCCGCGGTGGTAAAAATTCTCTGATCGCACGGGTTCGTTCAGGGTCTATGCTTACCTTTCCGTTGGCCTTGACTATGTGACCTAAAAATGAAAATTGTGTAACAGCAAAATTTACTTTACTGGGGTTTACTGTTAATCCGGCTTTCTTTAATCGGGATAGTACTTCACGTAGATGGTTAAGATGTTGGTCCATTGATTCGCTGTAGATAACTACGTCATCTAGGTAGTGATACACGTATTTAAATTTTATATTGTGGAATATTTTCTCTAACAATCGGCTACATACAGAACTTCCTTGTGATATTCCAAAGGGTACTCTAGTAAATTGATACAGGTTGAATGGGACGACGAATGCGGTTAGACGTTTGGATTCTTCCGATAGTGGTATTTGATGAAATGCCTGATTTAGGTCCATTATGGTGAAAACTTTTGCTTAGGTAAAGTAATGGAAAGCACTGTGGATGTCGGGGAAGTGGTATGGACTCGAATTCTATCCTTTTATTTAATTGCCTATAATCCACAACTAGTCTATGTTTATCGTGGCCTTTAGGTACTAAAAACGCAAGTGATGAATAAGGTGAAGTGGAAGGTTCTATGACTTCTTGTTCTAACAATTTATTGATTTGATTTCTCATTATTTCCATTTTTGGTGGCGATAATTTGTATGGGTGTAGACGTATCACTTTATTGTCACTCAAGTTTATCTTGTACTCTATCAGGTTAGTTAATCCTAACTTCGGTGTGAGGACGGTGGAAAATTCTTTTATTAGTTTCTGTATTTTCAGTCTATCTTTACTTTCTAGATGAGCTAATTCGGACTCGTGGTGTTCTAAGTGTGTTGCAGCTGTTTCAGTATTTTTACTGTTATTTGTTTCATAATCAAAATTACATTTTTGAGTACGATCGAATCCAAAATAATACTTCTTATCGTGAATGTCAAGAATTATACCTGTTTTACTGATAAAGTCAGCTCCTAATATTAAATCGGGTCCTAATTCATCGCATACCAACATTGGAAAATACCACGTTAAATTTTTAATTTTTAGTTTAATCGTGATGCTGAGTTATATAATTAAGTTTTGTTTGTTAGCTGTAGCGCATTTGATGTTCACAGTTTGACTGCGTTAAACTAGGTTGTGTTCAGCTAAAGTATCGGCTAGCTGTTGACTGATTAAGCTCCGAGTTGATCCGGAATCTATTAATCCAAGTGTGGATGTAACACCAAGGTCTACTTGTATATATGGTAACTGACACTTATTGAACTTGCATTTTGTAATTGCATTACATTTATCGATAAAGTTCTTAACATAGGGGTCTAATTTTCTTTTGTTATTTTTTTTTGTTTAATTCGTTGTATTTTCAGGTTTTACCTGTTTTCACGATGCTGCGGAAGACACAGGATTTCGGATCTCCCTGCCTTACATGTTTTTTGAATAAGCGGGTGGTTGGTAATGCTGTTTCTGTTTACAGTACTTACTGATGTGTCCAAATTTCCCACAATTATAACATCTTTCTCTACTAGCGGTATCACTGGTATTCTGTTGAGGTCGTGGGTTATTCGATTTACCTTGGTTGTGAAAGGTTGCAGGAATTCGAAATGGTTGTCTTTCATGCTGTGTTCTTGCATCTGTTACCAGGGGTTGTGTTTCATTCCTACGTTGTACCTGGGGGAGTAACGCACGTCTGTTCTGATCCGAATACCATACGTTGGACGAGTGAATACTGCTTTGTTCTAATTCTGCGAATGTGTTTGGCCTATTTATTAGTGCTAAACGAGATCTCTCTTCCGGGGATAATCCTACTAAGATTGTATCTACTAACTGTTTTTCGCTCCAGTTTACTTGCAGTAATCGGGAAGATTCTCTTATGTCAGCAATATAGTGGGCGAGTCTCTCACGTGCTCCTTGTACTCAAAGTACGGTGTTTCTTTTTTGAGCTCCTCATAAATTCCAGTTGGAATGAAATATTTTATTAGGGTAGTATGAAGTTCTTCTACTGGAAGTTGTGAGCTTAATGACTCCAGTACTCGATCTTTTAATGGTGGTTTACATTTGGGTAGAAGGACTTGTAATATTTGCCAATCGTTTAGTTGCTGTAACTTTTTTATTTGTAGCATGTATTTTATGAAGTTTAATAGTTTGGTGATACTCAATCCATTGGTGTATTGAATTTCTGTTACAATTTTTTCTACCGGATTAGTGATCTTTCCATAGAGGTCCGCACTAAAGTTTATGTGAGGTATTGTTCTTGGGGGTCCCGATTCTGGATTTGTCATTTTAGAGGGTTCTAACGCATACTTATTGGTGAGATTATGGAGTGCACTGGGAAGTGGGGCTTCCGATATCGTTAGGGTATTCACGTCTCTATTTGGTAGCTGATCCTGACTCAGTTCTATTCTTGATACAGGGGGTGATTCGAGATTCGCGGTATTGGGTGGGTGTTCTAAGGTAGGAGATTGAACTGGGGAGATATATAATTTTTTTAGAGATTGTTCGATTTCCTCCATTCTAAATGAGTCGGACTTCCTTCGTAATTGTCTTATTATTGTGGGTAATTGCTGCAGTGCTTCATCAGCAAATTTCTGCACATTGGGTGGGATTACAGTAACGTTGGGCCAGTTTAATAAATTCTTCATCCGACGGGTCAAATGCTCTATTCTTTGTGTGGTATGCAAGATTACACCAGGTGATTTTTCGTCGTGGAGTGTTTGAGATATTAACGTCAATTCCCTATACTTCGCATAACATGTTTCTCTTTCGCTATCATAATCTAGTTCGCTTAATCTACCTAACTGCGCGGGTGTATCTGACCTACTTTCGCATAACGTTTTGCGTAATTCTGCGACTGTTACATTCGCGTGAGGTAAACCACGTAAAAGGGCTTCGTAGCACAGTTCGTCTTTTAATAACAAATCAGGGTTAAATTGAGCCATGTTCCCTTGATGTTAAGTCTTATAAGTACTTACTCTACTAATACTAAAATCTATACTACTCTCTTTTGAAATAAAACTTATAGTTTTACCTTATTTCCTTTCCATCTTGCGACTTCGTTATATGTCGAAACATGTTCCCATCTTCAGGTTTAAAAACTTTTCGTTCCAACATGAAGAACTTGTCAACGTAAATAAAAACTTTTACTAACATCATTAAAAACACACTACATTAATAACGTACCACGCGAAGAATCAGTGCGCACTGTTCGGGTTCATAATCGCAACTGTTGATTTCTCATTCGTCTATAATCTGATAAACATGTTGTAACGCAGTATCGTACAAGCTGTTCGAGTTAAACGACAATTGATCGTTGAGCACTAGGTTTTTTGTGTTCTCGATGTTTTGTAGATTTTGAATTCTTCTAAAGCGCTCATAATTCGCCCTTTGTTGCAAATATGTAACGGTTTCAAATTTTTGGCGCAACTAGTGTATCTGTGGTTATTATTAATCAAATGTAACGCGAAGTTGGAGGTAGTATATCTATTGCTGCCCTTCGGTATGTGTTCACGAAATCTATCTTTAAATTTTCTCCCTGTCTGGCCAATGTAAAACATGTCACAATCATCGCACACAATTTTATACACACCCGAGTTATTTTCAAGTTCTGAATGTTTATTATGTCTGAAGAAATTCCGCAAGTTATTCGTGGTTTTAAAAAATACATTAATGTTTAGTTTTTTAAATACGTTTTTTTATAATGTGTGGAAGAAGATTAGTATATTCAGTCGCGATGAAAGCGTTCTCTGTATTATTAGATTTAATCACTTTATTTGCTTTGGATTTGTGTTTACGAATTAGTTTGTCTATAATTGTGTCTTTATATCCATTCCTTATGGCAATGAAATTGACAGTGTTTATCTCTTCCTTCAGGTCTTCTTGGCTTAGTGGGAATGACAATAATCTGTGTACGAAAGCATTGAAGGAAGCCAATTTGTGTGTGTATGGGTGATATGAATCTGCATGAATAACCATGTCTGTAGTTGTGGGTTATCTGTATATCCCAAATTTAAAAGAATCGGTGCATTTCTTGATGCATACGTCCATAAAATTTAAGCTATTATATGTCTCTGTTTCCATAGTAAATTTAATGTTACCCTTTATATTGTTCATGTGTTTGAGCATTATATCGATTTGTCTATTTGTGCCGTTGAATATTATAAAGGTGTCATCAACGTATCGGGTGTATGAAATGATAAGTTCGTCCAATTTGTTATGAGAAGACAAAAGATATTTATTTTCGTAATAATTAAGGTATATTTTTGCCAATAGACCACTGAGCGGGCTATAGAAGCTAATCCTTCTTTCTGCTCGAAAAACTTGTTATCAAAAGTAAAATAATTTTGTTGTAATATGACTCGTAACAATGACAATAGCTCTTGAATTTGCTGCTGGCTTAAAACTGCGGCATTAATCAAGTTGGTTTGAAGTATGTTTATAGTCTCATTTACTGGTATGTTAGTGTATAAATTGGTAATGTCAAATGAGACTAGTTTATATTTCGGGTCAAAATTGACGTTCCTTATGTTGTTTATAAATTCCAGGCTATTCTTTACGTTATGAACGTTTGTTAGTTTGATACTATTTTTTAAAATGAGTTGTAGTTTTTTAGCTACTATATAACTAGGCGCAGATGTGTACTTAACTAAGGGTCGTATGGGCATGTGTTCTTTGTGTATTTTGGGCAAGCCAGTGAATATGGGGGCCCGCGGTTTCATCTGTTTAATCTGACGTCTAGTGTCTTTGTCAAACAACGTTGTGTATTCATTAATAACGGAGTTTAATCGTCTTGTGTATTTTGTAGTGGGGTCGTTCTTCAGGCGTTCAATGTTGTTGCAGGTAATGAACTCGTAACCCTTTTTTATGTAATCTGAATTATACATGATAACCAATGTATTGCCTTTATCGGCTTTTGTTATTACTGCTTCATTTAATTCGAGTTTTTGTTTGATACTTTTTGCTGTTTTAAATTCCTCTTTATATTTTGAAGGCATTATATCGTTGTTGCTGATTCTTAGTAGTCGCGTTAGTTTGTTGTTGATTATAGATCGTGCCTCCTGTTGTGTTCCTTGATTTTTAATGTATTTTAGAGCAGCATTGGCGTTTGTTACTTCTCGTACTAAATTATTTTTATTAAATTTGTGTAGGTTATACTCTCTTTTGGTTTAGTAAAATAAACAATTTTAAATAGCTGAGAAATATTTACATTAGGTTATACGAGAATTGAATCTCGTCACCGAGAGACAAAGAGGGATTTCACACAGAAATAATTTAATTTTAAACATATGGTTGAAATACTTTGTTACTGGGCACGGGATGTCGAACACTTTGTATAACAATAGAGGGAGGCAGTCTATTGTCTAACTCAACATGGCAGAGGGTGACAAAGGACAGTTTCATACAGGCGTGAACAAGATATTTACCGGTCTGGGTTTGTTGTCAAATCGACACGTTGATGACTGAATTTTCGGACAGGCACAGACATGGACTTATTACATTTAAATCTATAAATATCCTTACATATTTTATATTAAGATTCTATTATATAATTACGTGATCTAATGATTCGAAAGCACTCTATACTAATTAATGAGGTTACTTCTCGTCATACTATTTCTTGTCTTAAATAATTAAGAATTTTATTATTTATTTCTTTGCACACGGAGTTACACTTTTTTTTTTATTCTTTCTCGGCGTATTTTACTTGAACCAAATTAAAGTAAATTGGTTTAGCTATTTTAGCTACCGTGTTAAAGTAACAGAGTGAATAAATCTACAAACAGAACAGAAACCTTATTTTAACAAAGCAGAGTGGCGCATTGTATAACGTTTCCTATATTATAATATCGGGAACCTGTGGTTAATTGGTTCAGGTCAATTACACAGGCTGCCATAGTCTTAACCAACTTCTAATTTAACAAAAATAAGCATTTAGGAGTATATATTTAATATCAGGTCCTATAATTGAGGAACATTGACAGGGGTTTCTGCAGATTTATTCACTCAGTTTTGTTGTTTTGTACCATGACATCTCTTTATTGCATAATAACATTAATTGCTCTACTTAAAGTTCTCAACATATATGGTTCAACAGTTTACAGTTTACAAGATGATTATATATTTTATTCTTTCAGAAGTGCCCTCAAAATAAAGATGTACATCGGTTTAACTTTTCCACGGATCCGGGATTGAATATAGTATGGTAATAATGGTCACCTCCCCATATACTATTTTGAAATTGTGCCATTTGAAGAATGGACTTTATTTACCTTTTAAAATGCTTTACAGTTTAAACTTTTACTCTTTTACTACAAATAGTTTTATCAGATTACAGACTACATCTTACATATAATGTCTGTTTTTAAAAGTCTTAAAGTGTTAGTTAAATTGTCTTTTGTTGGTTATAATTTTAGTATCTCATAACCACGGAAGACAAGCCTCCATGTCACCTGTGGTATCCTGTAGTTGATGCAGATTCGGCTCCTCGGTCCTCGGTGTGTTTCCTGAAGGTCTGTCGTTATCTTAGTATCCGGTGACGGTGAAGTTCCTGACGTGTGTTAGATCATTCTGGGTCTGGTACTCTCCTCTTAGATGACTGGTAGTAATATTTTGTTAGAATAATTAATGCAAAAGTTTGTTTCACTGGTATTCACTTTACATGATTATTTATTAGTTGAATTTCACCTTAGGGTCCTAGTACTGTATTAATTACATAATTTTCTTATTTAAGATTTGGTAGAGATGTCATCGGTGCAAAATTTAGTTATTCTTTTACTAGCTTTCAACATATTTATCTCTGCATCGCGATCCAACTATTTAATGATACATTTCGGTTAAGAGTGTACAGAGTGCATATACATATATATATATATATATATATTTTAACTGAGATTATTCACTCGGAAAAACCACAATATTGTCATCGGTGCACATTACCGCTGTGCGCAGCTTATGGCGTGAGCGCTCCATTGCAAGTGGGGTTTGTTTATTGGGGCAGGTAAAGTAACTTCGCGTCGTTTACGCTTCACCATAAAAGTAGTTCCACATTCCGTTTAATATCTACTGGTTTAATCTTTGACATATTTAATTATACTACGGTATTCTTTACTTCGCAATTAATTATTGTATACCTTTATGTTTTTTATATCGAGTGGTAATTTCCTACTTTTATTAGCTTTATTTACGGGTTATTCTACGTGTTGATGCCGGTTTCCACATGTCACAACATGGTTAATAATTAAAGGGTGTTTCCTTACCTTTATACTCGCATTCCTCTTGGTTTTAAGCTCTTTATTTATTATTATTTCTGTTTTACCTTAGGGATTTAAACTTTGTTTAAATGTGCGATTTTAATTTAAACATAATTCTCTCTCCTTCTTATTTATTTTATTTATTTATTTATTTTTTTTAATAAAATCGTCACAAGAGGAAGACCGCCACTGACTTGGGATGGAATGATGGGAAACATTTTGAGAGAAAGAAGCATGGGCTGGAGGTAAACGAAGACATTGTGTATGGATAGAGTAAGATGGAAAAATTTTGTATATAGAGTGTAGTTGATGTAACCCGACACCAATATGGTATAGGGGTATTTTGATAATAAATAAATAAATTTCATCGCCTTCGAAGTAGTCGCCTTGTTCATTGATACTCTTCTCCCAGCGCATATTCCACTTGTGGAATGCTTCCTAGAAGTCTTGTTCTTGAAGCATGCAAGCACCATCTGCAATTCATGTGCAGTCCAGTCAACGGGTTAAAAACAGCAACCTTTAACCTTGAGTTTCATCTTCAGACAGAGGAAAACTTTTAAGGGGGCCAAATCCATTGTGTGGGGTGGGTGAGGAGTGGCGATCAGCTGATGTGGCCTAAAAACTGCAGTGTTTCTTATGTTCTGTGAGTGGACACATTGTCGTGAAGAACCATCCAATTGCAATCACATAATAATTTAAGTCTGTTCACAGAATGTCCTCCCTCATACACTTCAGAACATTCCAGTAAAACTAGGCATTGACAGTTTGGCGGAAGGATGGAACTGCCAAAGTAAATGAGCATGTTTTTCATCATGCTCCTGAGTTGCCTTACATTTTTGAGTCTTTGAGATTCTTATTCCTCCACTGTGAAGACTGTTGTTGGTCCATGTGTTGTAATCGTAGACCAAGTTTCATCCCCAGTGATGACCTTTAGCATAACTGGTAGGCTATCCAGGACTTGCTGACAATGATCTTGACAGAATTTTGACATGCTGTACTTTCACGCACAGTGCACGGTCAGAATCTTGCACACAAATTTCGAGCAATGTGGTGCACATTCAGATCAGACATATGGATTCCGTGAACTGTACCACATTACATATTGTCGGTGTCAGCAATGTCCTGAATGATCGTCAATAAATCTTCACACACCAGCTCCCTAATTTCCTTTTCTTTGGGGGAGGGGGGTGCTTATGGAAGTTTTCCCTGATTTCTCTTCATCTTCTAGTAAATGTTTGCAATTCTTGAAGCACGAGTAGCATTTAAAACACTTCATATGGTTTATTATTTCATTTACATAAGCTTGATGGATCATGTGAACAGTCTCAGATCCAGTTTTACCAAAACATAGAATTAGATCTTAGCTCTCTGCTCTATTTTAAAGTCCATTTTGAAATTGGAAATATGCCCCTGCATGCGGTCACAAAAACTCATGTACCATACCTCCCAGTGTTTACAAAATGATGCCACTCATTTGATGCCCATAAGTAAAAAGGCATTATTGATAATCATTGCTTGCACTACCTCATGCCGCTATCTGTTTTTATGCTACAGAACTAGTCTCAGAACTTTTTGATACCATTTTGTATGTTCTGCCAGTTAACATGTTCTGTCAATTACCTACATCATGACATTTATTCATTTTGACATTTATTAAGACATAGTGGATGTACTCAGAATGTAATGTGTTTATTCTGTACACTTTCAAAGAAAAATTGTTAGGAGATGCAAGTAGAGGCTGGCCGAGGAAGATATATTTGGATGATATTACAGACAGTGGAAGATGTGACTTGGCCAAAAGGAAGGCAGAGAACAGGAGTTTCAAGTTGCAATGACAAGGACTGGCTTTATTAATTTTGTAAAATATATAAAAACACTTGGTAAGTTTCACAAATTTTTTAATTAACTCTGACAGCTGTTTCGACTAACTTAAGCCATTGTCAAAGAGCGAGTGAATGAAATTACTGAACACAGGATGTTAGAGTAGTGTAGGTGGTAAACATCTGTTTAGGGCGTATCTGGAACATCTGTGTTGTGATGGCGAGGGGGGGGGGAGTGTGTGCATGAGACAAGGGAATGTCTGGTGTCTTTAAAAACTAAATACAATCATGAATGCAAAATATAAAATTAACTGAACTAAATATAAACTGAATGCAAAATTTAAAATAATGATGAACATTCAAAATAATATAAAATAAAATAAACTAAATAACAGATTTTAATAAAGGGGATACACAAAATTCAGTCTGTTCATTGGTTAAATTTTTGTTATTTTTTATTGCTTTTTTAATTTCTAAAATTTCTAACAAATCCATTTTTTTACCTTTTTGTATGTTGTGGAGTAGTGTTATGTTTTTTGTGTCTATAAAGTGATTGTGTTGTAAGCAATGATCTGCAAAACCTGTATTAGATGTATTGGTTAAAATCGCCTTCTTATGTTCAGAAATGCGATGTTTCAGAGCACGGCCACATTGTCCGATATAAATAGCATCGCATTCTGCACAGTGTATTTCATAAACTCCATTTTTCTCCAGTGTATTAGATTTTTCTTTATTATTGACTAGTAGTGAAAAAAGATTACGTTTGTTTACTGATACCATGTTAAGACCATGGTTTTTTAACCTATTATTAATCTTATCTGTTATACACAGAATGTAATTTGTTAAGTGAAATTTTTTGTTACCCTGATCTGGCTCTATGGAATAAAATTCTTTTAAAGTAATTTTCTTCTGTTTTTTTAAAATTAAAGAGTTAATTATTCTTTCATCATAACCGTTATTCTGGCTATGGCTTTTATAATATCTACCTCTTTATTGAAATTTTCTTTGGATAAAGGAACTATAAGGAGACGATTAACCATTGCATGAAAACTGCTTAATTTTATGTGCCATAATGTTAGTGATTGTTTATGTATAACGGTATCTGTAAAAGTAGGTTTTCTATATATCTGAAAACTAAGATTATTTTGTGATCTAGTAATGGTAAGATCCAAAAAATTTAAACTTTTCATATTTTCTGTTTCAAGTGTAAATTGCACGCTACTATAAAAGGAATTAATATAATCTAAGAACATATGGAGCTGTCTATCTGTTCCCGTCCAGATACAAAATATATCATCAACATACCTTGCCCAATGAAAAACATATTTTATGTTGGGGTTATCAGATGTAAAAATGTTTTCTTCCAAAAATGTCATAAAGATTTCACTTAATAAAGGTGATAAAGGAGAGCCCATAGGTAAGCCATTAAATTGTTTATAGATTTTATTATTAAACTGAAAATAATTTTGTCCTATGCAAATATCTAAGGCCGAGAATAATTCTTTTTTCTGATCACTATTTAAGGTTAAAGTATTTCTCAGTAAAAGTATTCCTCACATATACAAAATACTTTAACCTTAAATAGTGATTAGAAAAAAGAATTATTCTTGGCCTTAGATATTTGCATAGGACAAAATTATTTTCAGTTTAATAATAAAATCTATAAACAATTTAATGGCTTACCTATGGGCTCTCCTTTATCACCTTTATTAAGTGAAATCTTTATGACATTTTTGGAAGAAAACATTTTTACATCTGACACCCCAACATAAAATATGTTTTTCATTGGGCAAGGTATGTTGATGATATATTTTGTATCTGGACGGGAACAGATAGACAGCTCCATATGTTCTTAGATTATTTTAATTCCTTTTATAGTAAGTAGCGTGCAATTTACACTTGAAACAGAAAATATGAAAAGTTTAAATTTTTTGGATCTTACCATTACTAGATCACAAAATAATCTTAGTTTTCAGATATATAGAAAACCTACTTTTACAGATACCGTTATACATAAACAATCACTAACATCATGGCACATAAAATTAAGCAGTTTTCATGCAATGGTTAATCGTCTCCTTATAGTTCCTTTATCCAAAGAAAATTTCAATAAAGAGGTAGATATTATAAAAGCCATAGCACAGAATAACGGTTATGATGAAAGAATAATTAACTCTTTAATTTTAAAAAAACAGAAGAAAATTACTTTAAAAGAATTTTATTCCATAGAGCCAGATCAGGGTAACAAAAAATTTCACTTAACAAATTACATTCTGTGTATAACAGATAAGATTAATAATAGGTTAAAAAACCATGGTCTTAACATGGTATCAGTAAACAAACGTAATCTTTTTTCACTACTAGTCAATAATAAAGAAAAATCTAATACACTGGAGAAAAATGGAGTTTATGAAATACACTGTGCAGAATGCGATGCTATTTATATCGGACAATGTGGCCGTGCTCTGAAACATCGCATTTCTGAACATAAGAAGGCGATTTTAACCAATACATCTAATACAGGTTTTGCAGATCATTGCTTACAACACAATCACTTTATAGACACAAAAAACATAACACTACTCCACAACATACAAAAAGGTAAAAAAATGGATTTGTTAGAAATTTTAGAAATTAAAAAAGCAATAAAAAATAACAAAAATTTAACCAATGAACAGACTGAATTTTGTGTATCCCCTTTATTAAAATCTGTTATTTAGTTTATTTTATTTTATATTATTTTGAATGTTCATCATTATTTTAAATTTTGCATTCAGTTTATATTTAGTTCAGTTAATTTTATATTTTGCATTCATGATTGTATTTAGTTTTTAAAGACACCAGACCTTCCCTTGTCTCATGCACACACTCCCCCCCCCTCGCCATCACAACACAGATGTTCCAGATACGCCCTAAACAGATGTTTACCACCTACACTACTCTAACATCCTGTGTTCAGTAATTTCATTCACTCGCTCTTTGACAATGGCTTAAGTTAGTCGAAACAGCTGTCAGAGTTAATTAAAAAATTTGTGAAACTTACCAAGTGTTTTTATATATTTTACAAAACCTTTGTATTAATATGTTTCACCAAGTGCCCAACGAGTCATCAATTAATATCGTTTATTAATTTTATTAAATGTTAACCAGTTATATAAATTTACCCAAGTTATTCAAGGTGCACTTTTCAGCCCCCAGGTTGACTCATTCACTGGAAATTAGTAGATGGAATAACATCCTGGGGGTAATAATGGGGGCAATAATCTTGATGTATAGTGTCACACACCTTTCTTGTATGCCAAACAGTTTACTTAGGCAGCCTACCCTGCCTAACTTGTAAATTACTTTGGTTGAACAGAAAAGAAGCCATTATTATTATTATATGAATTTGCATCTAATAATTATGAAGAAGTGAATGTACAGTAATTATTTTTAATAATTTTTCTGGTACATGATGGAAGACAGTAGTTACATTCATAACATGCTCTGAAGTAGTAGACATTTATTTGTTCTCTTCAGATTAGCTTATTATTAATCTGGGTATGTATTAGTACATACTCTGTATTAGTTTGTTCATACCAAAACTGCCCTCCAGTTCTTCAGTGGCTTACCTGTGTCTCTCTTGCCTGCTAGTTGTACATCTCATATTATTTTCAGCAATCTGTCATGTGCCATTCTAGTGTCCTCATGACAGTCCTTACATCTTCATACCACCCAGTTCCCACTATCCTCTATATTGCATAGCCTCTATATTCCTTCACTGCACCTACACTTTCTTCTGCTTACTATTGTTACAAGTTTGCATCTCTGTTGTTTCCAACATTTGTCTGGTTTTCACAGTATCAGGTCTTGTTTCTCCTCCCCATGTTATTACCAGCTGTACAATTGCTTTGTAAATTCTGATTTTCAACTCTCTTTTAGAAAGTATTATGTCATATAGTGTCATTTCATTTAGACATGCAGCAACTTTGCAGCTTTATTGGCTTGGCATACCACCTTCCCTGCTAAAATCTTGCTACTGGTTATCACAACTGCTAAGTAAGTGAATGATACAGTATAACCTACTCAGTGACTTGTGGATGTTCCAACTTACATCATAATGGGATGATAATGGGTCCCTGCTTACTCTCTTTACCTATATTAGTGATTTTGAGATTCCTATATTTAAGTGATTTTATTAGTGATCTTACTAGCCTTAATTATGATCACTAGTCTTTATTAGTGCTTGCTTAATAGCCTTATAGAACTTGAAGACCAATCTTTAAAGTTTATCCTTATTATTTGCAACTACAGTTGCATCATCTTCATAACAAACTATCTTTACTTCATGCATTCTCATCTTGTAACATCACTTCTGTTGATTTGCAGTATTCCTATTATTATTTTATAATTACATTAAACAATATGGGAAAGTAAAAGCATCCTTTGATTAACTGGAATTTTATAAGTTAGTTTGCCTGTATATATATTCAGTTTTGTAAAATGATTCTTGTATATGTTTTCTAGGAGTGATATTATCCAGGGTAACAGAGGGTGTGTTTGGGATGCAAATCGCTCCCCAAAATTTGCTATTCGGCTAAAAAATATAATATTGTTATGTTGTTTAATTGTCCTTTTACTTATTTATAATAAACAATAATAATGAATTTTGTGTATCTTAAAAAAATATTTTTTGGGGATAATTTTTATGCTTTCCACTTTTTGTTGAACCCTCCCCACTCCAAAAATTAACTTCTGCAAACACTCTTGATATTATTTCACTAGGCACATTATTTTCCTCTGCAGTTCATAGAATATGTTTTACCTGTAAATAGTCAAGTGCCTTTTCAATATCTCTGAAAAAAGTAAGATGGTTTACTGAATTCCAAAACGTTCTCGTGCATACTCTCTCAAAGCTCAGGTGTCATTACGTGCCAAATATTTTTATTTTTTCAGAATATAATATAAACTACACAATTGAATCGTCTCACAGTTTTTAACATTTTTAAAGAGAAAACCTGGAGCATGACAGATCATTGTGTTCTTGCATTACCAGATTCACTTTTTGTGGTGAAATAGGAGCAAGTAATTCCTTAGTCTAACAGGAATGACTGTATATTACTGCTACTCAAGTTGCCCTCATGATTATCAGTGAGAATTGTGGTATATTTACAACCAAAATGGTAGATGATGGGCAAGGCAGGAGAAGGTAGGACAATGGACAAGATGTTGGAGCAAAATAGAGTTTGTAATAGTACCGTAAGAAATGGGGAATAACCTGGGATATTATTGATACTATAGAAGCTAAGTAGTGGTAATGGCATGGACACTTACATTGTACATAAGAGGACAGGGGTCCTAATTAAGTATGCATTTTACCCTGGAGAAAGAAGAGAAAAGGGGAAGGTCAAAAGTATCACTAACGGGACAAAGTTAATGCTGCAATGTAAGTAGAGGACTTACGAACAAGAGTAGGATAGAAGTAGAAGTGGATGGAGACTGGTATGAAAAAACGGTAACAGATGTAGACAACTCACTTGTAGTAGTAGTAGAAGGCAGACAAAAAACATTGTAAGATATAAGGAAGTATTTAATAAGTATAGTAAATGCATTGTTTAATAGTATTAGAAAATCAGGTTGGGATTTCATAAGTTGAAATTGTTATTTTAAAGTACGCTACTATGGGTTCAATATAAATAAAAATGTTTTAGAATCCAACTGTCTTTAAAGCTTTTTAATGAAAGCAATATTTTAACTGCTGAAATATGCAGCTGTCTTTAGAAATTATATTTGTTAACATGCTACAAGCTAGTAATACTCTAATCACAGTACCATCATCATTGTAGCAGTAGAGTCATACAATTACAAATACACAAAAGTCTCCATGTAGTACCAGGAAAGCTGTCTTTTCAGGATTAAGCCTTATGATCTTCACTGGCTTCACCATCTCAGTCGTGGTCTACTGATACGTCTTTTCCCTTTCTTCTAGCTGACACTTCATAGCCAGCTTCAGAATTGTTTTGGAGGCCATTCTTTCCACATAAGTTTTCCACTTTTACAGTAGAGTTGGCATTTGACACCACTTCATAAAATGTCTTCAGCCTTTCTCTGGTTGCCTTCCCAATTAGTGCCCTATATTTGTTGCCCATATATACTCTTCATAAGATGTCATTATGTTTGTCTTATTGTGGATATCTTTTAACTTCTTCATAAGCGACATCACAACCCAAGTACTCTAAGTGAAACACTTGTTCTACTGATTGTCCACCACAATTTCTGTTCTTACTGAAGGACTTCCCAAAAGGCCGTCATTTTAGTTTACCTGTAAATGGTCTTGTAAAAAAAAGTAAATCATGAAATTACATTACTGCAACAAACAAAATAACAATAAGATAGTAATCTATTGGTAATGTACTGTGTCAAACTGAGAGTGTAAAAACACTCAAAGGTGCATAAAATAAAACTGGCAGGCTTACCAAATATGGTAGTTTAAAATCTAGTTGACAAAGAAATATGTTTGTGTTGACCATCCAGTGAATCAAATAAGTGGCACTTACTGTTCTATAATCTAATGTATGGGCTCTCAAACTGAAATTAAACCATCACAGCTAACAGTAAAACTTTACTAATTCCCCTAGATAACATACTTCCTTAGCTGAACATTTTTATGTCTTTTTTTTTTTATTGTTGCTATTTATTTGTCTAACCGACTTATCTGAACGAAAATCTGGGTCACTTTTTTATAGAATTCCAGAAAACATTTTGTTGTTGTAAATGCTATATTGCACACATTTTATTGGAAATATTACTGTTAATATTGAACACATTATTATTCCATTGCCATTATTTTATTGTTAAGTGTGTGTGTGTGTGTGTGTGTGTGTGTGTGTGTGTGTGTGTGTGTGTGTGTGTGTGTGTGTGTGTGTGTTTTGCAGTGGACATTGTAATTGCATATAAAATGTATCAAACAATATTGCCGTATGATAGCATATAAAGAAAATATATGAATAAGTAAAGATTGCAGGTTTGAACAATGTAAAGTAGTGGATAAAGAACGTTGTGAAAATTGTTAGTATTATTATTTTTAGACTTGCAAAGTAACTTTAAGTGCAGTGATATGGTGAGTAATGATATGTAGCCACATGTGTGAGGGTATGTAATTATGTTACAGGTTATTCTTAAAAAACATGTTAATTTCAATAAATATCGAAATATGGGAAATTTTGGGATGGAACCTATCAGAATACTTGTAATAAAAATACCTACCTGATGACATTAGTGTTTTAAAAATTAATAACAATGTATGCGTTTTTCGAGTAAAATGTTCGAGAAAGGGTATAGCCCTTAAAATTGGTCAGGTTTTTTGAACATGAATTGTTCTGTTTCTAAGCGTTCGTGTATAGGTAAAGTTATTATCTGTAAGAAAATCATGAGAAAGGGTTGCCAAGGAACCAATCAACTTACAAGAAATTCGGTTATAAAATAAGAATTTGAACATAGAGTTAGTCTCCCTTGGGAATCGATAATGAGTGGACTCTGCGCTGGTCCAAGACGTTTGGTCTGCCAGTTGTGACAAACGCAAGTTGAAAATCGTGTAGAGTTACTGCAGTAGTTATTATAATTGTGTGCTATCCGCAAAGTGCAAATAATCTGTTTAGGTATATATAGCTAACTGGAAATGTGTATAAGCCTAATACACCAGTTAAGCAGTGACAGTATTGGTTCATGGTGTGAAATTGTATGTAACCATGCCCGCAAGAACTATTTACACACCCGGAAGCAACCCTGAGGCCGGACAGAGTAAATTAACCCACGTATTCATCCAGATAATAACAACCCATTGTCTAAAGGATCTGCAGCCAACATTACAGGGAAGTGAACTTGTATTATTTTATGCACACTATAAAACTTATTTAAAAGAAAGCCTAGTACAAGTTACGTCAATTAAGACTTCATAGTTTAGATAGGACAAAAAAACTTTTTAAATAGTAATTTATTTCATTGTATAAAATTAAATTTTAGTTTGTGTTACAAAGATCAACAGAGACAAAGTAAGTGTTTTTTATAAACTGTATTAAAGGCACAGTAGATTCTCTGAGAAATTAATAGCATAATTAATCTGTTTCACTCTAATAACCTCTATCTTAACTGCTTTTATTATGCGACCGTAATACATCGCACACGTGTGTGTGTGTTTTATAATGTCTTTACCTCAAGATGTTTTCTCCCTATTTGGAACATGTTTCGGGAAGCCTTGTGTTCCCATCTTCAGCATTCCTAATTTTGAACCTTGTAAGGTATTTGTGTGTTGGTTGGTTGTTGCTTTGGTTTCCTGTTGGTCTCTGGTGCTTTTAATTGGTATTATTGTGTGTGATTGTGGTGTATTATAACCAGTGGCGGCTGGTGACTTTTCAGCCGGAGGGGCGCAATCATAAACAATTTTAACAATGTAAAATCTTACCGGAAATGGAAAATGGATTGATTGAAGCCAATTATTTCTTAAAAGTAAATTCCACCCTTCTATTTTTCATAAATATGAACTTTTCCAACACTTTGTCATCGAAACTATCACTATCTTGCACTAAATTTGTATTTATGGGCATTATCTTCAACCCATTAAACGGTCATTACCCATAGTATTTCGCAAAAATGTCTTGACTGTTTTAAGAGTTGAAAAACAGCGCTCTGATTCTGCAGTTGTCATTGGCGTTATTAAAATTATTTTTAGTATTTTTATAGTTTCCGGGAAAATATCAGTAAGATTATGTTGCAGTAGTAATGTTAGGAAGTTTGTGGCTCCAATTATTTGACTAAAGTCCGGTCGTGAGTAAATAACTTTGAATTCTGTTTTTAAACGAGTCTGGTCTAGAAATAGATATGAAGAACACACGGTATCCGAAATGCCCACTGGAAATTCTTTTGAATATTTTGGTACTGATTCTAAGTTAAACAACTGAGCTGCTTGCAGATGGCCACAATATGAGAATCGTCTTTCATCTGTAAAATAATTACATCATACACTTCTTTAGCAAACGCACTTCTTGGTAAATTATCTTCTTCTCCTCTTTGTTGAATGAAAATTTTCTTCAATAGTGCTTTGAATAATCTCAGTCTCGTTTATAATGTTTTTAACACAAATCTCAACATTTTGAATATCACTTTGAAGTTAGATACTATCTTTATTTCTTGACCAGATTTGATTATAAAGAATGTCAACATGAGGCAAAAGTTTGTGAAAAAATGTGAGCCAAAACAAAAATTATGGGTCTTCTAGAGCTCGTCTGAGACCAGAAGCTTCATTAGAAGTGGCGCTTCTTAGGGATTTATCTTCAATCTCTTCAAACACTTCTATGAGCTTCCCTCGATTCTCAAACACAGTATTGACTGTCCTAATGTTATAGTTCTATCTGGTTGTTGCTACTTTTGGTAACTTGTGCTTGACTATTTCTTCTAACATATCACACCTATTTGAAGAATTTGAAAAACCGTGGGAATTGCTGATAAATTATTAAAAAACACTCGTGCTGCTGTGATACTGCATTTTGGATCAAGAGATTAAGCTGGTGAGCATAACAATGTATGTAATGACCGTAAGGATATTTCTTCTTAATATAACTTCGAACACCACCTGTAGCACCACTCATTACATTTGCCCCATCGTATGTTTGAGCGATTAACTTTTGTGGTTTTTCCCTAACTTCTTCTTCTATACATTTTTGTATCCCTTCTGCTAATTTATCCTTGACTCTTCTAAAGCACCAAAAGCTCTCACAAACAGTTCCATCAAAAACGTATCTAAATATTAGTACCATTTGGCACCAATTCGTAACATCTGTAGTTTCGTCACAGTGAATAGCCAAGAAATCGGAATTTTTAATTTGATCATAAATTTCTTCTTTGCACATAGCCAACATGCTATCTAAAATATCGTTCTGTATACTTGTAGAAGTCCCCTTAAATACTGTAGCATTCTGCAGATGTTCTCGCAACACAACATCTAGTTCTGCAGAAAAATCAACTAATTCTCTAAATAGGCCTATTCCACGATTTACCGATTCTTCAATCTCGCGGTGACCTCTAAGTGCCAACTTAAAAGCACTGCAAAATTTTACGCAACAAATAATACGTTTCAAAATATAACGGTTCTTTCTAACCTGAGCATTATGTTCAAGAACATGTGTCCAGTAAGCTGAATTAAGCTGTGTCAAAATATTTACTTCGCCTAGTAAAGCCAGTTGTGTGCATCCATTAATATGGCTTCAAGATGATTCATGTTATTTTTATTTTAGTGGGAAGATGATGCAAATCTTTTATACCCTTTCTGGCCCAATTTGCATCCTTTTCTGTTCCTGCAGGATTGAAAAATGTACACACGGAAATAGTACAACAAATTCGAAACTTCACACACACATATCCAATTATTTTGTTTATAAATTTCTCATGAGAAACGCCGAGTAAATGTCCTATTTTGGGCTTTGCCTTCACTGGTCTGTGTTAAATTTAGATCAGGTAATGGCCGGCCTAATTTTTTAATATATATTTTATCCTCTAAAGAAAGTCTGGTAACATTTGTTTTTGTTAAGACACTGACTCTATTCATGTTTGTAGGCGACACATTACACAAAACACAAAAACACGTATGATAAAAGTAAACTGACAATCAACAAATGGCACACCAACACCACTGTTGAAAACTGGCAACAGGCCGCTCAGAACTAGCGGCCCAAACACATGGTTTATTAAACAACGATATTCGCTATGATGTCACACGATACGTCATGTAGTCATGGTAACCAGGCCGCAAGTTTCTTCGCGGCCCTGTCTATTAGTTCACGCTACCTTCTACGCGCAAG
This sequence comes from Magicicada septendecula, assembly GCA_034769895.1. NCBI lineage: Eukaryota > Metazoa > Arthropoda > Insecta > Hemiptera > Cicadidae > Magicicada > Magicicada septendecula. The sequence goes on along the minus strand of CM068376.1, from coordinate 147,390,269 downwards.
ACAGATAAATACTTTCATTCTAATCTAAATCAACGCTTAAAAATAATTGCTCATCTTTTATCTTTAAAATAAACAAGAGACAAGGATAGGCAGTTAACTATGGTAATATGAATGTTTTAGTGGATGGTTAGTGAGGATCGGTCAATAATACAACTTTTAGTTATTTTGCGTCGACGTTTCGACAATATTTATTATAATATCCAATTGTTAGTTACTGTTTGTTTAATTAATTAAAATAACATTATATTTAGTAATTTAAATTGTAATACTGTATAAATTAAGTTCTCTCATACTATAATTTGCTCGCTTTCTTAAAGATAATTTGAAGATGTAAACAAACTATCATAAGTCTTCACATAAAAAATGATACATACATACGCACGCACACACTCACATCACCAACACGTTCACCCAAATATTTAATTGTTTCGTTATGTTTCATATTTCTATTGTATTTCATACACAGGTCCTGAAGATGACAATAAATATTGTCGAAACGTCGACGCAAAATAACTAAAAGTTGTATTATTGACCGATCCTCACTAACCATCCACTAAAACATTCACTGATTGACGGTCACTAAAAATTTAAGGATATGGTAATATGATTTAATTTTTTTTTATGTTCTCTGTCAAGGGGGGCATGCGGCCATGATTACAACAACATCACTTTTTTTAATTATTTAATGTGTGAGCTCCACGTCCTTGGAAGCCATTTACAACACATTAAATTCGTGTGTGTGTGTGTGTGTGTGTGTGTGTGTGTGTGTGTGTGTGTGATGGGTGTAATCATAATAATAATAATAATAATAATAACACATAATATGGTTTAAAATCATTTAAAAATTTATTAATCAAAATTTTCTTATTTGGTTGCGATTTAAAATATCATCATTATTTGCTTGTGTGTGTAGTCGTAGCACACATAATTATTACATATAAGTGATAATCTCGTATTACACATAGACATAATATACAATCTTATACTATAATACACATTTATAATTATCTAATATTGCTTTCGGCTTGCTCATTAGTGTGATAATTATTCGATTATCTAATTTCTTTCTAATGATCGAATTTCTTTTGATTCTACTGCATATGCATTGCTTTGTTTTCTAACAAACTTTTACGAATTACTTTTATATTAATTTTAAATATCAATGAATAAGTTATTGATTCAAAATTATAGTTAAACATTTTTTAACATTACTCTAATTACTATACAAAGAAATATTTACATTTGCAAAGTTATTAATTCATCTTTGAATTAGATTGTCTCTCTTTTTACATCGTTAATTATACTGTCTTTATGTGATTCTCTGTTTTACAAATACATGGTTGTTTTTCACCTTATTGTCATGGTAAATCGGCAGCGTGTCCTCTTCGGTACTAGGTCCCAGATCCTGGATGCTCCCCTGCAGTCGTGTAGTCCTGGAGTCCTTGATCCTTGTCCCTCGCTGGATTCTATTACATGTTGTGACTTTCCCCCTACTTTATTATTTATTACTACACATATATTGATATTTATATTTATAAAAATACCATAATATGGTACTTCTGGGTACTTACCAATTTCAGTCACTGCCGGGCTCATATTCTTCTTTTTTAAATGTGCTTTTACCTAAGGGGGGCCAGGATTCATTTACAGCGAGATTTTGATACACAGATGATGACACAAATGACAACACTGTATTATTGAAAATAACTATCAAAATTTAATTTTCCAGAATGTTTTACATACACGACCATGCGGTCAAATGACGTCATATAAGATGACCAAAAACAAAATGGCGGTTAGTTTAATATCCAACATTATTCTTAATACTTCTTTTTTGTTTTCTCAATCAAGATCATTGTAACGTTTATATTGCTGCAGCTTTAATCATTTATTACTTGGTAATTAATTTACACACAAACCAATGCCCTCAGCATATATAGTTATGGCCATGAGTTCACTCACTCACTCTCACACACATTCACCCTTGAACAAGTACATTCGTTTAATTAATTATTCTTGATTAATGAGCTCATTAAACTATAAGAAAGATGTTTAATGAAGAAATTTGTGTTAGTGGTTGAAATCACAATCAGAATGATCAATATTGCACACCACTATATAAAAATTATTCTGATTAGCGCTTTCAAGCTTCACAGCTCATCGTCAGATCAGGAATAGACAGAAAATATACCCAACCCTTCATCACAAATTATCCAGCACCCATTAAATAACCAGATCCTATTTCTTCTGCTAGAAAATATTACAATTTTCTTTCATTTTGTATTAAAAGTAAAATCCAAATGTAGCTTCATTTTAAACAAGTAGTGAAATCTCTGTACAACAATATACATGAATGATTTTGAAAAGCAATTAATAACTTCCACTATAGAAAAAATTCCAGTATTACAGAAAAGCGGAATTTATAAATTAAAATGTAAAGACTGCAACAAAGTGTACCGAGGGGAGACAGGACGAAAATTCGCATGCAGGTTGTCTGACCACAAACGTGGAGAAGGTAATAGAACAACCAATTCGTTATATGCAAGACATTTCATAGAAGACAACCACAAGTTTGTTAATCCTTTGGAAGAATACGAAATTGTAAAAGTAGTAAATAACACAGTTGAAAGGAAGCTTAGAGAGGAGTTAGAAATATTGAAAGAAAGAGAAAAAGGGTTAGACAATTTAATTAATATTAAAATTAAATTTGATAATGAAGAAATATTTTATAACATGATTAAGAAGTAAATGAGAGAGGGCAGATAGATAAGATTAAGAATTATATTTCATAGTACTAATTGGTTGTTTTAAAATAAGGGTGTGTGACTGACCCACGTGTGTGGAGAGGAAGAGGGTAGTTTAAAAGGATGCACACACACACACACACACACACACACACTGAAACACAAGGAATTTACTAGAAAAATATGTAACTGTACAGATGGTGAGACAGAGTTTAGGGGGTGGGGAAGGTCATTAATTTTTAGTTTGTTGTGGGTGAGCAGGGTGGGGGAGAGGGGTGAAGGGTTGGGTATTACATATTTTCTGTCTATTCCTGATCTGACGATGAGCTGTGAAGCTTGAAAGCGCTAATCGGAATAATTTTTATATAGTGGTGTGCAATATTGATCATTCTGATTATAAGAAAGATGGTAAAATTGGACTTCTCTTATTGTTGTTCGGTGTTGTTCCTTCGCTGTTGGTGGTTGACGCCCATGTTGATGGCCGGTGTTCGCCTCTAGTTCTGCTGAGTTTTAATGAAGTAATTATAAGCACTGATTCTACATATTATAGTTCATACTGTTACTAATTTCGAGCCTTTATTGCTCCACTATTATACTGGTAATTTTGAGTCTAGTTATTATAAACTTTTGTTATAAAATTGATCACCCAGCGATACATCGCTGTGTATCCTTTGAAGAACTGCGTTGAATTGAGAACGAGGCAAATGTAAATTTGCGCTTGTGTGTGTGTTTCTTACGTCATCCAGCTTTGTCTTACTGGACAACGCCTCATTGTACGTATTGTAGTCAGTGCGTCATTGTTTTTTGGTTATGACGGAACAGTGCTATGATCCAATCACAATGCATATTTACAGTCATTCGTCACAAACACCGCCATGGCCTTTTCCGATTCCAGCACGTCCACCGGTGACCTTGGTATGGTACTCTTGCGGAATTGGCTTTGTTACTCCGTATATAGGGAAAATGGACCTAACCATTCTGTACTTTAATGATTAAACAATATAAAACATTGAAAAATACCTTTAAACCCCATAATTATGGTATTGGGTCATTATGTACTGTTACAAACCCCCTCAATGAAAGATTTTGTGTCGAGACACAAAAACTTTCATTGACTCATTCACACTTTCCTAAAAGGATCAGTCTAGATATGTCACCACAACCCCCTGTAATGTTACTATAAAAAAATTTATCATCACTTACCCTTGGTCCAATGATGTTGGTCGCACCCTCTGACCTTACTGGACTTCTCCGGAGAGATCCCTACACCATAAGGCCATGAGGCACTCTACGCTCCTGTTCTGACGCTCCAGCCAGCCCAGGACCGCGGTCACAACACCACAAAACTCTGAAACATTGCATACAAAATTTAAACTAGTGGTCTAATACACTTCCATATCTACAACTGATATGTTCCCTTTTAGACGCATTGGTTTGTTCTATTAAAAGTTTAACATAACAACAACAAGACTTTAAAATGTATATTCTTTTACCACCACCAAACTCAATTTCTTCCTTGTAAGAAAACAACTATGTATACAACTACAAATAACATAATACATAAACAATTCCCTAATATTCCCCCCAAAATACCTTCACCTAATTATTATTATAAATTCAACCGACAACTATGATGGCAGACACTTTTATTATTTAAATTTTATTACTCGACTTATAATCATTTATCTATTGCAACATGTATCATACTATATTTTTGCTCAACTTCAATTGTACCTTTGGACTTCCAACCTTAAAATCTACTATTCTTTGACACTTGTTAACGTCATTACCCCTGTAACGACCTCCTAACCACACACTCTATTGCCCCCCAACCGAACTGTAGCGCTCGGGTGCCTCTGCAAGGACTGTAATTGTGGAGGAATTTGTCATCTCCTTTGTCCTTGTGTTGGCTTTACATTTAAACAACAAGATATTATAATATCTAAACTTATATAATTACACGCCCTTAAACGGGTCTACCACCTGGCTCTGCTGTTCCTCCTCGAACAGAGTGGCAGCCGCTGTTCCATAGTTCTGGGGAATTTCCCCTAGGTGTACCCCCCTGTTAATTTCTACTATACACCAATTTCAAGACAGCTATGGTCAAGGGACTTAAATTATGGCCATAGCTGACCGCTCGCCAAAACCACGATTAGTGCTGGTAAGGCAGTAATCGCCCGAAAAGTCGGGGAAATCAATTTCATTTTCTATGTTTTACACTTTTACAATACTGATACACTGCCCAGTTAAAAGCACATACAATATACCTTATTTTCAAGGTGTACAGTGTATTTACGCCCCATGAGGCCTCCGATGATGGCAGCATTCTATGTGTTGCTCATCAACCCATTTCGCTAGCCACAGTAGTACACGTCGCTACTGTCCTAGCACCTTACTTACACTTTAGCTTCTCACACGTGAGCTGTTCTCACAGTCCAATTTTGACTTATAATTTACTAACACCAATTAACTACAAAACACTCTACACTCTTGCTCAAAAACAAGTTCGTTAATTATTTAAAATTTTCACATAGACACTTTACAAGTTCGAGCCTTACCCTTTTTCAGAACTATTTTCACTGCTATAACAAGATAGGAACTACAACAATGGATCACCTACTCTGCTTAACTTACACACATACATCTCCTTGTTGTCAGATGGAAAACAAGCAATACTTATTTCTATAATTACAACAATTTTGACATATTTTACTTCACATCTTCAAATAAACTACTTGTGTTAATGGAACACATTTTTTTTTCTTTTTTTTTTTCAATACACAATTAATTCTCATTCACACATCTAATCAAGTAACCCTTGTTCCTTTCTATGCTGTCCAGTACAGCTTCAAATTACTAGCATTGTGTGTACCTACTATTTCTTTAGTCTCCCTGTCTTGCAATACATAGGCATTCTGCATTTTAACTTCAATTACCTCATAAGGTCCTTCGTACAGCAGGAAGAACTTCTTAATTTCCTTCTCCTGTGCATTTGATAAATCGTGCCTCTTCACCAATACCAACTGTCCGATTTCATATTTCATCCACGTACCTCTTGTGTCGTGCCTATGCTTCCTTCTTTCTCCTTTGCTCAACAGGTTCTCATTTGCCAAACGAATCTTGATGCTCACGTCCACAGGTGTACTCTCAGGTGGGTAATCAAATAACTGTTCCAATATTCTCGGAGGGCGTGTTCCTTTGATCAGCTCGTGAGGTGTATAGCCGGTGGACTCGTGGGTGGTACTGTTCAGCCAACTCTCTACCTTCTTGACGTACAACGGCCACTCGCTGTGTTTAGCGTGACAATAGGCTCTAAAGATCCTGCCTATCTCTCTCATTACACGCTCAGCCTGATTGGACTGGGGATGGTACACAGCCGTATGCTTCGTGATGATTCCTTCCCATCCTAATGTCTGACGCCATCTACCGCTGATGAATTGCGGTCCGTGATCCGATAAAATTATTTTCGGCTTACCCACTTGTATCATGTAGTCTTTAGTCACTTTCTCACTCAATACCCGACTGGTAGCTCTTTTAATACTATACAGCCTCACCTACTTAGAAAATGTATCTAACATCACAAACACATACTGTACTCCGCCTCTGCCCTTTGGTAACGGTCCAAACAAATCCACTGCAACCAGATCAAATGGTCTCTCCACTTTTATAAAATTCATCTCCCCTTCGACTCTGTAGTTGACTACTTTCGATTTCTGGCATAAATCACAACTCTTTAACAGCCTTCTAACCCTTCTCTCCATATTTCTAAAAACACATGACTCTTTCAATATGCACACACACTTCTTCGCTCCGAAATTACCATACCTTAAATGACAATCCCAAATAACCTTCTCAACTAATCCTTCTGGAACTACTAATTTCCAAACACGCTCACCCCCTACTATCCTCTTAAACAACAGCCCATTATGAACTTGAAAATACTGACTATACTCTGATCCACTTACCTCCTTTTCTAAACTCTCTATAACCTTACCTGACTTGCCCTCTGCTCGCTGCATGGCCTGGATGTCCCTCATCTCCTCTCCAAAAATGCTATCCTCTCGGCTGATCTGAAAAATCTCGATTTCCTTTAAATCTCTACCTGTTTTGTTGTGCAGCATGTCTATCCTTGACAGAGTGTCCGGCACCTTGTTCTCTGATCCCTTGATATATTCCCACTCAAAATTATATTCCTGCAATATCAGTACCCACCTGGTTAGACGACTATGAGCAAGTTTACATGTGTTTAAAAATGATAAAGCTTTGTGGTCCGTCCTAATTACTGTGCGATTTCCTAGAATGTATGTTCGAAACTTTCCAACGGCGAATACGATACTCAATAACTCCTTCTCCGTCGTAGTATAGTTCTTCTCTGCCTGGATCAATGACCTACTTGCAAATGCTATTACTCTATGTTCCTTGCCCTCGCCTTCTTGATATAATTCTGCACCAATGGCCATGTTGCTCGCATCCGTTTGTAAATAAAACACTCTCTCGAAGTCTGGGTGGTTCATCATTACCATTTGACTGAATTTCTTTTTAATCTCTTCAAATGCTGTGTGCTCCTTCTCTCCCCATTTCCATTGTTTGGTTTTGTGGAGTACTGAGCTCAATCTTGTGGTTAAATCTCCATAGTTCTGCTGAAATTTTCGGTAGAAATTACATAACCCAAGGAAACTTTGTAATTGCTTCACATTCCTCGGTTCAGGGAAACGCATGATTGATTCGACTTTGTCGGGGTTCGCTGAGATTCCTTCAGGCGTGATAATAAATCCTAAAAATTTTACCTGTGTCTGCAGAAACGTTGACTTGTCCCAATTCACTGTAAGTCCTCCTGCCTCTAGTTTAGCCAATACATATTCCAAGTGATCTAAATGGTCCTCGAAGGTCCTAGATGCAATTAAAATATCGTCCACGTAGACCGTCAAAAAGTCTAAGTCCTTGGGCCTCAAAATTTTATCTAAACACTTTATAAAGCTGGCGATGCTGGTGTTCAATCCGAAGGGTATACATCGAAACTGGTAGTTCTTGCCATTAAACAAAAATGCTGTGTATTTTCTACTAACCTCTGCTAGCGGAACCTGCCAATATCCAGCTGTTAAATCCAACGATGTCATATACTTTACTCCACTGAACTTCTGGAAGATCTCATTGATAGGCTCTGGTGACTCTCGGTCGGGAATTATGATTTGGTTTATTCTTCTGGCATCTAGACATAAACGTACTCGTCCGTCCTTCTTGATTACTACTACTAGGGGATTAGAATAATTTGATACTGACCGTTCGATTATACCTGTTTCCACCATCCTGTCGAGTTCTCTCTGCACCGCTCTTCTTTTTGAGTAAGGGACGGGGTAGCTCCTTTGCATGAACGGTGTGTGTTCCCTTATTTGTAATACACATTCATACTCTCTTGCCCTTCCTGGAACCTCGGCAAACACTCCTCTATACCGCTCTATCACTCGCCATAACGCTGCACGCTGGCCACTCCTTACCACCTCACCTTCACTACAAAATTCATCCGCCCTTAGCTCCCATACAGCATCATTAATATTACTCTTTTCACTCTCCGACTCACTCATATATTCTGCCTCTATACATGCACTTACCTTGGTATCTAAATTATTCTCATTTACCCCCTTCTGTAGTATTTTAACTCCGCACGTTCTAACTCTATCTAATATTTGCTCAAATTTTACTCTTACCGACCGGTCACCCCCATCTAATTCTATCACCTTCTCTCTAAAATTTATAACAGCTTTCGTCCTTTGCAAAAAATCATTACCCAGTATGACATCTAAACTTAATCCTCTTACTACCAAAAATGTGTTTACAAATTCTACATTATCTATTAGAAAACTCAAATGTATCTGTTTAGTTACTCGCTTGCTGCGTACACCCGTGACTCCTATCACCATGACTCCTGCTACTGGCAAAATTGGAATATCTTTGTTAAACTCTCTTAAGTCTGCTAAAATGTTCTCTGCTATCACGGAAATTTCGCTACCCGTATCTATCAATGTTTTAAAATTCTTATTTCCTACAGTTACCTGAATCTCTGTCAGTCCTGCTCTCACCTCGCTGTTGGCCTGGTTTTCTTCTTCCATCAGGTCAGCTACAATATCTGCTTTGATTACATGGCTGTGTATCTTCTCGACTGGTTGGACCTCCTGCGTTTCCCTGAACAGTGGTCGGGTCCTGGCTACCACTGTCATTTCTAGTTTTCCTGGTGTCTGCTGGTGGAGGGGCCTCGGTGTCCCTTGTCTGGCCTCTGATTGTTGTTCACCGCTCCTCTTGTGTCCGGTGTCTCTCTGCCTTGTGGTTTGTCTCGTCTCGCCTCCTCTCTCCTCTGTTGTACTTCTCTCGGTGTTCTACACTTGAAACACTGTCGACGGAATGCAAAATTCTCCTGCTGACACCTATAACATCTCCACTCACCTGGTTTATAATGATTATCTTTACTCGTCACATTATGTTCATTGTAATTGTTTCTTCGTGAATTATATTCTACCTGGTTTGGTTTATAATTACCCGGTGTTAATCGCCTATTCACTTCCCTATCTCTAATACTCTGCAAAATATCAAGGACTTTCTCAAGTTCGCCTAAATTTGATATTTCCTTAGTCATTAATGTTATTTGTACTTCTCGAGGTAGATGTTTACTAACATACCCTACAAATGATTTAAAAGGAATTTGAGGTTCTAAATATTTAACTTCATTGTACAACTGTGTTACATATATTGTTATGTTATTATTTGAGTGGCTCCCGAAACTACCTGTCCCCATTATTCTACTCCTCAACGCTTCTTGTTCCTCCTATGGCCAATACTTTCCCTTAAAAGCTTGTTCAAACATCTCATAATTACCCCACTCTATTCTGTGTGCTTCTGCCCATACCGCGGCACTACCCTTGAAACATTTGATTATCTTGGTTAACTGTATCTCCCAATTACTATTACTAAAATGGTGGTACTCCCTGGTTTGGTTAATAAATCGCATGGGGTGTATTGTGTGGTTTTCGTAACTGAATAATTCTAACTCTATTTCATTGTACAGATCTCTCGCAATAACAACTCTTTCCCTGGTTCCCGTTAAATTTCTACTAATCTCCCCCCTCAATTCATTCTTCATTTTTGTTAAATCACTCTCAACTAGTTTATATCTATCATACACATCGTTATACTTTTGTATATATAAACTATCTACTTCTTCAATTCTATTCTGCAACATACTTATTTTATTGGTTGTATTGTTTTCATGTTTTGATATAGTGCTATCTATTGTCTGAATACTTTTTGTTAGGTCTAGTACATTTGATTCACATTGTTCTACTTTGTTTTGTAAAATATGAGTTCTCAATTCTAACTGCTTATTTACTTCATTCTTAGTTTTGATTTCTAACTCTTCTATTGTCTCTACATATTTGTTTTCTACTTCTCTACTTTGGGTTTCTATCTGATTTTGAACGGTTTCATTAATTTGTTTGACTTTGTCATCTAAATTACTTATCTTAGTTTTAACTTGCTCATTTACAATTTCTGTTTGTTTTTTAACATTATCATATTGTGTCTCTATTTTACTAATTTTCTTGTTAACCTCAACATTTTGCTTATACATTTCATTTTCAAATTCTTCAAATTTCTCCTCTACTTGATCTAATTTGACATTTTGTAAGGTATTTTGCTTCTTGAGCTCATTCTCAAAACTATCTAATTTTACATTAAATGTACTATTCATTTGATTGAATTTGTCTTCAAACTTACTATTTTGTTGTTCAAATTTGTCACTGATTAACGTGAATAAATCTTCTAACGAGATTTTATTTTCAGCTACTCTAGGTGTCGAGCTAACATGTTTTCCTAATAAAATGGATTCCGTGTCTGTATTGTCCATTTATAGACTATTATTATTTTCTGCCATCGTTAAGTAAATATTTAAATGACTGTTTATTTTTTATTTGTACTTAACTATGCAATTACTAGTTACTTGACTTCGTCAACATAACCTCTCGTTCATTAGGTTATGTCCCGTCTTATATCATCCTCTGTGTTTCTCAATCTGGCTGTTTTATATAAATTAATTTTTATATAATGTCCACAGTAAGGGCGCCATTTGTGACTTTCCCCCTACTTTATTATTTATTACTACACATATATTGATATTTATATTTATAAAAATACCGTAATATGGTACTTCTGGGTACTTACCAATTTCAGTCACTGCTGGGCTCATATTCTTCTTTTTTAAATGTGCTTTTACCTAAGGGGGGCCAGGATTCATTTACAGCGAGATTTTGATACACAGATGATGACACAAATGACAACACTGTATTATTGAAAATAACTATCAAAATTTAATTTTCCAGAATGTTTTACATACACGACCATGCGGTCAAATGACGTCATATAAGATGACCAAAAACAAAATGGCGGTTAGTTTAATATCCAACATTATTCTTAATACTTCTTTTTTGTTTTCTCAATCAAGATCATTGTAACGTTTATATTGCTGCAGGTTTAATCATTTATTACTTGGTAATTAATTTACACACAAACCAATGCCCTCGGCATATATAGTTATGGCCATGAGTTCACTCACTCACTCTCACACACATTCACCCTTGAACAAGTACATTCGTTTAATTAATTATTCTTGATTAATGAGCTCATTAAACTATAAGAAAGATGGTAAAATTGGACTTCTCTTATTGTTGTTCGGTGTTGTTCCTTCGCTGTTGGTGGTTGACGCCCATGTTGATGGCCGGTGTTCGCCTCTAGTTCTGCTGAGTTTTAATGAAGTAATTATAAGCATTGATTCTACATATTATAGTTCATACTGTTACTAATTTCGAGCCTTTATTGCTCCACTATTATACTGGTAATTTTGAGTCTAGTTATTATAAACTTTTGTTATAAAATTGATCACCCAGCGATACATCGCTGTGTATCCTTTGAAGAACTGCGTTGAATTGAGAACGAGGCAAATGTAAATTTGCGCTTGTGTGTGTGTTTCTTACGTCATCCAGCTTTGTCTTACTGGACAACGCCTCGTTGTACGTATTGTAGTCAGTGCGTCATTGTTTTTTGGTTATGACGGAACAGTGCTATGAACCAATCACAATGCATATTTACAGTCATTCGTCACAAACACCGCCATGGCCTTTTCTGATTCCAGCACGTCCACCGGTGACCTTGGTATGGTACTCTTGCGGAATTGGCTTTGTTACTCCGTATATAGGGAAAATGGACCTAACCATTCTGTACTTTAATGATTAAACAATATAAAACATTGAAAAATACCTTTAAACCCCATAATTATGGTATTGGGTCATTATGTACTGTTACAATGTAGTTGGCAGCTCCCTCGTCTCCCGTCATGGCCTCCGGTTGCAGATGTTCTTACGAAAGTAAAGAACCTTCGGCTGCTGCCGTGGTTGATATACAAAAGTTGTTGTCTCTGGGCAGAGCCTCCGGCTGCTACGGTAGTTGATCGAGAAAGAGAATTAAGTTAGTGCGTCTCGTGTATTTATACCCTAGGGCGCAAAAATCATGTTTCGACAATATTCTGCATGTCAGAGTCTGTCGTTGGCGTCCCTTCTCACACACAATTATTATCACACTTAATTCGCTTGTTTTCACGAAATACGAAGTCTTTTGCACATTACCCGATATTCATCTTGTCGGTAATTTTTATGTGTTTACTGTGTATAAACCGTTTTTCTTTATCTTAATTAACATAAGTTTTATTTATATTTATTTCCACTACAATCACACTTTTTATTCTTTTCACACTATTTTTTTATACACATGTGCGTCTTATTTTTATACACACTTTGGTGTATTTGGTTTTGTGATATTAAGCACACAATCTTTACAAAATAAATAAATTCATATAATTAATAGCATTCATTAAGGGTGACTTTTCAGGAATCGACAGGTCTCACACACACACATGTAACACACGTGTACACACAGACATAGCGGAGTGGCGTGATCAACCTGTTCCGACATGAAAGTTTGTGTTTGTCGTTCCTTTTACAGATCAAATTGAAAACTGAATTATTATTGCTAACACTATGAATTATTTATTTACTTTAATTAATTATTTTAATTACTTTGTGCAATGCACAGTAACCTATACATTTGTACTGTTGCAGTATATATTAGTATTTGTGTATTTTCTATGTTGAATGCTTTGAAAATTGTCTCATGTTTTGTATTGATTTGTATTTGTTCAGGTATTAGTTTGTTTTGTGTTTTATGTGTGTATATTTGTAAATTTTCCCAAATGTTAATTATGGTCCCTTTGTGTGGTATGTGTTTTATTAGTGTCATATTGGTTATGTCTGGGAATTCATGTCCAGTGTTTATTGCATGTGTGGCCAAATTATATATATATATATATATATATATATATATATATATATATATATATATGGGTTTTTGTATGTATTTAGGTGTTCAAAATAACGTTTTTTTCAGCTGTTTTTTTGTTTGTCCAATGTAACGTTTATTGCAATCTTGGCATTCAATTTTGTATATAAGATTGGTTGTTGTATTATCTTTGTTGTGTGGGTTATTTAGTTTTTGTAAATTATTTTTATAAGTTTTGTATGCTACTTTGATATCTGTGTTTTTAAATAGTTTTGTTAGCTTTGTCATTTTATTATTTATGTATGTGAATGTGGCCCATTTTTTATTGTTGTTATTCTTTATGTGTTGTTCATTTGGATTAATTCTTAAGTGTTCAGTTTTGATTTTATTTTCTATTTTGTTTACAGTATTTTTATTGTATCCATTTTCATAAGCAATTTGGTATATTATTTTTCTTTCTTTGTCTGTTTTTTGTTTGTTTATAGGGAAATTTTATACATTCTGTTAAATAGTGAATGGAATGCTGCCATTTTATGTTGTGGTGGGTGGACAGAATGGTTAGGTATAATGATGTTAGTAGAAGTTGGTTTTCTGTATATTGCATATTGTATGTGGTTATTTCTTGTGATGGTTATGTCTAAATAGTTGATTTTGTTATGTTTTTCTTTTTCTTCTGTTAATTGTATTTGTATTGTATTGTGTATATATATATATATATTCAAACACTTCTTGCTACAGTCATTTTCTTGATATGTACATTATTTAATATTTACTACTAATTTTCAATCGAGATATATTGTTTTCCTTACTTGGAACATGTTTTGGGCATCAGTTAGTATGCCCATCCTCGGCCATCTTAGTTTTTAGTCTTTTGGAATACTTGTGTCTAGGCTGGTTGTTGCTATGGCTTCCTATTGGCTTTTGGTAGTTTACATTGGTGTTATTGTGTGTTGATAGTCAACATAAAATACGACACAATTTTTAGAACACAACATTGGAAACGCTAAATATATATATATTGCAACGATACAGCCATACGCTGTATTAGGCATTAATTTGAATAAATATAAAATTTGTAGAATTTGTATAAGTTACGGGTAAATGGACAGGTCTGAGATTGTAAAAATATTTCATTGTTAGATTAGGGGAGAAATTAACCTGTTCCGACAAGCAGTGAACACTGCTCAATTGTATGTGTGTTACACGTGTATCTTGTGTGTGTTAGTGATGCATGTAAAGACAGGAATCTCGGCAACCCGCCCCAAGTAATTAATAAAATAATTATTTTAATTCACTGTGCAAAAACTAATTAGTGTATAAACAAACCAAAGGCACCAAAGTGTGTGTTAAATTTATAGTTATCCCCAACGAAAAGATGACGTTAATAGAACACGCTATGCGAAGACAGTGTGAAATAAACGTGCCAAAAAATACGCAAATTGCCCTAAGACGCTAAATTAATATAGTGAGTGCTTAATCAAATTAGCTATGATTTGTGCTATCTCGATTCCGTACAAACATTGCTATCTGCTAATAATTGCAAATAGATGAAAAGGTTTGGGAGTGGGGGCTATCATGCGATATGCAGGTATCGACAGGACGATTTTGGAGCCAACTGGCGCGGAATCTCGAGAGGGTATAAATTAAGGGTTCGACCAAAAACCCCTCTCTTCATTTCAAGACACAGTTGCAGTCGGACATGCTGTCCGTCGGCAGAACAGTTTTATTTTTATTTTTATTACAAGTCGCAGTAACGAAAGAATAAAACGTTCGTTAAATTCATGACAATATTCTGGAAAACGTAAATACCGAAATCGTAAGTCTACCAAGAGTATCTACAGAAAAGCTACCAGAGCGACGAGGGATGCTGGACGTTAGACGATGTTTAAGATCTACCTTGCAGCAGATAACAACTCTCTGATGAGGACCACACTGCTGTAGAATGACGCTGGATGCTAGACATATTCAGGACCACGCGAGGACAGGAGGAATGGAAAACTAACTCTGGACAACGCTGGATCCCCGACAACAAGTCGTAAGATCATCAAAGCTCGAGGTGACATGTGTAATGCATTTTTAAATGATTTTTAAAAAAGAGCTCATAAAGACTATATCAAAAGACAATAAATTAAAACAAAGAAAAATTTATACTTAGTAATAATATTTTAGAAATTTAGATAAATGTTTAGTCGTAAGAATTAGCGATCGCATATATAAAGAAAGAATAAATAAAAAGAGAATTTAAAGTTGTGAGAGTAGAGTTTGTTATCAAAATAAATAGTTAAATTGATTTGATATTTGAATTATAGAAAAGAATAATTTAAATTTGAATATTAAAACAAATGCCAGTCTAAAAGTAATTAATATAAATTTAAATTTAATTTTAAACATTGGTATAGACTGAGCGAGTTGAGGTCAGATCTGAATTAAATTCAAATTACATTTTTATTTTATATTTTATTAGTAAATCAAATTATTAACATGTCTAGATTAAGATTATTAACATGTCTAGATGTAAGAGGTTTTTAAATATGTGTAACACTGCATAGTATAAGATATAAACATTTAACAATGAGAAATATCGTGACCGACGATTATTAAAGATGTTTATGATTATTTATAAGATTGAGTCAACAATAAATATGAATTTTAAATACTCATAAATACAATACTCTTATTATAATTACACCTGAACCCCATATACACGTATACGTTATATTAAATTGCAACTTGTTATGTTGTATAAATGGCGCTCCAAGATCGTGGGGCTCCACAAATTTAAATTATATATAAATACGTTGTAATATATATATATATATATATATATATACCACACCCATACCCATATGCGCATTTACTGAAGATGTTGAAGGCTTCAACTAAGTGCTTTTCATTTTCTTAGAATTTGCTTTTTTTCAGCATTACACAATTTATCACAGTCCATTTTAAAACTGTACAAAAATTTGAAGAATCCTACATAGTGTGTTAATTTCTAGTCTGTGTTTGTCATCAGATCATTGAATTTTTATATGTGAGAATATTCATTAGTTGAAACTATAAGACAGTATCATGAATAAATACTACCAGTTTTAAAAGTTCTATGGATATTTCTTTACACTTGAAAAAAAAACAATCTGCTTTTTGTGCCTTTTTTTTTTTTAATCCTTATCAAAACGAAAACTCTACTACTTTTATGAAGCTTGGGAGAAATTAGCATTCTGGTGGTCCATTCCTAGAGTACTGGGACACAACCCAGGACAAGTCCAAGATATCTGGGACATTTGGGTGCCTTATTTTATTGTAAGTTGTTCCATAAAGAATAAGAAATTCCTGAAATCTTGGTATCATTCCCCCCTCTATCTCTCTCTCTCATTTTGTACAGGAAATGGAGCATAACACTAGTGCATGTCAGTTGCATCTGAAGCCTTGTATAGGTCATTGTATGTTTAAAACCATATCAGAGCTTGAGATCCGTAACTAGCTACAATATTTCTACAGGCTGTATGCCATGAGTTACGGAGGAAATATTGTGTTCTGAATATGTGAACAGGAGAAACACACTTTACTAATTTAAAAACAAATTTGTAACAAGATCAGTTGTCATATGTACTAATTGTGAGTGACTGGGGCACTGGTATCTATAAATGAGTTAGTTGTTAATTATTTTTCACAGTACCTTATATAGGCCCACCAGCCCTTCTTGATCTGCACCGACCCAATGCATGAGTTACACCCACTTTCAAGTACAGTATAGCTAAGTTATCAAGAGAGAAGAGAGGGGAGACAACACTATAATGTTCACTGTCTCACTTCCATATTATTTCCCTCTCTGTCACATGCATGCTTCTGTTGTTCTCGCCAGTCTTGTTGCAGCCGATGTTCACGCTATGAAACACTGCACAAAACTGTTTTGCGTACGTGCGAAGTGAATGAAAATTTTGTTAGCCTTGCAACAAGGTGTTTGTCTACTGCGCATCGAGACCATAGTGTTCAATTTACATCTTCCTGCCTCTACTATGAACACTGACTTTATCTAGTCAATAATCATTTCATTCAAAAATGAACTTTATTATTAATCACAAACATTTAATTCTAAATAAATATTAGTCTAGGTAGTTTTATACACTGTTAAGCATGAGAATACAAAAACACAAACTAAATAAATTTGTTAATTTAGAGTGCAGTTGGATAAAAATAGCATTAATTTGTTAAACTGAAAGCAAGTTAAAATTGTAAATGCACTGTGAGAGAGAGAGAGATTGAGTTGTTTTTGTGAACATACTCCACGGTCACAGCACAATAGTGAAAATTTTTATTTTGTGTATTTAGTATTTAATGATCCTTTTTGTTGTTATACAGTCTGAATATTCAATTTACATAGGATATGGTGCTAAGAATACAAGGAATTTCTAGAGCTAAGAATGCTTTCTGGAACTAGTATAAAAAAAACCTACGCATAATCATTTGAGTTCATAATATCCATAATAAACATAGCAGGAATAACATTAAAAGTAATGAACATCTTGCAAAGAAAATTGTCTAAAATTGTCAGGAGACAAGTTTGAACTAGCTAGTAGAACAAGTAATAAATGGCTTTCAGGTTTCAGTGGCAATTTTTATGTTTATTGTTTTGTATTTTTTGTAAATTTTGTTAGGAGATTTGTTGTGTTTATTGAGAATTATAGAATAAATGATAATATAATGCTTAATGTAAAATAATAATGTTAAAAAATAATGGCAGAGCAGCTCATGCTGGGCAAATGAAATTTAAATTGAGATTTGAGCAGGGTTAAATAAATAAATACAAAATATATAATTTGTATAGTGAGGATCCTAAAGATATCACTAGTGTGTTAACTCTATGATTATGGTATCTGAGGGAAAGGTTAAGGGAAGAATTGTCAAGAAATATCACGAAAGGCCAGAAATGAGTTTTGTGAATTGAGTAGCTGAAGGAATGGATTTACAAGAATACAGGGATTTTTTAAGGTAATTGACAAATTGACTTCAGAATATGGGAGTGTCTGGATGCCTTCGATGGTATGCTTTATAGACAGTTTTTCAGAGTGTGTGTGCATGCATATTTCTGATGTAGATTGTAGGAATATTCAAGTTAATATATACAGAAATTATTTGGAAGTGTAGCTGATATTGGAGCACATAGAACAGAGGTTGCTAAGTGGGTGAGGTTATCTATATAGAACAAACAATAACAGACAAAGAGAATACAGAAGCTCAAAATAAGAATAAGAGAAAGAGACGGTGGACCAAAGGAAAAATGCAGTGAGGAAGCTTCTAGGGAGAAAGGGAAAACTTGGGAGTGTTATTTAGATACTGGAGAGAAACAAGAAGCAGTGAAGTAAGTTCGTGTTAAGTAGGTCCTAAATCACTAGGGTATTAGTGGTAAATAATTAAACTGTTTATTCATGCTTTATTAGAAAATGGATTGAAACTGATAGAACATACTTTCTTTATTTTTATGTTTTATTAATTCATGCTTATAACATAAGACTTATGTGAATTAACATCATTAAGGTGAATCATTATGTGAATTAACACAAGACTCTCTTCTATTATAAACTAATATTTGCGTAAACTCAACAGGATTTTTGTACAGGGAGTTTTGATAAAATAAAACTAAGTTAATGCTTGTAAATGAACATTATATAAAAAAATTCGTCAGTGTTAAATAAAAATTGCCTGTAACACTAACATAGCTAGTATGGCATGTTCTGCATGTCATATTGACAATAATAATCAGCATAATTGTATATCGAGTGTTCTTTGTAACTACACACCACAGGTGATACATACAGTTGTCTAAACATATTTCTCACTGTTTGCACATATTGCCATATCATCAATATTTATATTTATTAGTAGAGACATTAGTTACTCTATGTTTAAAAATTATTGTCCTGTGTGTTTATAACCTGGTTCTGCATTTTGACAACGTGTCAGTGTTTTGTAATTTTAATGGATTTATAGTGATTATGTTACAATATTTGAAAAAGAGATGATAGAGCTATGTGTAATTAGGTATATTCAAACTTCTGAAGTTTCACTGATCAGTTGTTAAACTGAGAATATTACCTTTTCTTCTAATAATGCATTCAACTACCGAATAATAAACTTTTTTCTGATTTTATAAATTTAAAGACTGCATAACATCTGAATAGTCCTGACATGCAGATGTTTAGTTATTTTGCTTTAATAATTGCATATTCATTATAAAATGAAAGTATTGAATATTATTGTCTTAGAATTGTGTGTATACATATCGGTTTATTATTGTTATTGTTGTTGTTGCTTTTTTATTTTTTATTTGTTGTTTATTATTATTTTATTATTATTATTATTATAGCGTTTGTGTGTGTGTGTGGGGGGGGGGGATGTCACACAACTTTTGAATACATCAACCGATTTTTGCAAAACTTGGCTTGCATTACCGTATTTTTATCATGCAGACCCCTATTGTTTTGAGACTGAGGTACCAAAAAGTATGTACGCATAAAAATTTTGAAAAAGCACAAAAATACATATGGGCTATCAAATCAAAGAGAATTTTAAACACTCTGAAGTAATGTTCAAATTTTGAAATTTTTAAATACCAGAGCCCAAAAGTTTCCAACATGTGGAAAAAACGCAAGAATCTATGGTGGTATCAAATTCAACAAAATTTTAATTAAAACCTGAATATAATTTTCAGTTTTAGAAATTTGACAATTTTGTGATACGAGGGCCCAAAAATGATTCAAAATTTTTGAAATTGTAAATATCTAAACTGGATAATAGACCAAAGGTATTTTTAACTCAGCCCTGAATTTAGTATTTACACTAAAACTTTTTTAACTTTAAGGATGCCAAGGGTCAAAAATTGAAGTCAACATTTTGGAAAATCTATGTGTATTACTAAATTTAGAATTTTTTTCAAAATATGTAATCAGTATCTTCAATAATTTGACAAAATTGATACTGTTAACATCCTTGCAAATTTTGGACACTTTTAAAAAGATTGTAAACTATATAATGACAAATTTCAAAAAAAAATAACTAAAAATTTTTCTTTTAGTTAAGGTAAGTGTCATTGAACGTGGTGACAATTGATGTATGGAGTTATTCGTAGGAGTGTGGCAAACAAAAACGGGTGAAAGCCGTCCGCTGCCGTCTACGCAAGTCTGATTGACACGCCATAAATCTAGTGTAGCAAGTGGCCACGTGTTAGAAAGACAAGGTCATTGTGCTGGGTATCTAGAAAAAACACCAGTGAATAAAAGCTTACAATCCGTAGAAAAGTATACAAGGGTGTGAATAAACTCATCAAGTGAGAAATGTTTCGTTCTGACAAAGGATGAAGGGTTACACGAACATAACAACTGCAGACAGAAAACAATGAAGGGTGTTCCTTGACTGAAACGCATCAACAGAGGATACACCGGAACAATACTATGATACCAGGAAAGAAATCATACTCGAGGTTAACGCACGAACTAAAGGGATAGGTTTTTGCTGGGAACCAGACAAAAAAAATACTTATGGAGAGAGTTGGCGAGGCCTTTGTTCAAGAAAAGATAATACCGTAGGCGCAACTAATTGGAGAGGCAGCTGTTGGAAGAGAAATCGAAGGATCGTCTTTGTGAAGACTAAGAGATACGACAGCTAGATTTATTACCAGATTATTCAGAAATGCCGTTGACTGAAGGGTAAAGGACCCAGGAGACGAGTTTGGTGGGAATCAGAAGACCTATCAGAACTTACCTTTGAAAAAGTAGGTGGTCTCTGGAGTAGGTTTTACGAAAAAGAGCCAATTAGGAAACGGCATCGCCGAAAACAGAAGTCTAGTGGGGAAATTCTCATGTTTGATATAGGCAAGCGACAGAGACGCGAAAAGGGGAGTCTTTACTAAATTTTCGAAGGAATCGGAAGTAAAAGGCATGACAAAAATGTTACAGGAGTTCGTAATAAAATGACTTAGAAAATATCGATACGATATGAACTGTTTAACATTTTCTAGCGTTCGAGTTTGTGATCGTATTACAGTAATTGATAGTGAAACGCAATACAATGGCGGTATTAACAATTCGAACAATGTTGTATAAAATTTTGTCGTGAACGAATAACAGTAACATACCGTCAAGTGTATCAGTTAAACAACCAGAAAACCGAGTGTAACATATATCTTTAAACAATATCGTGAGTAAATTAAATGATATATTTACAGAATGTCAGTGAATAACCGAAGTAATAGCAACAATAATTTAGACTCGCAATAAATCCAATACGAACATGCGTTGTGTAATGTGCTGTATATGTGAAGGGCTACAGTGAGTTCCACGCAGACCACTCGAGATTCCGGAGGTGACTTATCATCAATACTCCAAATGCTGATCAAGAAGTGTAGCTTACCACACCTGCGACCTCTACAAGACATGGATAATTCGTACCAAAAGTAAATTTGTTATGTACTAATTAAATTTTACACCCACTTCTCTGTCACTAAAAGAACTCACTAAAGAAATTTACTAAAATAACTTACTAAAGAATTTTACTAAAGGAACTTGCTAAAGAAATGTATTTAAAGTATTAATTTAGAGACCTCATTATAAGTAAGGTCATGTTGAAACCCATTGAGAAAATCGTAGGAAGTCTAGTATTTCATAAAATATCTATATTACAATCGCTTTGATTTTAAATGAATCCGTTATGATACAATATGTTGTACTAAACGTAAGTTGATTAAATATTGAAGAATAAAATATAGTAAGAAGTAAAGTTTTAGAGACTGAAGAATTATTAAATTTATTAAATGTGCGTAAATTAATATTTATAGTAATAATTATGTGTACAATGAAATATGATGATATATAATGGTATTTTGTTAATAAATTAACTACTAGAAAGTAATGAAGTATTGATTTTATTGAATTGAACCCTGAGATAAACAAAAGGGTATTAAAAGTAAAGTTATAACTAAAGTTACAAAAAAATATTATATGTTGTTATAAGTTACATATATTTGTGCAGAATATTCCAGCTAGGCCTATTGATGTCTATGAAACGTACATCAACTTAAAAGCCAAGACAAAATTATTTGTCATATAGTCATTGTGATTATAAATTTAACTAAAATAAAAACCATACGAGTGTTTGGTATTTTTAGTATTAATTGTATTAATAATAATAAAAAGGTAATGATGGTTGTCCGGTTTACATTTGTTAGTTTACTACAAAATTAGTAGAATAGTCAAAGTTTTTGTAAATTTTCTTTTACTTTTTAAGACACAGCAACACCTCCATTAACCATAGTAATGATATATGGTATCCTCCTTGTGGATCATGCTAAGAATCAAACATATGAAGAACTTTACGGTTTTAAAAAATCAAATTATTAATAAATAAAATTTATTATTTGATTTTATCTAATAATAAATGTATTTAATTCAAAATATTGGAGCCAGTTCTGCACCTCTGAAACATCCTGGTCTAGGTATTATCATTATTATTATATTATGCGTATTATTATTTATTTTGTAAAATCAGTATTTGCTGTAGGGTGGTACACAAACCTAAGGTGTGTGGGACTTTTGCCCACCAAAACCTCAAACCTTATCCCACAGCATCAATCCAAGGACTCACTGTAATCATCACCACCACCACCAACACCATCATTATTGCACCAGTCGAATGTATTCCAAAAGTTGAGTTCCAGAGTAGGTCCACACCAGTGAGCACAGAATAATGGAGAGTGGCCATTTTTTTCTGAATACTGGAGCTGGGTTTTATACAGTAGGCTGACCAAGATGGTGGCTGTCCAAGCAAGAGTCATCGTAGTACTGAGTGCTTACAGTACATATTTATTTCCTGTTTTATTAAATCAAAATAATTTTAATTTTGACTTTCACGTCTGTAGTAAATAGTACTGAAGAACATAGTTTGCAATTTTTTAAATATCCCTCCTAGTGGCAGTTATAGTAATATATGTTAAAAATTTTCATGGTTAGGTGACATGAAATCCTTACTATATATTAATAATAATGGCCAGAAAGTATATGTCTGTAAATTCTATTACTATATGGATATCATACCTGATACCAGACAATACAGATTGTAAACATTTAAATTTTATACATAATAAACAAACTATTTCAGTGACTTAATCTCTTTGTAATTCTACTGCTCATTTCTATCCCAAATTGAGGAAGAACTAGCAGTTGTGTAAAATAATCTTCAAATAAAAACTTCATTGCAGTTATTTGTCTACAACTTTTGCAAACTTTCTGACAAAATGTTGCAAACACAAAAATAAAAAGCTGCCTAATGATACAGAATGATGTTCTGATGTCAGAACAAAACGTCGGCAATATGAATGTACATGTACGGCAAAATCACATACATGGATGTACCCAGAAACTTGCTATAACAGATACTGCATTCACTGTGAAAGCCTTTGCATGAGTATATATATCATTGATATTTGATTTTAATTATAAATAATTAAAATGTTCTTATAATTTATCACTATAAGTTGTGTTAAAGTACTAATTATGTTGACTTTGCTTCTCTATTTTCAGATCATAGCGTATCTCAGGATTTCCCAAATGAAATTGGAAGCCGATCGAGTCTTAACAGAGATGGCGACAGTGCGGTAGAACTTACAAGCCCCCATGAAGGTTATACAGATGCAGAAAGCCACTGGGAAATGAATTATCATGAAGCTGCTATAT
This sequence comes from Magicicada septendecula, assembly GCA_034769895.1. Lineage (NCBI taxonomy): Eukaryota > Metazoa > Arthropoda > Insecta > Hemiptera > Cicadidae > Magicicada > Magicicada septendecula. The sequence continues at coordinate 147,366,427 of CM068376.1, read as the reverse complement.
TTCTGGAGGCAAGTAAAAATGAAAGCTAGTTGTGCAGACTGGTGTTAACATGACACAACAACATTACTGTTTGAAAACAACAAATTTTTTAAACACTATTTTCAATAACTGTAAAAGAAATATTAAATTCACAGTGCTTGCCCTCATTTGAGTGAACTTCTAAATAAAGTAACATCACTGTGTTAACTCCTAACTTGTTGAATCAATCCAAAAATTATTGTTGTAAAGACAGTTCTGTAACATTTATATTTGTATGATTTGTAAAGACAAAGAAAATTTCTAAAACATCTGCAGTAACAAATATTTTTTATTTAATAGTAAGTTCGCATACTTTAGTTCTTTGATTTTAAAGAGTTATTGAGAATGGGGTTGTATTGTAAAATTCAACAAGTCATAAAATTATGAAAGAAATAGCAACAGCAAAAGAAGACATTGGATTTATTTATGACAGGAAAATGCATTCAGACATTTATAACTTGTTCTGTACCTGGATTTTATGGGAATGCCTCAGTTAATACTATTGCACTTTAAATATTTTGTATTTAATATTGTATACATTTATAAAGAACACATATTGACGAACAAATAAGCGCATTTTTATATATAGTATTCATTCACTGTGTATGTAGCAAACTAGGGTATAAAAGCTGCTTACATTGTCAACATTGTTATCTTATCCGTGTTCCATTTTTATTAACTTACTTTGTACTAATAATATGTACATGGACACTCCCAGCTTTGAACACACATACACAGTTTAAATTAAGTCACACATTACTACTAATCTCAGCTGTAACACAGATTGTTATTATGATTCTTAATAAATGACACAATAATAATTTGGTAAGCTATCTTGTTAAAAAATGGAAATTAGCTAGTCATCAAAATATGACCAAAATAGAAATAGGTTGATGACATCGTAGACCATAGTAAGAAGAGTCATGTCTCTAGACAGTGAACAGAATACCATTACTATCTATATAACTGAGGTCAAGACTCACCGTATGTTGTAAACAAATGAGAGAGGAAAAATAGAAGGGACAACATGTCATAGACTTTATGTGTAGAAATTTTATTTTGTTTTCAATAAAACACACTTCCCAGTAAACAGATCAGTGTTGAAATTCAAAGTAAAATATTTTGCAGAAAACTAGGCATTCAATAATGTTCTTACACAAATTTAATTACCACCATAATTTATTTGGCAATATTGATCAGTCAAAGATTCTTCATCACTAATGTTACTTATGAATGGTTCACAACTTGTTTGGCATATACTTATGTAGCTGACATCAATTCATGGTTGATATCTTGGCTTTGTTCTGTAGTACTATTGATTAATTTTGTGCTGATCAATAACTCATCTACAGGTATTGATGAGAATAAATTTTGCACATCAAACGAAATTAATTTTGCATTACATGGAGGTTTTAAGTTTTTAATGTCATTCACTAAATTAGTGAGGTTTTTATATTATAATTTGATGTAAAATTAGTGAGTTTTGGTATCAAATAATTAAAATTTTTGGATGTTTTATAGGCAGGAGCTGTAGTATATGACACTATGGAGCATGTATGATAATTATTTTTATATAATTTAGGTAAACTATATTAATCGCTCATCTCTAAAAGTCCAGGTGTTTACTTTCGCACTTGCCTGTACAAGTCTGTTTCTGTATACTTCAAGAGTTGTTCCATTCCTACTTTATTGTCAGAAACCTTAAGGCGTTGAGTTGTGATGATCCTTATAACTATATTGTATACTCTTCTTTTGATATTTGGCTCACAGCTACCATTCAGATTGATAATTGCCACCCTGCCTTGAACATTTCTTTTTCTAATAGCTGTATCAGAACTTTGTCTTGTGTAATTTCAGTTCTAAGTAGTCACTCACCAACTTATAAACAGTTTGTAAGTCAAACTGGACATAAGTCTGGCCTGTACAATACATGTGTATATGAGGGTTGATCAAATTTGTATGAGGCTTTTGAAATTGGCTTGAGATACTGTAATGTTCGTTAATTTTGGCAACAATAAACAGTGGGTAGTAGTGCCTTAGATATGCGTAGCACTACATGGTTTGACAATGAGGAGGCGCATGTGTCCATTGTGCAACATGTAATTATTAAGTCTTTAGTGTGTGAATGTGTAATTTCATGCACAGTTCGGCAGTGATGCACTTTTGAAGGCTCAAGTGTGCAAATGGCATACATTTTTCTGCAAAAATCGGAATAGCAGAAGAAGCATTACCCCACTAGGCATTCTGCAGATTCAAGACCTTTTTCACAGTGATCAACAAATAACTGTTTGTGAAATTAGTGCAGTAACTTCAGTTAAGTTATGGAAGTGTGCAGACAATAATTAAAAAGACTTAGAGTTAAGTGAAAGCTCTGCAAGATCGGTGCCAAAAATTCTTAATAGAAATCACAAGACTGTAAGATGCAAAATTTCTTAGAGGCTTTTGGACAGCTTTGTAGCAGAGGGAGACTCATTTTTGATGCACATTCTCGCATGTTATGAATCATGGGTACACCACTATACTCATCAAACCAAGAGGTCAAGTATGGAGTGGCATCAAAACAAACAACTACAACAACGGCAAAAACACGTTTGTCTGCTGGCAAGGTTCTCACAACTGTCTTTTGGAAAGATGTTGTGTACATAGATTTTTTACTTTAACAAAGAATAATGAACACTGCATACTAGCCTATAATATTGGGCAAGGTGAAAGAGACTCCAAAAGCACAGGATTCCGATCCTCAGTGTCTTGCTTCTTCATGATAATGCACGGCCCCCACACTGCTGCTGCTGTTGCTATGCAAACAGGATTGGAAGAATTTCACTGAACAGCTTTGGATCATCCCTCCTATAGTACATATTTATTACCATGTGATACTCATTTGCTTTGACCTCTCAAAAATGACTCAGACAGGAAAAGTTTTCCAGCGACGAAGAGGCACAAGACTTTGTGCACAATTGGCTTGAACACGTCCAATAAATTTGTATGAAGGGAGAATTAAAAAACTGCCAGTGTGATGGAAAAAGTCTGTAGATAATACGGGATTTTATGCAGAAAAATAATGTTGTTTTTATTTTCATATATATTAATCCAATAAGGTGTTTTATACATATTTGATTGACTCTAGAATAGTGACATATGTACATGAATTTTAATATAAGTCTCACTTATTTGAGATATTGTGTTACCTCCAGGGCTGCAGACATTGTCTATAAACGCATCCCATAGCATGGGGTTTTTTTTCATATAATGGATTTTTGTTTCAATTATTTATAGAAAAAATAAACAGATAGATAAATAATTTAAATTTAATAAGTAGATACTTTGTTTAGTTCCACAACTATTTTTTATTATTCCTGATAATTGTTTCTCCAGTTATGGTAGCTTCACAGATTATATTTTTCTTTTATAAAATTGCTAAACTGCTATAATTGTTTTTATTATTTAGACAAAGCTTTTCGTCATTACTGACATCTTCAGGTCTTAAACAACGTCTATCAACTGTACGTTGTAGGCTTTTATACTTTAGGCCCCTCCCCTTATGTCATCGCCCCTCCTATTGGTTCTAGCTGCTACCGCTCTTCACGGGAACTTTGTCTACCTTTTTCCGTTAGGCATTTTTCTAACATCCGTCAAATTGTTTTAAGAATCTCCCGTTAATTTCTTCATTCTTGACTTATAACCTTTTGCATTTCGTCATTTTTTAGTGTGTTATTCTTATTATTTTAATTTATTTTTGTTTATTGTTTAATATATAATAAAATATTTCTTCATTTGTAAAATCCACTTTTATATTCATTAATTTATTGTTATCTTCTTTTTTAACTTTAAGTATTTCTAGTTCTTCTATTAACTTTCTTTTTTGCGGATTGTTTTCTATTTTTATTATTTCCATATTTTCCTTGGGATTTATGAATTTATGGCCTGATTCGTTGAAATGTCTTGCATATAGTGAGTTCGTTACTCTAACCCCTTCTCCTTTTGCGTGTTCATTCATTCTAATTTTAAATTTTCTTCCAGTTTCGCCCAGATATATTTTATTACATTCCCCACATTTTAATTTGTATACGCCGCTTTTTTCTGTTAATGGAATTTCTTCTGTTTTATCATTTTTTATATATTCGAATACATTTTTCGTTTTCTTTATTCCTATCTGTATTTCATATTTTTCGAAACATTTTTGTAACATTTTTGTTTGATATCCTATGTATGTTATTGCTCCTTTATATTTCTTTTCTTCATTTGTTTTTTCTTTTTTGTTATTTTCTATTTCTTTATTTTCCTCTATTTTCTTAACTATTCTATTAATTATTTTAGGGTTGTAATTATTATTTTTTGCTATTTGTTGTATTTTCTTTAATTCTTTTTGTTTGAGTTCTTCATTTTCTAGATAATTTATAGCTCTATAGCAAAATGAATTTAATGCTGCCATTTTATAATTTACTGGATGATATGATTCTTGTGGAATTATTAAATCTGAGTATGTTTCTTTCCTATATATATCGAATTTGAGTTTGTTATCTTCAATTTTAATATTGATATCCAGGAAATTAATTTCTAATCCTCCAATTTCTTCTTGAAATTTTATTGTTTTTTCTATGTTATTTAGTTGTTCCGTAAATTTTTTAAATTCATTTACTTCACCTTCCCAAACTATTAGTATGTCATCTACATACCTGATCCATTTTTTAATTCTTCTTTCTTTATCTATATCTTTTAAAATTTTGATTTCAAAGCTATTCATGAATATCTCTGCCATTAATGGTGAAAGCGGTGATCCCATTGGTAATCCATTTTCTTGTATGTAAAATTTGTTATTAAATCTGAAGTAGTTCTGGTTTAGGCATAATTCTAATCCTTCTATTATTTCGTTTTTCCATTCTACATTACTTAATTTGTTTTTCTTTATTATTTCTACTGTTTTTGCTATTGGTATGTTGGTATACATATCTTTTATATCTAATGACATTAATTTTGTCTTATTTGTTATGGTAATTTCTTTTAATCTTTCTATTACCTTTTTACTATTTTCTATGCTGTGGATTTCTTCTTTTTCATATGCCATTTTGATTCTTTTACTTATTTCTTTTGATATTTTGTATGTTGGCGAATTTATAAATGATACTATAGGTCTTAATGGCATTTCTTTTTTATGTAACTTAATTTGACATCTAAATTTTGGAGCTTCAGGATTATGTTCTATTTTTTGTTTCTTTTGCCATTCTGTTAAATATGTTGTCTTTTTTATCAATTTCTTTGTTTGTGCTTGAAATTTACTTGTGTAATCATATTTTATTTCTTTATATGGTCCTTTTTGTATAAATTGTTCTGCTTTTTCGATATAATCTCTTTTGTTCATTACCACTGCTGTGTTACCTTTATCGGCTTTTATAACTATCAAATTGTTCTCCGTGATTTTCTTTTTTAATTCTCTTATATTTCTTTTTATTTGTGTTTCGTTTTTATTTCTTACATTTTTGTTTTTCTTACTTATTTTTTCTACTATTTCTTTTACTTCACTTCTTAATTGTTTTTTAGTTTCTTCATTTTTTATTTTATCGATTATTTCTTCACATTCTATTATTGTATTTTCTTTATCTATGTTTGTTTTTGTTGCATATTTTAAACTTTTCCCTAATAATTTATGTTCATTTTCTGTAAACTTTGTTTCTGTTAAATTTAATACTTTTTCAGCAAATTTTATTTCTTTATCTTTTTCTTTATTTTTATTTCTTGTTCCTTCCATTAATTCCTTGAGTTTCTTATTTAATCTCTCTTCCATTTTTCTTATTTCCTTTTCTATGTATTTTTCACCAAACTCTTTTCTCATTTCTTCTATTTCTATATAATTGTAACTTGTATATAATTTTTGATGTAATTGATACATTTCTTTGTTATATTTATTTATTTTACTGTATAAGTTCTTAATTTTAAAATTTTGATTTCAAAGCTATTCATGAATATCTCTGCCCTTAATGGTGAAAGCGGTGATCCCATTGGTAATCCATTTTCTTGTATGTAAAATTTGTTATTAAATCTGAAGTAGTTCTGGTTTAGGCATAATTCTAATCCTTCTATTATTTCGTTTTTCCATTCTACATTACTTAATTTGTTTTTCTTTATTATTTCTACTGTTTTTGCTATTGGTATGTTGGTATACATATCTTTTATATCTAATGACATTAATTTTGTCTTATTTGTTATGGTAATTTCTTTTAATCTTTCTATTACCTTTTTACTATTTTCTATGCTGTGGATTTCTTCTTTTTCATATGCCATTTTGATTCTTTTACTTATTTCTTTTGATATTTTGTATGTTGGCGAATTTATAAATGATACTATAGGTCTTAATGGCATTTCTTTTTTATGTAACTTAATTTGACATCTAAATTTTGGAGCTTCAGGATTATGTTCTATTTTTTGTTTCTTTTGCCATTCTGTTAAATATGTTGTCTTTTTTATCAATTTCTTTGTTTGTGCTTGAAATTTACTTGTGTAATCATATTTTATTTCTTTATATGGTCCTTTTTGTATAAATTGTTCTGCTTTTTCGATATAATCTCTTTTGTTCATTACCACTGCTGTGTTACCTTTATCGGCTTTTATAACTATCAAATTGTTCTCCGTGATTTTCTTTTTTAATTCTCTTATATTTCTTTTTATTTGTGTTTCGTTTTTATTTCTTACATTTTTGTTTTTCTTACTTATTTTTTCTACTATTTCTTTTACTTCACTTCTTAATTGTTTTTTAGTTTCTTCATTTTTTATTTTATCGATTATTTCTTCACATTCTATTATTGTATTTTCTTTATCTATGTTTGTTTTTGTTGCATATTTTAAACTTTTCCCTAATAATTTATGTTCATTTTCTGTAAACTTTGTTTCTGTTAAATTTAATACTTTTTCAGCAAATTTTGCTGAAAAGATAATAGATAAGGAAAAGAAAAATTAAAAAATGGATCAGGTATGTAGTTGACATACTAATAGTTTGGGAAGGTGAAGTAAATGAATTTAAAAAATTTACGGAACAACTAAATAACATAGAAAAAACAATAAAATTTCAAGAAGAAATTGGAGGATTAGAAATTAATTTCCTGGATATCAATATTAAAATTGAAGATAACAAACTCAAATTCGATATATATAGGAAAGAAACATACTCAGATTTAATAATTCCACAAGAATCATATCATCCAGTAAATTATAAAATGGCAGCATTAAATTCATTTTGCTATAGAGCTATAAATTATCTAGAAAATGAAGAACTCAAACAAAAAGAATTAAAGAAAATACAACAAATAGCAAAAAATAATAATTACAACCCTAAAATAATTAATAGATTAGTTAAGAAAATAGAGGAAAATAAAGAAATAGAAAATAAAAAAAAGAAAAAACAAATGAAGAAAAGAAATATAAAGAAGCAATAACATACATAGGATATCAAACAAAAATGTTTCGAAAAATATGAAATACAGATAGGAATAAAGAAAACGAAAAATGTATTCGAATATATAAAAAATGATAAAACAGAAGAAATTCCATTAACAGAAAAAAGCGGCGTATACAAATTAAAATGTGGGGAATGTAATAAGATATATCTGGGCGAAACTGGAAGAAAATTTAAAATTAGAATGAATGAACACGCAAAAGGAGAAGGGGTTAGAGTAACGAACTCACTATATGCAAGACATTTCAACGAATCAGGCCATAAATTCATAAATCCCAAGGAAAATATGGAAATAATAAAAATAGAAAACAATCCGCAAAAAAGAAAGTTAATAGAAGAACTAGAAATACTTAAAGTTAAAAAAGAAGATAAAAATAAATTAATGAATATAAAAGTGGATTTTACAAATGAAGAAATATTTTATTATATATTAAACAATAAACAAAAATAAATTAAAATAATAAGAATAACACACTAAAAAATGACGAAATGCAAAAGGTTATAAGTCAAGAATGAAGAAATTAACGGGAGATTCTTAAAACAATTTGACGGACGTTAGAAAAATGCCTAACGGAAAAAGGTAGACAAAGTTCCCGTGAAGAGCGGTAGCAGCTAGAACCAATAGGAGGGGCGATGACATAAGGGGAGGGGCCTAAAGTATAAAAGCCTACAACGTACAGTTGATAGACGTTGTTTAAGACCTGAAGATGTCAGTAATGACGAAAAGCTTTGTCTAAATAATAAAAACAATTATAGCAGTTTAGCAATTTTATAAAAGAAAAGTAAGGATGGCTGCTAATTTAAACAATACGAAGAATAAAATCACAGATTATATTTCAACTGAGGTCATTGCGTGTATGGAACAGCAGCATGTTAGGAGGCGGAAGGGTGGAGGTGTTGTATAACAATGAGGACAGTTGGTAAACCCAGGTCACTGAAGAAGAGTTGAGACTGTCCTCTACAATTTGGAACAAAACAAAGTATATTGCTAGATAATTATTAATACTATACATTAAGTTTTTGTGTCCAAGCTAATTTACAGTAAACAATTTACTAGTCAAACTGGGTAATTCACAATATAATGTAAAATAATAAATATTGTAATATAAAACTATGAATCTATAAAACAGATTTAAATTATTTATTGAATTAATGGAGATACTGAAAAATCTGTGTTCATTAGTAATGTTTTTCATTTGCTTTGAGCTTCTTTAATTTCTATTGTCTCGCAATAGATTCAGAACGTTAGTACATTTATTGCTGCGGTATAATGATTTTACATTGTCTAGTACATAATTATCCATTATACAATGTTCAGAGAAACCTGTGTTACATTTTTCGCATTCAAACGCTTTTTGCTACAGTCTATTTCTTGATGCATATATAATATATTTAATATTTATAATAATTTTAACTGAAGATGGTTTTCGCTTATTTGGAACATGTTTCTGGAAACTTATTGTTCTCATCCTCAGCCTTCTTCATTGTATTTTTTGTATCCTCAGCCTTTCATCATTATTTTTTTCATTATATATTGTTACGATGGTCTAATTGATCGTCGTAGGTACAGTGGAAAACAAAATACAAGACACTAATTATGTCACTAATCACCAGCTTTAATTATCACAATTAAACAGTTTGTAATTGACAAGATAGTCTCTTACAATAAATCAAATAGCAATTGTTCACACGCTATAAAAATGTCCACTAATAGAGTATCGTACAATTATAAAACACATAATACTTCGCCACAATACATCAAATCACACTGTGTAAATCGTCACTTAAACGCTCAGAGTAATCGCCCGACAATAACTCTGAACTATAATACTATGAACCGCATTCCAATAAATCACAACTCAAAACAAAACTGAACGTCGCTGAGTACTTGTATTTATACCCTGCCAAAAATCCAGAACATTCCACATACTACGCATTAGCTCTACACTACGGCGTAATTGATTGCGGCCTTGACACAGTCCGCACGGCTGGCAGCGTCTAGAAAAGTCTCGCAAATGCATGTTGAAATCACGTACGCACACAACATTATAGCCGGATTCTTCTGGGACATTCGAGAAACATGTAGCTTGTTCTGTAATGTCATAACAATATTATTATCATGATATATCACGTTTTTTGTAGGGAATGGCCCATTTGACTGAGGTAGATAGCATCACAGTTATTATAGTGAATCTGATATACACCACTCCTGATACATTTATTTAAAAATTAATATGTCCATCAGATTTTGGCATTCCAATTTTTACAGCTTTATAATCTTTACATAAGTCTTCATGTTCATCTAATTTTTCTTGGCAATAGAATATTTTTAAACTTCTTTTATCTAACAATAATTTGTTTTTTCACCAGCTTTTATTAAAAGTAAATTATGTGTTTATCTTGTTTATTTTTAGTATACTGTAAAATATAAAAATAGCAGTTCTCAACATAAGAGTACGCATGATTTGAAATAGTTGATCACTTTTCGAATTTCTCTATATTTGTTAATTGAACTGGGAAAGGATGATTGTTTAATGCTTCATCAATTTTTAAACTGATATTTTTATATTTTGAAACTTTTTGTGTATCTTGGTGGGGTGTATGCAATGCTGATTTTATAGACCATTTAAAACATTCATCATCATTATTTTTAACATTAATATAGGCTTGTTTAGCCGTAACTTTTTGTTGCAAATCTATATAAGATGACTCAAATAATGGATTATATTTATTTATTCTCAATTCAAATTTATCAACAGAATTTAATAACCATCCATATCTATCCTTTTCTTTCAAATTCATTGAATTCTGTTTCATGTTTTCTAACAGTGTTATTGTAAAATTAATTTCTTGAATTATATTTTTATTTTTATAATCACATGAGAAAATTGTATTTATTTTTAATCCACATTATATAAATTGTGTGTGTGTGTGTGTGTGTGTGTTGCAACATTATAAGTATTTCAAAAACTCACACAAATACATTACCATGTACTCAACGCAACTATGCAGTGTATTACACCGGCCAGGTCGCAGGATTTTTTTTGTCTCTCGTTGCGTCAAGTATATGTAGTTGCACAATAATTAAATAATTTTCAAAGAGGAGTGAGATGTTGTTGACATGAAATAATTAATTAACCTCGTTTCAAAATAATCATTCTATGATTTATTAATATTAATAGAAAACATTAGCAAATATTAAAAAATTCGAATCTTAGATAAATAAAAATATTTTCTTTTATAAGTTTACACAAATACAATGTAACCTTCTATGCTGTTCATGACATATAAAATAAACAACCATATAATCTTACTAGCTAAACAGACATGTTAAACAAATTATGTAAACCTTTTTATTTCAGTGTGTCTGACTTTGACTCAAATTTTAAATAATAGCAACTCATTTACAAACAAAAATAATATTCAATCACAAGAATAAAATTAATTGTTGCTCTAAACAAAAAAATAAAAAATATAACATTTACTTCCAACCTATTATTTATTTCTATTGACACACCCAAATTTTAACATATAACTGAAGATTAGTGTTTTTAATTTTTCTTGTTAAATTAAGTTATTTTCTTTAAGTACTATTTAAATTTATGTACAGTAATTATATTTAAAACTTTAAGTCTTTACTGTTCATATATAAGTTTCGTTTTGAGAGTTCTTTTCACAAACAAAAATATAATTGTTTATTCATCACCTGTGTACTGTTGACATTACCGTTGTGTGTGTGTGTGTGTGTGTGTGTGTGTGTGTGTGTGTGTGTGTGTGTGTGTATGTGTGTGTGTGTGTGTGTGTGTGTGTGTGTGTGTGTGTCCTAAGAATTTGGTGATGATGATGATGATGATGTGTTCTCTGTCTCTATGGTTTGGTGTTTGTGATGGTCCAGAAACCTTCTTAATTTTGAATCTCGTGAGTGCTTGTGTGTTGGTCGGTTGTTGTGGTATGTGTTTTATTAGTGTCATGGTGGTTATATCAGGGAATTCATGTCCAGTGTTTATTACGTGTGTGGCCAAATAGATTTATATATTTCTGTTTTTTTGTATGTATTTCGATATTCAAAATAACATTTTTTCAGTTTTTTTTTTTATATCCTATGTAACATTTATTGCAATCTTGGCATTCAATTTTGTATATACCATAGGTTGCTGTATTATCTTTGTTGTGTGTATCTTTGTTTACAGTATTTTTATTTTATCCATTTTCATAAGCAATTTGGTATATTATATTTCTTTCTTTGTGTGTTTCTCGTTTGTTTAGGAGTATTTAAATAAAAATAGAAATGCAATTAACATATTAAAACAAATCAATAACATACATCCAAAAATACAATTCACAGATAAAAAAGAAAACCATAACAAAATCAACTATTTAGACATAATCAACACAAGAAACAATAATCATCTACAATATGCAATATACAGAAAACCAACTTCCACTAACATCATTATACCTAACCATTCTGACCACCCACCACAACATAAAATGGCAGCATTCTATTCACTATTTAAAAGAATGTACAAAATACCCCTAAACAAATGCAATCAAAATACTGTAAACAAAATAGAAAATCAAATCAAATATAAAATGAAACTGAAGAATTAAGTATTAATAAAAATGAACAACACATGAATAATAACAACAATAAAAAATGGGCCACATTCACATATATAAAAAATAAAATGACAAAGCTAACAAAACTGTTTAAAAACACAGACATCAAAATAGCATACAAAACTAATAAAAATAATTTACAAAAACTAAATAAAGACACGCACAACAAAGATAATACAGCAACCAGTGGTATATACAAAACTGAATGCCAAGTTTGAAATAAATGTTACATAAGACAAACAAAAAACAACTTAAAAAATGTTATTTTGAACATATAAACGCATACAAAAAACCAGAAATATATAAATCCAATTTGGCCACACATGCAATGAACACTGGACATGAATTCCCAGATATAACCAACATGACACTAATAAAACACATACCACACAAAAGTACCAGAGAACATTTGGGAAAATTTACAAATATACAAACACAAAACAAACTAATACCTGAACAAATACAAAACATGAAAACAATTTTCAAAGCACTCAACATCTAAAATACACAAAATACTAATATATACACCACAATCACACACAATAATACCAATTTAAAATACCAAAAACAAACAGGAAACCATAACAACCAACCAACACACAAGTACTGCACAAGATTCAAAATTAAGAAGGGTGAGGATGGGAACACTAAGCGTCCCGAAACATGTTCCAAATAAAGAAAAAACATCTTGAGGTAAAGTTATTATAAATATTAAATATTATATAATATATAGTATGTGTGTGTGAATATATATATATATATATATATTTATTTAAATTATAATTTATATAATTTTGAAAACTGTAACGAAAGTTTGGAATTCATTTTCATATATAACATTTATTTCATAACAAAATTGTGTTGGCAACTTCAAACACAAAGTGGAGACAGAATATAGAACTTTCAACAATTTTGTGCAGTTTTTATTGGCTAAATAATGCTCCGTTTAAGGAATGTATGTTAATTTTCTTCTGAATGTACCGTTTTCAACTATCGTTAAAGCTTCTAATGGCTGTTATCCTTACTCATTTGTGCGCACTTACCCACGTCTCGGAGGTATACTCTTCTTCTGCAGTATTTATCTTGATGTTCCCCGGCTGGGTCGCAGGCTTTGGTCGTTGATTGAGTGTGGATAAGCACGTGAATAACGTTATAAGTTTTAATACAAGTAAAGAGTACAGAGGATTTAGTACTGGTTGTGAAATTAGTATGACTGTTTTAATAAAATCATATTCATTTGATTTATTCTTTAAAAATTCAAATTATCATGTTATTAATTGTTTAGCGTGGGTTAATTATTATTTGAACCCTTATATTCAATCTGAATATAATGCAATTATAACGTGTTTAAATCTTATTTCTTATATTTCTAAGACATAGTATACACATACATAAATCATATATGACCTGAAATATTACACAGACATATAACATATAACATATATAATTATTATAAAAACGTGATTAATACGTATAAAATTCCATATTCATCTTGTCTTCGCAAGTGTGGTTTTCAATATATACCACTTAATAAAACTTTTAATTAATTAAATATTTATTAAAATATTAATAGAGAACATTTATTACTTTAATTGATTCTATTTTTTAATGTCTCAATTAATTAACAATCTTCTAATTACGTAACTCTCATATTTGAAATTACTCATCTAATCAATTACAAAATACAATAAAAATATGGTTCTTACTTGACCATTTATTTATGAGATTACTACAGTTATATTCTCTATTCTCAATTATATTTTGAACAATTATTTATTCATTATGCAAATTTAAAAATATATTAATGTTCTTGTAAACTTGTATATGGAAACTAGAGCTTTTTCCGATAGACCTCAGGGTCATTTATAATATTAAATAAATGTGACTTCACCTGCATTTTTCTGCAACCATTTAACTTTGTCATTACCGTCATCTGGACTCTCGAGTTTGTTGATCCTCTTCGGTATCACCTTCTATGTCTCTGCGTCGTTGAATTCCTCGCTCCGTCTCCTGGATGCTGAGTTCTGACGTGGACCTCTGGTCGTGATGATGTACGGCTGGATGTAGCTGCATGAGCTGTCCCTGCGTCCTCTTGTCTTCTTGTTCTAGTTCCTCTCCTCTTCTTTTGTTGTCCCTCATAGATGTCTAGAAGTTCTATGTAGACTTCTCGAATTTCATCGTAGTTACAACTTTCGTAGATTCGTTAATATAGTCTTTTTAAAAATCACTTGTGTTCATTAATACTTGCACCGACGTAATGCCGGTTCCATCGCACTTCACGTTATTGAATACTGTTTAAAACATTACTAAAACTTTGTAAATTTTATGGTATAGAGATGCGTGGATGTCGCGTACTATTTGAGCTTTATCTGAGTATCATCTGAGAAAGAGTGTGTCGCTCGCTGGGGTTTTATACTGCTGCCATTGTTGAAATTCCTGTTGGAAACTGTTTTGACAACATTGAACAGGTCGGCGCATCGGTTTAATCGTTACTTTCAACCTACGCGTCTTTCTATAAAGCGCACACTTTTTTGTAAATATTATTTCACCAATCGTTCGGTATAATATTAAACTTCGTCTATGCAAATTATGATTGTTAAGGTGTGTAAATTATGGCAAAATTTTACATGGTGTCTGAACGGTTCCCACGATTAATGACCACTTAACACCAAACTGAAGCACCAGGTGTCAGCTTGTAACGTTCCGGGCTACGTTACAAATCCAGGGAACCCGTGATAACTGACGCTAGCCAATTATACAGGCTGCCTACGTTGTAACAAACTGAAAATCAACTCAACACATAGAACAATAATATTTACTCTAATTATTAGGACACAAGGGAAGGTATTTTCACTGATTTATGCACTCACTTCAATCTGTAATAAGATGACATCTCTTTATTAACAAATTATATATATAGATCCCATTACATAAAAATTTTATACTGAAATATTTAAAAAGGGTTTTCTGTCAAACAAGGGATCATATTGATCATGTAATTTCCCTCGGATCCGAGTCTCTTTAAATCTAGTAAAGACGTCTGAATTTTACTTTGCTTATCAAGGAGCTTGCATGATACATAAACCATTTGAAGAATGGTATTATTCAGTTAAGGGATTATAACTTATATTTCAAGATTAATGTTACAACGTATGATTTTAGAAATTACAGTATACATTTCATTTTGTTTTACTTAATGCTTAGAGAAGATTATTGTCTTTTGAAAAGTCTCTGGCATGTATGAAAAGTTATATTTTAAAAGTACTTAATTCTCGGTAGGCAAGCCACCGAGTCACCTCTCAAATAAGCTTTTGCTGTCCGTGTCCTGGGGCGTGAATCTTCGGAACTCTGGTAGTCGGGGTAGTCATCTGGGTCGTGTTTCCGGTGAAAGTCTTCTAGGTGTATTAATGAGGAGATGGATGTTATGCTGCGTGAAGTCGGGTTGATCCTCGGCGGTTCTGGTAAATGTTGTATAGGTGGCAGTCGTCCGTATATGCAGTTGAGCACGTCACATATTCACTGGTAGAGTAGTACTGGAGTTTGCATCATCTTCTTTTTACATTACTATCTGAATTACATCACTCGAACAATACTCGAGAGATCGTCCTTTAATTAACTTGAGACATCACCTTATATACGAGTTATTTTTTTTTTACATTACCACATTTCCTTAACAAATTCCTCACTACATCTTATATATAACTAGAACTAGCTCTCCACGTTTTTAGTGGTAGCTAACACTCATTTAAAAATTTAAAACAAACATTTTTTGAAGAGCCCTCGCTTGGAGGTGTTTACAGTCTGAACGCCGCATCGTAACTCTTGCATTGCTACGACAGGTTGATTGCAACGAAGCGGAGTGAGTACTCCGCCATAATATAGTTCCAACTTTTTATTAAATATACATTCTTATAGTAAGACAAAACAAATTATCTAGACTTATTTAGTTTACAGGGATTATTATAACTACTACTTGTGACTTCAAATTATTAATTATTTACATTACGATTTTCAGATATTTCTAAGTTACAGACGGTTCGCTATGCACGTTGTGTCCGGAATTAAGCAGGTCAACGCATGATAATTTACTAAAGGGTTAACTGTATTATTCTTAACTTTTTACATTACGATTTTTTTTATTACATATTTAGTTAGATTTTCTTAATTTAATTCTCATAACTATTCTGAGTTAGTTCAGGGGCATTTGGTTTAATCGTGCGATTTAAAATACTTACTTACTTTCGTTTTCTTTGTTTTTTATTATTAAATTTTTTTTATTGACAATTTAAATCGTCACATACTCCGCCTCTTAAAATCGACATGGGGAATTTTAATAAGGAGAATTCGAAAGTGGGGTACTGGGAGTACGCTTGCCGTTACTGTGTGGAGTTTAATTTAGTACACGGTTTGTTTTCTCTATCTGTCTTAAATTCATTTATTTCTTGTCTTGTTCTCATTCGTGAAATTCCCTTTGTCTCGTTTCTTAAAACGCTAACTTAGATTTTAATTCTTAATACTAATTTCCCTACTTTCCGTAACTCACAATATCGTGGCCCGACTGACATCGGCTTACTCTGACTACATCAGTTAGCTTTCAGCACTCTCTAATGATTACCTTGGCACACTAACTATATCAGTTAGCTTTCTGCACCATCATTACCCTTTTCAGTCGGCGCCGTTGTGACTATGTTACGTTACATATATAATTCTTTTATATATCATAAAATTACCTCTAATATAACCTAAAACGGATCCCATACTCCACTTTAGATTATTTCTAATCCTAATTTCTTACGCTACTGAGTGAAGCGGAATTTCACAAAGATATTTTTTTATTCTCTTTTTTAAATGATCAGCTGTTACAAACTATGCAGGAGGGGACAAACGTTTTTATACAGGTGCATTGTATTACACATGCGGTGGTTTTCTATTGTTTACCTAGGCACCAGTTCATAACAATAGGGGGGAGGGTGGCTGCTTACTACATTTCTCAACATGCTTTATTTTCCTCGAACAGGCCACGACCGGGTGTTTACACTATTTAACTATACTTTTATTATTATTTTCTTTTCCCTTATTTACTGCTACACTTTACACAATTTAGTTTAAATTAAGATTTATTCAGCCTTATTATTTAAAGCAATTATTATTCACTTATTATTATTTTCCTTTCGGTCTCTTTCTAAGAAACTTTTTCTTTTATTTATTTATTATTTACTTTGGGGAGATGTAAGAAACTTACTTAGAATTATTTCCTATTGAATTACCATATTTATTTAGGACACTTTATTTACTTTGTTTTCAGTTTAGCTCAGTTTTAAAGTTTACTGTTTTGGGGCATGGGGTTTAACACTTTATCTAACAATGGAGGGTTAACTAAGTCATTTATTTATTTGAAATTTAAGTCACTATATTATTTAATTGTTGTCACGGTGAAAATACTTGCTCTACTATACTATACACAATTACATAGACAATTTATTTCATGGTTAAAGCATTTGCATTGTTCATAAGAGAATAATCTCTCTTCTAAGGGAAAGACAAAAATTCCACACAGACGTCATTGCAAAGTCAACGATCAGCTGTTCGCTGGAATGTAGGTCACCCTAGTTTACTTTGTAAACAATGGCATACTTGTTGTATGCGTGGGAACGCGAGAAATACTCAGGTATTGTTCTATTATATAACAATAGCCGATGGCTATCTCTATCGACCGGTTTCAACTGGGGAAGCCAGTCTCAACAAGGGGTGAATCCAATGCACTGATACACGCTTTACAAGTTACAGGGTGTATTACGGGCTGTAACAAGCTGAGTTTAGTTATTAATGGTCTTACGTTCTAATTTTAATTTCTGTAATTTTTTTATTTTCTTTTTTTTTACTTCTCTCTCTAGTAACAAAATTAAGTTACGAATTTATTTACATGTAATTAACCTGGTCTATTTTGGTCAGGATTCAATGTTTCACCGTGACGACAGACATACAACTTACATTCTATGGAGGCATATTCAGGAAACTACAGGTCTTGAATTGTCGCAATATAAACCTGTTAAAGACTGAACAGTTTGACTAGCACTAAAATTCATGTACGTATTTGCATTGGTGTTATACAATGATAGTTTGTATTATTTTGCGTATCTTGATTAATTTATATGCAAGTTCGTGCGTAATTTTATACAAAATAAAATCACAATGGTCAATTAATATAGTGTAATAATCTATTAATGGTAGCGACAGTATTAACCGCTAATACATGAAATACATTATGTAAATTAATATTAACATGACATACTTTAACTGAGTGCATAGATCAGCAGAGAGTTATCTATTTTATTTTACTACGTAACTTATTTTACACGCGCAACTTTATACGTCACGATGCTCACAAACCTTTTTTATTAAGCAGCAGAGTGGCGCAACTTTGTAACGTTCCGGGCTACGTTACAAATCCAGGGAACCCGTGATAACTGACGCTAGCCAATTATACAGGCTGCCTACGTTGTAACAAACTGAAAATCAACTCAACACATAGAACAATAATATTTACTCTAATTATTAGGACACAAGGGAAGGTATTTTCACTGATTTATGCACTCACTTCAATCTGTAATAAGATGACATCTCTTTATTAACAAATTATATATATAGATCCCATTACATAAAAATTTTATACTGAAATATTTAAAAAGGGTTTTCTGTCAAACAAGGGATCATATTGATCATGTAATTTACCTCGGATCCGAGTCTCTTTAAATCTAGTAAAGACCTCTGAATTTTACTTTGCTTATCAAGGAGCTTGCATGATACATAAACCATTTGAAGAATGGTATTATTCAGTTAAGGGATTGTAACTTATATTTCAAGATTAATGTTACAACATATGATTTTAGAAATTACAGTATACATTTCATTTTGTTTTACTTAATGCTTAGAGAAGATTATTGTCTTTTGAAAAGTCTCTGGCATGTATGAAAAGTTATATTTTAAAAGTACTTAATTCTCGGTAGGCAAGCCACCGAGTCACCTCTCAAATAAGCTTTTGCTGTCCGTGTCCTGGGGCGTGAATCTTCGGAACTCTGGTAGTCGGGGTAGTCATCTGGGTCGTGTTTCCGGTGAAAGTCTTCTAGGTGTATTAATGAGGAGATGGATGTTATGCTGTGTGAAGTCGGGTTGATCCTCGGCGGTTCTGGTAAATGTTGTATAGGTGGCAGTCGTCCGTATATGCAGTTGAGCACGTCACATATTCACTGGTAGAGTAGTACTGGAGTTTGCATCATCTTCTTTTTACATTACTATCTGAATTACATCACTCGAACAATACTCGAGAGATCGTCCTTTAATTAACTTGAGACATCACCTTATATACGAGTTATTTTTTTTTACATTACCACATTCCTTAACAAATTCCTCACTACATCTTATATATAACTAGAACTAGCTCTCCACGTTTTTAGTGGTAGCTAACACTCATTTAAAAATTTTAAACAAACATTTTTTGAAGAGCCCTCGCTTGGAGGTGTTTACAGTCTGAACGCCGCATCGTAACTCTTGCATTGCCACGACAGGTTGATTGCAACGAAGCGGAGTGAGTACTCCGCCATAATATAGTTCCAACTTTTTATTAAATATACATTCTTATAGTAAGACAAAACAAATTATCTAGACTTATTTAGTTTACAGGGATTATTATAACTACTACTTGTGACTTCAAATTATTAATTATTTACATTACGATTTTCAGATATTTCTAAGTTACAGACGATTCGCTATGCACGTTGTGTCCGGAATTAAGCAGGTCAACGCATGATAATTTACTAAAGGGTTAACTGTATTATTCTTAACTTTTTACATTACGATTTTTTTTATTACATATTTAGTTAGATTTTCTTAATTTAATTCTCATAACTATTCTGAGTTAGTTCAGGGGTATTTGGTTTAATCGTGCGATTTAAAATACTTACTTACTTTCGTCTTCTTTGTTTTTTTATTATTAAATTTTTTTTATTGACAATTTAAATCGTCACAAGCTATGTTTTTACATATGTTGCTGATTCGTGTGACTTCTGGTTCTCCCTCAGTACTTAAAAAACTGGGTAAATTTTTCCACCCTCGTTTGCATAATTCAACCTGTCTGTTGTTTACACATGTACACACACACACACACACACACACACACACACACACACACACACACACACACACACACACACACACACACGCAGACTGATACACAGGCCGCTGCATGTCGTTCTGACGTCACCTCTGCCGGTCAGCACGTGTCATTTTCTCCCTTTCGTTACGTTTAAAAACCAACTAAGCTATGTGCTTCCATATGCATGCTTACTTACAATATTTAATTTATTTAAAATTAAATAATATGTTTATTTCTTACATTATTTCTTATACCTAACGTATATTTATTATATTATTTTTATTATGTACATCTTATATATTTCATACATGCTTTCATATGTTATCATACCTCAGTCAGGGGTTGATACATATACTTATGCTAAACGTATCGTTGCAATATATAATATATATATATATTATTTTGAATACACACCTGATTGAATTGACAACATACCTCCAAGCGACACCAGTTTTTTAGGCCATATGTGCATGTTTTCATATGAACAATTTGAATTCTCGCATTTAGTAGCCCACACTATGGAAGAATTCACATGCTTCAATTGTGCACACCATTGATGGGGCTACAGCCATAGCATGATAAGGGCTTGGCTGTGTGTGTACTGTTTCTTTGTAATTCAACATTAGTTCAGTACATTGCTAACAAATGGCATTGTATCTCCAAACTGCTAATTCCCAGTGCTTTACGTGTCAGTGTTTGTGATGGCTCCGTGTTGTGAACTACATGTTTGGTGTAGTGTTAACTTGTACAGTGTTAAATTTTTACAGTGCAGTTTTTTTGTAATGTTATATTACACAATGAGTGATATGTTTCTGACTGAAGACGAAATATTATGATACTTGAATGATGACTCTGGATTTCAGTTGGATGATGTAGAAAATGAAGAGACATTTGGGTCTGACGATACAGGTAAGCCTATACAATTTATGGTTACTTCATCTCACTATTTATACTGAATGTATAAGTTTGTGACAGTGCTTTGTGTTACTTAATTTTACAAATGCTTTTACTTTGTTTAGATATTATTTGGTATTTTTATAACCATTGCATATACACTTGTTCTGTGATCAGCTGTTTTAGAGTTATGACTGCTTCAATAACAAAAACACTAGATTCATAGTTTTTTGCTGGACATTTTGTGGAAACAAATAAATGAGTTTATTTCTACAAAAAATATATGCACACATACACACACACACACACACACACACACATACACATGCGCATATTTATATACAATTTTATATATTTATTTTTTCATTTTAAAATGAATCTTTTATTGCAGATGAGGACCCAGATTTTATGCCAGAAGAAGATAAAGACTACTATGAAAATGGAAACACGACTACAAGTTGGTTTTGTGAAGAGGGCAAAGTTGGAGTGTTTTACCATTTATCGTACAAAATCAAAGTACAAAAAATAAATTGTATGTGAAATAAAGTAATATTTAAAAAAAATAAGATGAAAAAAACTATAAATTAAAAAAATTATTTACAATTGTAATTTAAATTTTCAGTTTGCTCAGGTTCATTTAGTTGAACTTTTTTTGGAGTATAAACAACACAATTTGTAATTACTTTTACTGTATTTTATTATCTGTTTATATGTATGTTTAACATATCAATTTAAAGGAGAAAGTGTGTAGTGTATTATACAGTAATCGTTTATTTCCTATCTGTATTGAATGTTCCAAAGCAAACGACTGAAAACATGTAAAAATTATATGATTACAAGGAAAAAAGGTAACACCTGCCTCACAACCTCAACGTGTTACTTAAAACTTCCAGGCAAAATTGGTTTGATTTGATATCCAAAATTTATTTTCATCAATATCTGTAGACCAGTGATTACAGATCTGTACAAAATTAATGAATTGTACAGGCCAAGATATCAAACATGAATTAATGTCAACTATGCAAGTTGTATCAGACAAGTTGTGAACCATTCATAAGTAATATTAATGTTGATGAATTTTGAGTGATCATTAATATTACCAGGTAAGTTGTGGTAGTAATTAAACTTATGTAGGAATATTACTGAATGCCCAGTTTTTCTGCAAAATATTTTATTTTGGTTTTCAACAGTGATCTGTTTACTGGAAAGTATGAGTTTTATTGCAGACAAAATACATTTTCTACACAAAAAGTCTATGGCACACTGTCCGTACTATCTATCGTCTCTCACTTGTTTTACAGGATGGCGAGTCTTGACGTCTGTTACAGATAGTAATGGCATTCTATTCTCTGTCTAGAGACATGCCTCTTCTTACTATGATCTATGATGTCATCAACCTATTTCTATTTTGGTTATATTTTGCTGACTGGCTGGTTTACATTTTTGAACAAGATAGGTTACCATACCATAATTATTATTGTGTAATTTATTAAGAACCATAACAACAATGTGTGTTATTGTTGAGATTAGTAGTAATGTCTGACTTCTGAGAGTGGTCTATGTACATATTATTAGTACAAAGTAAGTTAATTAAAACGTAAACACAGATAAGACAACAGTGTTGACAGTATAAGCAGTTTGTATATCCTGTTTATATTAAACTTATGTACTAATCTTGCTTGTCAGTAAATTCCATCCATTGAGGTCCTGAAGTTTTAAGTGACATGAAGTATTTTACACAAACATTTTCCTCAGCTTTTGTCACTTCACTTACACCAACTCAATGTTGTGGCCCACTTGAAACTTCTAAGATTGTCACCGTTGAGGAGTTAATATTTTTTCTTGTTTTATGCCCAGTTCTTCTCTTTTTTTTAACATGTTCTTTCTACTCAAATTTTGTACCTAGGGTTATGTTCTATACATACACATAAATCTACGCATGTAGAATTGAGATTTGCATCTTTATGGAATTAACTGATATAGTAAAATATAATTTAGTTACATTATTTATTTTTTCAGGAAGGGGAAAATAATGAAAAATTTGATTCACATCCATGTGAACCTGAAACGTTGCCTGCATATCTGTTGGTACACAATCAGTGGTACTATGGATTAGACTTAGCAACATCTCTTATATTGTTGGCACTGGCTCTAGGTGAAGATCCAGCAGTACCCGCACTCAAGGTATTTAATTCATAAAAATTTCCATTCAGCATTATATTAAAAAAATGTTCTATAGTTATTCATTTCATTAATAAACTGTCACCAGACAAAAGGCTTGCCGCATGACAAATGGCGCCAATCGTACACTAGTGATTTTGGTGGCCCTAAAAAGGACCATGTGGCGAGAAGGCGGATGTTGGTTGTGCCGCGCTGAGATGTTCGGCGGCTGCGCCCGCTGTTTGTGGCGTACTCCAGTCCTCCTCTTCTTTCGGCATCAGTTTGTAGAGTCGGCTGCTGGCCCAGCAACATCCTATCGCTGGCGCGGAACTGGAGGGCGAAGACGCAAGAATGCCGGTTCTGTTCTTTGGTCGTTCCTTCTGGCTGACTCCGCGCCAATGTCGTGCGAGAAAGGAGAGGAGATGAAGTGCGTCCGATGACGTGGCGATGAAGAGTGCACCAAAATTTTCTGCCGGCCCGGGTTTTATGCTCTAACCGGGATCGCTGATTGGCTCGCTCCGAACACGTTACTTGTCATGTCTCGGCTGCTGATCCCTGATTGGCTCGCTGTGTCCACCGCTGGTACCGGAGAGCAGATGTTCGCATATCGCTGCCGTCACAACTCCACCGGGTCTTGAATGCTCTCCGGTAGCCAACCTACTGCTCTTCTCCGGATGTTGTAGATGTGTCTGTTGGGCGCCATGTTGATTGGTGTGCCAGCTGGTAGCTTGCTGGCGTGGTTGGATCAGGCATCTGCCCGATGATCGTCGCCCCATGTTGGGCGCCACTTGTCACCAGACAAAAGGCTTGCCATGTGACAAATGGCGCCAATCGTACACTCTAGTGATTTTGGTGGCCCTAAAAAGGACCATGTGGCGAGAAGGCTGATGTTGGTTGGCCGCGCTGAGATGTTCTGCGGCTGCGTTCGCTGTTCATGACATACTGCAGTCCTCCTCTTCTTTCGGCATTGGTTGTAGAGTCGACTGCCTACCCAGCGACGTCCTATCGTTGGCGCGGAACTGGAGGGCAAAGATGCAAGAACGCCGGTTCTATTCTTTGGTCATTCCTTCCGGCTGACTCCGCGCCAATGTAGTGCGAGAGAGGAGAGGAGATGAAGTGTGTCCGATGGCGTGGTGACATCTGCACAGTCATATCTGTCGATTCTTGTGTTAGTTCTAAAATTCTGCACTCATCATAGCACCTGTTAGTAATGTGTGAGCACATTTATGTGTTTGTGCACCTGTTGCACAAAAATGTGGTAAGAATGGCAACTTATTATGAAAACGAATAATTTTTCTGTATTCTGCCTTTATTATAGTAGATTTTATGTAATTTATAGTAATTGATTTCAGATGATATATAAAAAAATAGTGTTCATGTGGAACATTGAAATAACATTCATTTTTAAAATGTCACATTTTTCTTAAGTACAGTATAAAGAAGTATGGTAATTTTTGCAAAAAATCATATTATCGTGTGTGTGTGTGTGTGTGTGTGTGTGTGTGTGTGTGTGTGTGTGTGTGTGTGTGAAGTCAGTAATGGTTACAGTAAAAAGTAAAAAATAATACAACTCCAAAGTTACATAAAAATTCTCAGTTCATGGGGATTGTGCTGTGTCTGAAATGTGAAGACCATAGAGATAACATTTTTAGCTAAAACTTCTATAAAACACTTATTTGAAATGTTGCTGTGTCCTCTGTCAGTCACAGAATGTATCTTCTCATATTAAGCTTGTGACAAAAGTGAGTAAAGTTTTTTATTAAAATGAGTAGAAACAAAAATTTAAATTATCATAATAAAATTGTTATAAAACTGTTAAGGATTCATTTGTAGCAAATTATAGTATAGCTTTATAATTTCAGTGGAAAAGTGTAGAAAGTAATGCTTTCTTTTATTATAACATATAATTAAGAGAAATATAGTATATAGGCCTACCAAAAATCAAAACCTTTAAAATGAATGGAGAAAATAGTATATTTGTAATTCTATAAATTGTACATATTCTAATTTATAGAATGATATTGCATATGTATATTTCACTTGTTTACTTGAAAATAATATAAGTAATAAAACAGTTCCTTAAAACATTTTGCTATTAGAGACATAACTCTGCTCTACAGCTCCTTGTAAGTATATTTGACTTTTGTAATGGTTTACCATGATAATTTAGATTTTTCATTTCTTTTTTTCATATGTTAATTTTTGCAAAATCAATACATTTCCATTTTATGACAGTAATAAGTCAATATTGTACATGTTTATTTATATTTATATTTTTTAATTGTTGCACAGCCTTTTCATGATTATTAATAAGTATGTTATGTAAAAGTATTATCAAGATGTATTTTCTGATTTGAGGTGTGTTTCTCAAGTATTATACATTATGCTCATTGTCATCAATATAGATCTGTTGTCTGGTGTAGTGTAGGTATAGGTATAAGTCTCATAGATGTATTATGAATATTGTATACACTGTACATGCCAGCAGCATATGTGTAGTGCTGTGCTTACACGGCGCTTAAAAAAACCCCGAATTATATTTCTATAAGGGTTGGGCGAATTGATGCATTAAGGTAATTCTGTTTAGCGCTCTGCGCGCTGTACGTCATTTCGGTACAGCCACGCACTCTGTGGTCAGAGCGGTGATTTGAGTTTTCGACGTCCGTCGTGAGTTAGTTGGTTTCCGGCAGCGGCTGCGAGCAGCAACGGCGACTTCCTGCCGAGCAAGTGTCTTTTTTTGTTATAAATTACTATCTGCCATGCATACTTAAGCTCTAAGTGATCTCCCGGTAAGTCTGTTGAATATATTTTGTTCATTTTGGTATAAAAGATTTATATTTACCTGAAAATTAAAGTGGATGCGTGTTGATAATGTTTTAAAAGTTGCCACGTGGTGAACAGGTTAAGGGCTGATTATGCAAGTTGTTTCAAATATTAATACAGACTAAAATATTGTATTTTATAAGCTACATACAATCATTTCAATTGTACAAAAGGGGCGTAAAGAAAGTTATTCTATTATTTTATGGCGAACTTTTCAAAACTGTCTGTGAGCACATGCTGCTGTATGGCGCACGCCTATTTGAGTTTGTTAAAGTGGGCATACCCTCATTATTTTGTGATTTACTATATGTACATTTATGTTTTGTCATGAAGATAATTCTATAATTATGTAGCGTTGAGGCCTTAAGTGTGTCAGTGTTTTAAGTGAGAAACTAGTGGTGAAAATGTTAGAACGAGTTATGGTGAACGGCTGGAGTTTGGTATGCTGTGGCATGCTTTTATTATGAATTGAAGGCCAGCGAATTAATTATTATTACGCATGTATAGGGTTCCTGACCTAGTTGGAAGCTTGATTCGCTCCGTTCAGGGGCCGTACATCTGCCACCATGCGTTAAAGAAAAATTAGACTGAGCTCTCATGATTCTGGCCGCCAGGGAGAAACTGCCATTCAGCATGTCGCAGTAACCCCAAGACATCTTCTGGACGAAAGCAGGTGACATTTATGCCTTTAAAACGCACTAGGCCGTTGAAGTAGACTCCATGTGCTGTGCCATTCACCAGTAAAAAACAAATTCACTCAAATTCAGTTAACAATTGTGCTCACGTCCATCGGGACATAAGTTGGTTACGAACTTTATCCGTTTAAGTCTCATTATATAATTACGCCTCAAAAGAATTGTGAACCCGGGGGCAGGCAATGTGTCTGGCCATAATTAATTTTATTCTTTTACGGTATAGAGGGCAGTGGTGATTTTTAGCAGAATTATGTGGGTACAGTTTATATATGCGGGGGCTTAACCGGCAGGTTGAGTCCCTATAACATGTGGGTTATTCTTGATATATATATATATATATATTTTATAATATAAGAAGGGGTTGGGTTTTTAAGGCATTTTAAGGGTTCCGTTGTTCTGTAACTTGAGGCCGTCACCTGTTGATGCAGTTGCCTGCATGCATTGGACATATCATTATGTGTTGGATCTGGTGCGGGCACATGTCTGCGCCCAGGGAGATTCAGCCCTCTGTGAATTCTTTTAGATTTTGTTATAAAGCTTAAATCATAGATTCTACAATTTTATAAAATTATTCCGGCTCTTTAATAATTAAATTCATGATTGTTTTTTTTTTAATGCCATAGTCAGTTCAGGATCTCTTAAGTTTTTAATATAAAATTATTATTCTAGTTTCTCACTATTCCATTTCGTAATTGTAAAATTATAATATCCGCCTCAGTTTATAGTTTATTTACTGGTGATTATGTTCCACTTGAATTTTCTTGAAAACTCTTTATTCTCATAGAAGCATAAAGGAAAGTGAAAGTCTACTATTTTATAGACCATACAGACACATTAATCTTGTGAGGGTAGTTACTATCAGGGGACAAGCCCAAAATTTTTAATTATAAATTTGTAACTGGAGAGAGTGTACAGGCTGCTGTGCCAGTTGAGATTGCCAAATTCTAGTCCTTATAATTAGTCCAGTTTTTGTATTCGATTATGCTCTTGTGGGTTAATGGGTTGTTTTTTTATGAGAATTCATATAAGGCTGTCTGCCGGGTTGAACCGGTTATCTTTGATTTGTAGTGTATATGTATTTGTGTATCTATGTCTGATTATGTGTTGCATGTCAAGGGTTTTAAAAGAGTATTATATTATTTATATGTCATGTTTATACAATTCCTATGATGATTGATGTTATGTGCCTTTCTTAAATTATATGAATATATATATATACACTGTTGAATTATGTTAGTAAATTTTGAATTATTATGAATATGAAAATACTTGGGAAAGGGATTATAATCATATGAAGAAGTATTAGAGGTTGAATTGTATTAAGAAACTTTTGTAGCGGGTCATTTTTGGGTGTTTTTAATTTTTTACAGTATGGGGCAATTATATCTTTTATTTCTTTCATTTTGGGCGGGCTTGTCAAAAGTTATGAAAATTATTGTGCAACGTTATTTTCCGTGTAACAGAACGATGTTAAGAAACAGTGGTAACAAAGCGATACGCAGTTGTTATTGTGTAACGCAGCGAGCAAAGAATTTACCTCCTTCAAAATTCTCAGAAATCCGTACTTGTGTGGCATCGCCCATACGCAACTGCACGACCACGAGCACAAGTGACGCTCTTGACTAAAAACTCAAGATGGCTAGAGCGGAGAGTATTCATCGTCTTCTCAAAGACCATCCGGAAATACTGTTAAAGCCCCGCCTACTATTAATGACATCAGCAGAGCCGAAGTCAATATTAGCCTCTGGTACCACACATATACCAGCTATAGTCCCTGCATAAACTGAATATGCCTCAGCAAATTAAACATGAATGACGACGCAAAGCAGGTGGCAGTGAACGGCAGCTTCCTACCGCCTATAGCTAGTCTACATATGGCGGCGGCGGCGGCCTCACGCTAGCCAAGACTCGCGGTTACAAAAAAACTAAGTTTCAGCGAAAAAAGAGCAATCGGTGTGAATAAGTGGAGTGACATTATGAATGGTAGTAAATGAAGTGATCTAAGAAAGTTAAAAGTGCTCGTAACGGACAAATATTCAGATGCATCTATCCATCAGCACGTGGTGAACGGGACTCTAAGCGTTATGTAACGTACCATGGTTATTCAATTTTAATTATTATTATTCACGAACTATTATCCAGTTTCAGAACATATTATTCAATTTAAGACTCGAGCAAAAAATAAGGGGAATATATATATTATACGGTGTGAATGAGTGAATGGCAGAATGGGCTGCTTTATAGTGAATATTTAACTACAACACTTAATGCATTAATAGTTCAATGTAAATATAATACCTAAATGTATAATTCACTTTTGGTCATAGGGTTCTTGTCAAAATATTTAAACTAATTTTCAAGTAATTAAAAGTATGTAAGTTCCAGATAAAATGTGTTAGTCTAA
Source organism: Magicicada septendecula (assembly GCA_034769895.1). NCBI lineage: Eukaryota > Metazoa > Arthropoda > Insecta > Hemiptera > Cicadidae > Magicicada > Magicicada septendecula. The sequence goes on along the minus strand of CM068376.1, from coordinate 147,337,214 downwards.
GTTATTTCGTCATTACCACGTTCTCATTTCTGTGTTGAAAAAATTCGTCTAACGTTCCGGAATCTTCTGAATTGTTAATTGGGTGGGGTCAGATTGCTAAATTGTCCGTTTTATTAAGGTAAAGTGTAAAGGTCTCCATATCTGTCCTTCAAAGATATAGGTGGCGACTCTGGGCTTCTGATAAAATTTCTGCAACAGGTAAGTCCTGGTAGTGGTTTTATGTATTAAATATATTTTGGCATATTTTTTATTGTTACAAATGTCGACGCGCTGCCAGGATTTTCGTTTAATTTTAATTTTATACGAGATAGACCTATTTTAATACACAGAAAATAGGATGTGGTAATGACGAATTTATAAAAATGATTTAGCGTATATAATTATACACATAGGTTATGTTTGTGTTAGTAAGGGATACAGTTGTGTTAGGCGTTTTAATTTTACAATAATAGTCGTTTTTTATATATAAAAAGAAATAGAAATAAAATTTTAAATATGGGGGAAGTACGAGATAACGAAATAATAAAAATGATGCAAGCACTTTTTAGTGAACAGAAAAATGAAATTAGACAAATCCAAAATAATCTTAATATGCAATTTGATGAAGTGAAAAAAGAAATTCAAGAACAAGGCTATATTTGTGATAAAAGATTAAGTGAAATAGAGACGCGGCTAGGCGAAATAGAATTAGAAAATGAGAAAGTAATAAGCAAATTAAAATCGAACAAAGATGACAGGGTAAGCAGGGGTGGAAATGATAATTTAAATAATGAGTTGACAAGTAATAACAATGATAATACAAATAAAAATGTGGTGTTAGAAAATGATGGTGTAGATGTTGAGAGTGATAACGTAATTGTAGAAAGAGTAGAAGTTGATAAGGAAATGTTAATGTGTGTGTATGAATTAGAGAGAGAGAGGAAAAATAATGTTGTAGTAGAGTGGGGACAGGGGGCAAATTTTCCCTTTATTATTTATGATGTTTATGATGATGATTTAACGTGGCCACAAGTGGTATTGAAGGGCAAGAGTCCCGTTTTGGTAGATGAATTAAAGTGTTTATTTTTGTTGAGTAATTGCGTACCCTCTGTCTGGAATGACTGTGAGAGTGTGATGTGGTGTTATGAAGAGAGAGAAGTAAGTAAAGAATGGTATGTGACAGAATTGTATGATTTGCATAGAAAATATGACGATTGGAAAGAAAGTTTGAAAGTATATGTGAATGATAATAACTATAATGTTTTGAATAAAGTAATTAACCCAATCATGAATATATTTACCGATGGAGACGTAACAAATATGCCTAATGTTGACTGGCTTAATGATTATGTGGATAAAATAAATGAGTTTAGTTTGTATGGTTACAACACACAAAACAGTCATTTGTGTGGGAAAACAATTGAACGATGTTATGTAGAACCAAGGTTAATCTGGGACGATGGAGGTTAAACTATTAAAACAATAAAAGACAGTATAAACATTATGTTTTATGGTTTTTTGACATGGCAAATCTGGACAAATGAAGTGCGGAAAAAACTGAACAATAAATAACAAGAGTTTGTAAATAAAAATATAGTTATAATATAAAATGTACAAAAATAAAATGTGTTAGTCTAAGTTATTTCGTCATTACCACGTTCTCATTTCTGTGTTGAAAAAATTCGTCTAACGTTCCGGAATCTTCTGAATTGTTAATTGGGTGGGGTCAGATTGCTAAATTGTCCGTTTTATTAAGACAAAGTGTAAAGGTCTCCATATCTGTCCTTCAAAGATATAGGTGGCGACTCTGGGCTTCTGATAAAATTTCTGCAACAGGTAAGTCCTGGTAGTGGTTTTATGTATTAAATATATTTTGGCATATTTTTTATTGTTACACTTTAAATTGAGATTCATATGCACAAATGTAGAATATGAAGTATGACTATGTTAATAAAAATTGTTATTGTTGTTGAACAGCAGAGTTTCATTGCAAGTCCCGTCTCACTGGACCCAGCGCATTTTTGCTTCTCTAGGCCTTCTGCCTAGGTTTAAATATCTAATGGCCCCTCTTAAAAAAAAAATTTTATAAAGCATAAAAATTTTTAAAGAGGGGTTACAGTGTGAAGTAATCAATGTAGTGCAGTCATGTTGAAATAGCAGAATGTTGGCTGTCAAAGCAGTTCTTATCGGTCATAATTAGTTTTTCAGCTCCACCTATGTAGTTGTGTTGTCACACATTCCTGTAATACTTAAATAAATGAATGACAGCCACACAACGTGTTAGATTCATTGAATATGATAACCTGTAGTCTCTGAATGTTAGTCGTGGCAAAGTGGTGTCCACATAGACTAAACATCTTCATGAATGGGGCAATCCAGTTTGCATGAATATGCAGTCCTACCCTTCTATGAGCACATTATTAGATCAGAGCACTTTGAAAGTCACATGATCAGCCACGTTTATAATTTGTCATCTGATAAATTAATTTGTGTGTGAGTGGACAACATACAAATTAGAATCTGAAACATGTGTCAGATAAGTTTAGTTTAATTTATCTTGATTGTATATCATTTTCTTCTTGCACCAGGGAAGGTGAATTACCTGTTACGATTCCAAAATAAATACATCCATTTCACCAATGCTTCCCAGGTCTTCTTATATTTCTTTATCCAATAGGCTTTTATTGCCAAACTTCCTTGATCAACCTGCCATCAGCATCCTGTTCAGATGAGCAATCCATCTCTCTTTATTTTTGTGCAATTCGAACTTGAATGTTATAATTGCATTAGTCTTCACTGTAAAGTCTGCCCCTTCATGTGCAGCCTTTAACATATCACAAGATTCTCATCTCCAATGTGTGTATTCTCCTGAAGACTCAGTTTGTCTTCAGTGGAACCCAAGTTGAGAACCATACAACATCATCAGTAATATTCATCTAGCTATCCAAGGTGGTAAGATGAATAAAATCTGTCGTCTCTTTCAAAGCAAGAGGCAATGATATAATGGTTGACAAATTTCTAAAAAACAGTGTTTACAGAAACCCACGTGTCTTACTGACTCCAATATAATTGTAGAATATTCTTGTGTTATTTTCAAATTCAGCAGACTCATGCATTATTCTAATAACAAAACTAGGCAACTTATCAAATAATCCTCTATTGTATCTACCAGTAAGCCTCTTGATCATGATGTTAAAAATATGTGAAAGGCTTTTAGTAAGAAACATTAAACAAAAGCTAATATAGTCAACACCAGTATAGTTTCAGAGAGAAACATTCAACAGTTAACAATGCAATAAAATTGTATATAAGATCATAGATAGCTTGGAAATCAAGAAAGTGTATAGGCCTAAGCTTTATTATACCAGATCTTTGACAAATTGTGTCATAAAGGTCTCAACTGAAAAGTTAAAAAGAAATCTTCTGGACTAGGTGACTACAATGCCTTACATCGAGTCTTATTTTGTAATAAGATTCTTGTAAGGGAAGTATGGCTATTTTGGTATCACATGAAAATCATTATTAAAGCTTTGGAAAATCTATTAATCTGCATAAACAAAGTACAATCTCTGTTTTAGAAATGAAGTATTAAAACATTCTAACCAAACCAAATGCATTCAGATCACAGTCACTACAAAATGCAAACTTTAAGATTGCAAGAGCAGAACTTAGATCACCAAAACCAACACTGAAAGAATTTCCCATTTGCACCCAGATATAAAATTTAAAAGACAATGATCAGAGGATTTATCTAGATAAGCTTGATTAGCTGTATACGAATGTTTCCAAATTTTAATTTTATATGGTTTCAAATTTTATTTCATGTTGGCTGGTGTCTCATAACTTTTTGAATGCATATAGTCCATGTAATGAGAACTGTAATATGATTTGAAGATGATATTATGAAAGAGACATCTTCTAACAGACAGTACTTATGTTGATAATCAGTCAGTACTTGGCTCTGTAAAACAGTTAGTTGTGTTTAAATGTTTTAAGTGGAGCCTTATAAACAACATGAGACTGAAGCTTGTTTATTCTGTATATGAATTTCTATGTAAAGCATAATAAAATTATAAAAATGTGGTCATTCTTGCATCTGTATGCATATCTAGCCTGTTCAAGCAAAAAGTGTTATTTGTGGTTTTGATATTGGTTATTAAAAAATTGTGTGTGTGTGTGTGTGTGTGTGTGTGTGTGTGTGTGTGTGTGTGTGTGTGTGTGTGTGTGTGTGTGTGTGTGTGTGTGTGTGTGTGTGTGTGTGTGTGTGTGTGTGTGTGTGTGTGTGTGTGTGTGTGTGTGTGATAAAGCAGAAAGTAATGTTCAATTAAAAAGCCAGAAATAATTCAGTTTTTTGGGTAGAAAATGAACTTCCTTATACAAAGCCTCAAGAGCCTCTCAACTGGAAAAAAAAAAATGGAAACCATCATAAAACAAAACTGTCCATCAAACCCCACTCTCAACCTGATATAAGCTATAAATATTTTGTACTGGACTTTAAGGAGAATGGGCCAAGAGAGAGTATAAAAGGTTTTTTTTAATTTCCACCCCCAGAAAATCAAAGAAGACAAAGAGAAAGTCCATGCCTGAAAAGGATACAAAATATAAAGAAGACATTGTGAGAATGTGAAAGGAAAATCTGCTTAAAGAAGATTCTCAAAATAAATAGTATAGGGATTGAGATACATAGCAGTAGCTGTAGGACTTCGCCGTGATATATATTTATGCACCCACATACATAATTTGTCCAATAATAAACTTCTGCAAGTGTAAAAATATTATTTTGTGTAATGTACATTTCTTAGAACACGTTCACATCATCAGAAACTAAGAAATAAGTTGAAGTTGTCTCTGATGTGATTCAATCCAATTCATTGAGATGTCCATAAATCCACATGAATTTGGTAGATACTACCTGAGAAGGTCGTCAACCACTGTCTTAAAATATTGCATTGCCTTCAGATTTCTTTTGATTTTGTTTTAATTGTTTTTTTCCAGTTTCATATGTTTCATGTATACTCATCTTAATCTGTCTTTCTTTGCAATTTGTTAATGTTACCCTTACATCTACATTAGTATATGAGTTTACTGGGTAGTAGGGATAAGTCATCAACTACTTTTTGTTTTAAAGTGTTAGATTGTCTCTATCTATTGAATGTTCTTTCCCATGCCTTCCCATCATTGTACATGATCATATGCTCTAGTATGTCCATCAGTAGTGACAATTTTATGGAGGACTTACATTACTTTTTAATGCAAACATGAAATTGCATAGCATCCATCAGATTTAAAAAATATCGGTATGGAGAACCCTACATGACTTCTATTTTCTAATATTTATATTTAAAATCATTTTCAAAATGAAATATTTCCGTAGAAACTACTTCTTGCTTCAGCCTTAACCACAGTACTGTGAACACTAACGTATACCACCTCATGTTAGCTCACTCGATTTTCACTGATTAGCACTGCCGAAACGTCTGGTTTTGTAGAAAACATTGGACCACAGCCAAGCAGCCCGGGAAGGAATTTTAACAATAAACTACTTCTTTTTGCTGATAACGTAGTATACATGACATAAATAAAAATTATGCCCTCCCCCTTCATTTATAGAAAATTGTCCTCACCCCCTTCAACTAGCCTCTTCATTAATAGATATTTCAGAATACTTTATTTATCAAAATTAAATACTTTACTCTTGTTAAAACATAAAACGTTGCTGGCAAACTACCCTTTCCCCTTAACCAATCTTCACCAAACTCAATAGGCCTTGAGTCCTCTACAACTCAGGTATATATGCAAAAAATTATTTGATTCTGTTTGAATTTACAGCAGTTATTGTTCGTCATAAAAAAATTGCTCTTGTTAAAACATAAAATGTTGCAGGTAAACTACCCCTTCCTCCTAACCGATCTTCACCAAAATCAATAGGCCTTGAGTCCTCTACAATTCAGGGACGTATGCAAAAAATTATTTGATTCTGTTTGAATTTACGGCAGTTATCGTTCATCAAAAAAAAAAATTACTCTTGAATGTTGCAGGTAAACTACCCCCTTCCCTTAACCGATCTTCACCAAAATCAATAGGCCTTGATTCCTCTACAATTCAAGGATGTATGCAAAAAATTATTTGATTGTGTTTGAATGTGTGGCAGTTATCGTTAGTCATAGAAAAATTACCCTTGTTAAAACATAAAACATTCCAGGTAAACTACCCCTTCCCCTTAACCGATCTTCACCAGAATCAATAGGCTTTGAGTCCTCTACACTTCAGGGGTGTATGCAAAAAATTATTTGATTCTGTTAGAATTTGCGGCAGTTATTGTTCACCATAGAAAAAATTCTACACATAGACACTTTTCGAAAAATGACTTTTCTTCATGTTTTGAGGGTAGTACAATCAGAATCAGCCCTTATCTCGGACACGATTTTTTTCGCCATCATCATACTTCCATTTCCTTGTGGAACATGGAAGTAAAAAACGTGCAGAGGACCATGTTTCAATATTCATAATTTCCATGGCATGAAATTTCACAAGATACCAAGTTTGACATGCACATTAAAACTGTATTGACTTGTCACTAATCCAATAATTTCATATGTAAGATTCGTTCTTAGAATATAAAACACATTACACCACTGTGGTTTAACAGAAACATCCTATCCCTTCCACAGAAGTTTCAGAGCTCTATGTGAACAAATTTTTCCAGTGTCATATAAAAATAAAATTGGGTTATTTCACTACTGCATCTACTCAGGTACTTCCACACTAAATCAGTGACAAGCTTCTGATGATGCATAATTGTTGTGTGGAATGTACCAAAGGCAAAACAAAACATTTACACTTGCAGAATATGTTTACTATTATGGTAAATCATAATATTTAAAACTTCAAAATTCAAGAAGAACTTCAAAACTGAAATTAGAAATTCAAGAAGCAATTTTTAACTAGGTAAAATGTATTCTCACTTACTTCAGTCATGTTTCAAGCAACAACTGGCCTGTAGTCAGCTGTATTCATTCATTTTGATTCACTATTGCCAAATAAGTAGTTGTGCACTGGTTGATTTTTACTATTAGTTTGTAAGTATGAAATTGAGTGGACTGTGTTGATTGTAAATGGTAGTATTTTAAATGGATTTATAGATATTTTTGTTTTATAAGTGTTTCTATTTGTATAATTTTTTATTTTTAAAATACTAAAGATTGGAGGTACTTACAAGACAAAGGTATCTAACGAACCCATTCAGAACACCGTATCCAACTTGCAGTGATCATCCGCATCATTACCAAGTAACCAGAAGTGGCTCAAGTGGCTTTTAGTGCCTAGTTTTTATTCCACCCCTACCATAAAAATATTAACATTCCATGTTTTCACATTGGCGATCTCAATTTCCAACTTTAAAGCTTATTTGCTTAATTTTATTAATAAAGAATGTGTTCTTTCATACACGTATTTTTATTTTTGTATTTGATACATAGATAGAAAATTATTCCTTTGTAATTTTCCTGCAGGTCTTCTATGTAATATCTTCAAATAAATACAACTGCAAGTAGGTTTATTTTCACCTGGCACATGTTTCACAGAAATTATTCTGTATCTTCAGAGGGTTTTGCGTCAGGTGAAAATAATTCTACTTGCAGTTGTATTTATTTGAAGATATTAGATAGAAAATTGTAAAACTTATTGCCATTATGATTTTTTAAAATTTATTTGTGGTATTTCCCATGTTAATGACAGTATAACATTTATCCAAATAACATCTCAAAATTCAACTAAACATTTTTAATTTTTTGGAAGAGTGGGAGAGGAAGGTTAACAATAATAGTGAAACAGATTTCCATAAAGTATCAATAATGATATGACTTGCTGTTTCAATTGTATATGTTTTTAGAACACACAACTGGTTGATGGTAAATATGTTATGCAGCCGTACACTATCCGATTGTAAATAATATTGTGTAATTAATATAAAAATGTGTAAATATGGTGATAGAAATTTATAAAAGGACAAAAAATGTAAAAAAAAAACACATTTTGTTATTATTTTAGACTTCAGTTTGGTATGCTTCCAAGTGTGACCCTGGACAGCTGCCTATATCACCCAGGCCTTGAGCCACCCTTGTAACTAACAGTAAAAAATCAGCCAACATACAATAACTTTACTGGGGACTGAATCAGTATGGCTGACACTGGGTATCATGTTAATGCCCAAATCTCACCTCAAGTAAGTGAGAATGCATTTTCGTTAGTACACTATTCGTATTATGGTGCCACCTGCAGGTGGAAGTCGGCAATCATTGTTGATATCCAGGCCTTTGATACAGCCACACCAAACAATATGTTTTTATTCATGAAATTCTTGTTCACCCTAATGGTCTTCTGCCTTTGATTTTACTTAGAATTAATATTAGGCAATTACCTGTATTAACTTCCGTCTTGTGACTTATTTGGTTTTTTCTTAAAACGACGCGTTTCGAGAATAAATTCTCATCATCAGGTTCCAATACTATAAAAACATCAAATTCACGCAAAAGGGGTCGTCAACTAGTTAAAATACACAAACACAAAAACACCACACATAATTTAACACCAACACAGTTGGTGTGGTGTTTTTGTGTTTGTGTATTTTAACTAGTTGACGACCCCTTTTAGGTGAATTTGATGTTTTTATAGTATTGGAACCTGATGATGAGAATTTATTCTCGAAACGCGTCGTTTTAAGAAAAAACCAAATAAGTCACAAGACGGAAGTTAATACAGGTAATTGCCTAATATTAATTCTAAATATTTAGTAACGTGACTTGGAGACAATTAAAACAAAATGAATTTGATTTTACACTGAAGTATGAGTTGTTGAACTACATATTTGGATCCTCACATAACATACCAAAAGTACTCCAACTTTTAAGACTTCTTCTTCTTTATCTGACCCTTCTGTCTCTCAGCGTCAGGTTTTTAGGTGTCGATATGGGTCTATATATGGGTGAAACACACTGCACACTTGCCCCAGGCAGCAGATTTCAGTCTTTCACCCAAGTGGGAATTTTCATTGCTGAAAAGGAAAAACTGTTTATAATTACATCGTTAACATAAGAGAATGCGGAAAGTGTGTCATAGTGGAAGTGATTTGTGTGTGTTTTCATTTGTCTACTTTAATTGCAATTTACTTTTCTAGTTTTATATTATGATATTATCCAATATAGTTTCTTCTCCATAACAACTAATCTGGACTTAGCCCTAGCCTCAGCAGTTATCACCCATCAGGTTTGTAGAAAAGTAATAGAGGACCCAGGATGCGGCCATAGAGCAGTGCAGCTCACATACAGCTGGAGATGTAGAGCTGGAGTTCTAAATCAAACTGCAAGAACATCATGGAACTTCAAAAAAGCAAACTGGACAAACTTTGAGGATTACCTGGAAGAAAACATCCATAGATTGATATAGAGGGTAGACCAGGAGAACTGACCAAACAACTTACCAGTCTAATTCTTTCCTCGGCAAAACAAAACATCCCTACAAGAAAAACAGCTAAGTACACGCCATTCTGGACCCCACAATTAACATATTTGAAAAAGGCTAGAGACCAGGCAAGAATAAAGGCGGAAAAATCCCAAAATCCTGCTGATGTGAAAGAGTGGCGAAGAAATGCGGCAGTATTAAGAAGACAAATATGTGAAGAAAAACGGAAATCATTCACGACATTCCTGAACAATCTGAACTACCGTACTGATGCTGCCAAAATTTATAAGCATATGAACATGCTAAACAACAACAACAAATTCCCCAAGTCAAGTAAGAGACCTATCATAATAAATGGCAGAGAAATCACAAACAACAGAGAGATAGCAGAAAGGTTTAACACATTCTATTCAACACAATACAAGATTGCTGCAAAGACTAAAGTCAATGAGAAGAAACTGAAACTCCAAGAAAGGCATCATAATACAAATACACCTTCATGCAAATGGGAGATATTTGTCAAAAATTTTTAATGGAAGAACTGAAGGAGGCAATAAAAAAGCTTAAAAATGGCAAGCAACCAGGATCAGATAGAGTGCAACCTGAATTTCTCAAGAACCTGAAGCCTGCCACATTAAGAACATTACTAACAATATATAACAAAATATGGAACTCAACTGAGTCTCTCCCTTCAGAATGGACAAAAGCAACCATTGTTCCCATAATTAAGCAAGGCAAACCAGCGGACTCAATAGCATCCTATAGACCCATTGTTCTTACATCACAATTGGCAAAGGTGCAGGAACGAATGATAGCAGCTAGATTGAACTGTTACTTGGAGAGAGAAGGATTGCTTGCCCCAGAACAGGCAGGCTTCAGAACAAATCGATCAGCATCACACCAAATAGCCCGTTTAACACAAGAAATTAAAAGTGCATTCAACAGAAATGAGTGTCCTGGCGGTCTTCGTAGACTTTAAGGGTGCATACGATACGTTATGGAGGGACAAACTGATAAATAAAATAAGACACCTTAACATCACAAAAAATATGTTTAATTGGTTTAAGAGATTTTTGAAACAGTGCTGGATTTCAACAAGATACAACGGCAGCCATTCCAAGTATAAACAAGTAAAAACCGGCCTACCACAAGGAGCTGTGAATAGTACAATCCTCTTTAATATCTATATAAATGACTTGGTCAAATGACTGAAAGTTGTTGAAGGAATATAGACATGCATGTTTGCCGATGACGTGCTCATCTGGGCCAAGGGATCAAACAAGAAAAGACAAGACATCGCTCTACAAAGGAACATGAACAAAGCTCTCCTTGGCCTGCAATAGTGGGCAAAAGAAAAAACATCCAGATTAATGCAGAAAAGTCTCTTTACCAGTACTTCTCATTGAAACATAGAAACCCCGACTTTTCACTAAAAGTAGGCGAGAACTTTCTACAGAAATCTGAAAATACTCGTTACCTGGGTGTTAACCTGGATAATAAGTTTAAATGGACACACCACATTGACAGCATAACTAAGAAGGTAAACAAACGAACAAACCTTATAAATCATCTCAGCGGAGTATCATGGGGATGTTCACAAGAAGTTCTAAACATGACATATAGAACATATATCAAGCCAGTAATAACTGTTGGCAGTGAAGGAACCATCACAAGCACTCCTGCAAATGAGGGCAGACTGGAACGTTTGCAGACCAACATCCTAAGACTCATCTCAGGTGGCGTCAAATCAACTCCAGTTACAGCATTACAACTATATACAGGCAACAAACCAATAACAGAGGAAATTAAGCAACAGGCAGCACTGCTAAACCTCAGAATTTAGTCACTACCTGAGAAGTCATGGGTTCATGAGAAGATGGAACCACAGAGACTCAGACCACAAAAGATCTGGCTAAACCAAAGTAGCAACTGCCTTCAATGCCACAGCATACCAACAGCAGTTATTAAAGTGATCCCCTTGGAAAATCCACTCAACTTTCATAGATATGAAGTACATCTCAATCTGATAGATGTTAAGAAGAAGACAACATCTCCAGAAGAACTAAAACAGGTAACGCTAACAACCATCAATGAGCAACTTCCGGAGGAAAACTGGCTACGTGTATACACTGATGGATCCTTGCTGGATGAAGTGGTTTGTGCTGGAGCAGGAGTGTTCTCCTCATTGTTTTCCCACTTTATTGCAGTGGCACAAAATAAATCAAGTTACGATGTGGAAGTAGAGTCTATCAAAGTGCATCGCAAAACCTCATTTGGAGGCCAAATTCCTTTTCAAAAGCAGTCCTTTTAGTGGACTCTACGTCTGCCATCCAGGCAACACTCTCTAGTACAGGAGCAACATCCAGGAGCACACTGGAAGCAAGGAACTCACCAGGCAGCTTACAGCACTTAACAAGGAGATAGGTATCTAGTGGATCCCATGTCACATAGGCATCTCGGGAAATGAGACAGCGGACATCTTGGCAAAGCGAGGGACAAAGATCTACCACCGGGAAAGTACCAACGACTTCAGTACCCTAAGAAGACTGATGACGAGGAAAACAAACTCTCGCTTCCTGGAAGAAGCAAGAAACATATCAAAAGGAAAAACATGGTCAGGGATTGAAGAGTTATGGAATAAATACTGTAGAAAACCCAGGAAGGAAGCAGTCGCCAACTTTAGATTGGAAACTGTTTATAACTGTCTCTCAGCGCATCTCTACAAATTAAAAATTTTCACCACAGAAGAATGTGTATTGTGAAGGAGAGAAGGCTCAAAAATGAACAAAAATCATCTATTGGAGTGTGTGAAGCTGAACCGGGAAATGCAAGAACTCTGAAATTACAGTGGTCTTTATTGGGAAGCTCGCTACCAAATGGGTTAAATATACCAAAGGGGAGCCATTGGAAAACAACAACACAACAACAGTTTCTTCTCCAAATAGTGTACTACATTTTTGTCATTTCAGTTACCTGACATACGTTTCACTGAAGTTCATCTGCATCATCAAAGGTTTATAAAAAAAATCTAGTTTTGTAATCACAAACATTCTCATAATTGACATCAAAATTAGCATAGAAATTAATTATTCGCAAATTTTTGTGAAAGGTTGTAATTAGTAGTTAAACCAAAATTTTGTCTGTAATGAACAACATTTTAAGTTGTGTACTATTCACAAATTAATTTAATTATTTAGTATGTTAGGGACTTGTTCGGTATTTTAGCGCAAAAAATATTTACGTGCTTGAACAAAATATTTACGTATGTAGATCGACTCATGCGCCCTAGCGACTGCCATTTGTAACACGCTTAGTGCATGCACATTTTAGTCTGTTCAGACTCGGACTCGTAATGGGCAACGAACCATTACATAATGTCACGTAGCTGCAAACCAGGTTGCCGCATTCACTCCTGGACCTTTGCTAGATTATTTATTTTTTCATCAATCAAGGTAAACCTCATATCAATTATTCCTACAGAGTCCTGCTTCCCCCCAGTTTGATATTCCTTTGAAGCCTGGGATATTTCCGATAAGGTAAGCTGAATTTATGATTTGAATATTCTTTTTTAACAGCTCACCACTTCCTTTAATCTTGCCAGAAGAGTGAATTATTAAACCATACAGGTTTTCATTACGTGAGGTTCTTCTAATTTTTATGGGACAAAAAAAACTTACAGTTCCTACCAGAGGATTTGCATCCAATTTATTTTGTCATAGGTTACATTCAATCCATGTAAGATTGTGTTTTCACCTACTTGAGCTTAATTACAATGTTTTGGCTTTACCTTTTTTTCTGATTAAGATTTTGCACGGTCTCTATGGGGTGTGTTTGGTCTGAGGCTGTTTAATTAATGTAGATTATTAAACTTTCACTTGTGAAACTTACTTTGTTTCCTCCCGTACGCGTTTCGGCGTGATGAGCACCTTCATCAGCGGTGTGAGACAGATGACGGCGCACATCACGCTGAAACGCATACGGGAGGAAACAAAGTAAGTTTCACAAGTGAAAGTTTAATAATCTATATTAATTTAATGCTGTGAAAAAGAAGATGAACTATCGAAACAGCTGTTTAATTTATAACACATACATTACAATAAATTTTGGTGGACGCATGTGACAATTCCTGGTGGGTTAAAAATTTGTTCTCATGTATTTATTGCTTTCTTATCCTGGTTTTCTTGGGGTGTAGCCCAACATGTTTTCATGCTTGTGAGATTTCAAAACCTATATTGTAATGTTTTCTGCCATGTGGCAGAGCTTATACATGCAGGTTACAATTGACAAGATTACCAAGACTTGTTTTAGTAAATGGCGAGTTATCCCAATGTTTGGTTCATTGGTATGTACCAAATGTTTATATATATTGCGACAGTACAAATAAGTGATGTACTGAGCATGGAATGTAAAAAATTTAAATTTACTTAATAAACTGTAAGTAATTAATGATATATTAGAAAGAAGCATGTTAGGGATTGCAGGCTTGGCTCAGACAAAAATATGAACAGGTGTTTCGACCTGAATCAACGTGCACACACACAAATGTAACTGAAAGTGTGTACACCAGTATTTTGCTAGTGTGTGTGAACGCAGGTCTCTGCAGGCAAGTTTGCCACCCCAAGATGAATAATTGCACAATTACTGTTTTTCCGTAATTATTCATAAACTAGAATTAAGAATTAAAATCCAAAAGCACCATAAAATGTAAATAAATTTACTAAATACTGTGTACAAAAACCACGCGAAAGTGACACACCGTACGAGTGCAATAGTGAAATAACTGTGTACAAACCTAAAGGGTTAAGTTGCAATATCCAAAATGACAGTGAACATGTGTTGTAAAATTAGTTATAAGATAAGTATAAGAGTATACTTACAGGACTCTGCAATTCGCAGAAATATAAAAAATAGCGAATTTGACAAAGAGTGGGGGAACTGACGCCAGAGACAGTTTCTAACATGTCGATTTTGTATCACTGCAGGGTGTCAACCAAGACATGGGTATAAATAGGACACGCAAGCTACAGTGGTTCTCTTTTTTGAGTCATCCACGGTGCAGCGGGAGCTTATGCCCGTCAGCACGGCATATTTATTTTTTTTCCGTAAACAGTTTAAATTTGCCAGTTACGTACAAATACGTAACTAAGCTGTAAAGACAATCATTTTAATTAATAACAGCACTACTTAAGAAGATCCATTAATGATTCGACACTAGACAAGAGAAGAGTTCCAGAGAGAGATACGACGCTGGACAAGAGGAGAGTTCCAGAGAGAGATACGACGCTGGACAAGAGGAGAGTTCCAGAGAGAGAGCCAGCCGATGCTGGACAAGAGGAGAAGAGAGACAGCCGACGCTGGAGGCGAGACGAGGACGAATACCGATGGAACAAAAAATGATCGAGTATGATTGACGACAATAAGGTGATAGACAACTTATTCATATCTTAATCATACAAAGAATTCAAAGACAGTTAAAGACATTAATATTTTATTTAAAAATAAGAGCAATGTTTCTTGTATAGTAGAGTTAAAATCATAGATGTTTTAGAAATACAATTAACGTAACAAGAGCTCAAATTAATATGATATCAAATGATTAAAGAGCATTTAAATAAAAGCAATTAGTATTTGAGAAAACAGTACTGAGAAACAATAACTATTAATATTTTGAGTACGTTACAATATAGAAAAAAAGATTTAAATATTGATATTTTGAAACATATTAATAGACTGAGTAGTCTAAAAAAATGAGATTTTTCTTTTATATAATAATTAGTAGCATAGAATATTTAGTCAGTAAGGATGTATATATCTTAAGCCTTACGGCATAATAACAAATAATAACTAATGTTTTAAAATCGAAGTCAGTGCCATGTGCACATATTTTTTTATAGTATCAAATAAATTTTAATTACCGTTTCAAGTTACATAGAGTTCTTATTGCAGATACACCTGAACCCCAATTTAAATGTTATATTGTTTAAAGAATTTGTCAATCTTGAACGTGAGATCGTTCACGCCTATTTATGTATATGTAACGTTGCATAAATTTGGTGCTCCAAGATCGTGGGGCTCCACAAATTTAAATTATAATAAATTTGCAAATTGTCACGTTGCATAATTTGTCGCCCAACGTGGGGCTCGACATGCCTAAATTTATGTACAAAAATTTGTGACATAAATTGTAGCTCATGAATGTATGACCCGATCCCCATCATTTAACTATTAAAATTTTGTTATGTAGCTAAATGGTTGCTCTAAAATATAAAGAGTGTGTTATATGAAAAATATATAGTATTTAATTATTATTTATATTAAACAGTAACTGAATGTAATGTTAATTGTTGTGTAATCACACACCTGGCGCCCACAAATAATATTGTTGTCTATGTAACAGGTGTAACTGTAATGAGTATTAATAATAACTATTAATAAAAATAAAGAAGTAAATAAATAAGTAGGGAACGGTTATCAATAATAATTTTTAAAGAATTACTATTAAATAAATATTTTAATAATACTTCAACATGACGACTCCAGAAAATTTAGACGTCGAAGCATTCCAGATGATGATGCGTGCCTGGGTCGATGAATTAAGCACAAAACAGACAGAAAATTTAAATAAACAGACAGAAAATTTAAATGCTAGAATAGACGAATTAAAAGAATCTAATAAGAAACAATTAGAAGAACAAACTGAAAATTTTAGACAGGACATCATAAAAATTACCGAGAGTCTAGAAGAGTTAAAAATTGATAATCTCCAGTTGAAACAAGACAACATAGAAATAAAACAAAGTATAATCGATAGTAATGCACAATTAACCGAAAAAATTGGTGATACCAACATACGTATTGATACTCTAGAGAATAATTTTAAACAAGCCTTACATGAACAAGTTGTACGGATTGAAAATAAACAAAAAGAATTACGTCTCGAGTGGAGAAAAGATTTAAAAGAAACGCATAAACAAATAAATGATACTTTAACTACTATAACGCGAGAGCAGGATGATAAAATCCAAACTATTAATAATGTATCCCAAGTAAATACCAGTAAACTTAGAGAAATAGAAACACGTACTGTAGTTATTGAGAATAAAATTGAAGAAACTACGAAAGACCGTTCGGGAGACGTATCACATATGAAAGAAGAGATTCAAGAGGAAATGAACCAACTACGAAGTGAGTTAAGAAGACGACAGAACCAAATGACCATATTTCCTACACCAACAGAAGAAAGGAGCAGACTTAAGTTCTCAGGTGGTAAAGGGGAGAACAGTATGGAATTCCTAGCAAGAGTAGAGAAGGAAATAGAAAAAATTGGGAGTGCAATAAATGACGACGAGAAGATAGACTTCGTCACGCGATATCTTAGAGATTCAGCCAGCCAATGGTACTCTATTATTAGAGATAACGTTAGTACATATCAGCAGTTTCATGAAGCATTCGAGAACCGATACTGGAATCTACATACCCAACGACAAGTACGGGATCAACTCGAATATGGAAAGTTCAATCCACAAGGACAGCAGAGTATTGAACAATACACAATTACGCAAATAGAACGTGTAAAGCATCTCAAACCTAAATTCTCAGAATATGAAATTGTTTCAAAATTATCTTACCATTTTCAGCGAGATATCCAGTTAGCAGTTTATACACAAGGGATCAAAACCATAGAAGAATTTTTAATCCTTGTAACACAGTCGGAGAATATCAATAAAGGTAAGAACACACAATACTGGGAACAAAAACACGCAAATCATCACCATAATTATCACAGAGATGACAAGAAAGCAATACAAAACACTACACCGCACCGTGATAATTATAAAATAAATTATTCGCCACCAATGTACAACACTACAACACGCACAGCTAAAGAAACTGAACAAAATAATACAGCTAGACGACAAGGAGACGTTATATGGTCATCCAATCGTAAACAGTTTTCAAAACCAGCTGACAAACGCGTTGCCGCAGTACGAGGGGACGACGAAAAAAAATTGAAGAGAGAAGGCCAAGGAATGAATGAGACAGTAACATTCCACAGCCGACCGTCTACATCAAAGGCTGAATAAACGGAAGCAAAATTATAAAATAAACAACATGTACCCCTGCGATATTAGGGAAGACTTATTAAGCACCGAACAGGATATAAAGCGAGACGCGCAGCAAACACAATGCCCTATTGTGACTGTGAACATAAACAGGTGTAAAATACGAATGCTAGTTGATACCGGCAGCCAGCTGTCTGTTCTTAACGCTGCATGGGTTCAACACAACAAGAAATATTTTAAAAATACTGCAATTTTGCCTGTAAATAATTTAAATATTACAACAGCTACAAATAAAAAAGAAAGAGTTAAACAACAAGCATATGTAACTCTAACATATAAAAATCTAGAGTTAGAACACCCTATGATAATTATGCATAAATTGATTTATGATGGAATTTTAGGTATCGATATACTAAATACAATAAATGCTAAGATTAATATTAATGATAATATAATTATGTGTAATTATAAAAATGTTCAATATGATGTAAACATGAACAGCGAGGAAGAAGAGTGCAAGGTAAGTGAAACACCTATTACTTTGTACAAGCCACAAATACAATATGGTCCAACTCGACATGTGAATGCGGTAGATGAAGGGATGACGACACAGGAAGAAGAGAAACTGCACGAATTAATAGAAGAATATAGTGATGTATTTAGTGAAGTACCGACGCAGACGACAGTATACGAGCACTCTATAGTTGTGTCAGACCCTACAAAAGTCATTAGGAAGACATACCCTATCCCAATGCGATATGAGGAAGAGGTTGAACTAGAAATTCGGCGTATGATCGAAAGTGGAGTCATAGAGCGATCGAACAGCAACTTCCTGAATCCTCTAGTGGTAGTGAAGAAGAAAAATGGAGAGATACGTCTATGCCTTGACATGAGGGAGCTGAACAGCATTGTATTAAAGGAGTATGACTGTGCACCAACTGCGGACGAACTATTTACTAAGTGTGAAGGAGCAAGGTACCTGACGAAGCTAGATTTACGCTCAAGTTTCTGGCAGATTCCAATTCGTGAAGAGAATAGAAAGTACACTGCTTTCCTGTATAAAAATAAATGCTACCAACACAGGGTAGTACCCTTCGGATTAAACACGAGTTTAGCAGCCATCGTAAAGTGTCTAGAAAGAGCCCTAGGACCTGAAGTGGAACCCTACACCATGATATTTGTAGATGATATCTTAGTTGTATCTAAAACGTTAGATGAACATATAAAACATCTAAGCACGATATTCCAAAAGTTTAGGCAAGCGAACATATCCCTTAACCTAGACAAATGTGAATTTATCAAAACCTCTATCCAATTCCTAGGTCACATTATTTCATCCTCTGATATTCAACCCGATCCTATCAAAATTTCCAGCATAACTAATTTCCCTATACCCGGAAATCTCAAAGAGTTAAGAGCATTCTTAGGACTCACAGGATACTACAGAAGATTCTCACCGTTATATGCAAGATATACGCAACCGCTTCTAGAGCTGACGAAGAAAGAAAAAAAATGGAAGTGGGTGAAGAAACATCAAGATGCCTTTAACCAAGTGAAAGAGCTGTTCATCGAAAATATTATGTTACATCATCCTCAAAGAGAAGGAAAATTCGTAATATACTCCGATGCTAGTGACTACGCAGTAGGAAGTGTACTATATCAACAAGACACGATGGGAGAGCACCGAGTTATTGCCTACGCCAGTAGAGTCTTCAAAGGAGCTGAAAAACACTACTCCACATCAGAAAAAGAAATACTTGCTATAGTATACGCTCTTAAGCAATTCAGATATTATGTTTATGGTACTCATTTTGAGATACATACTGACCACCAAACATTATCATTTTTATTAAAATGCAAAGTAACAAATGCCCGATTATTAAGATGGATTTTAGCCATTAGCGAATACTCATTTACCATTAAATAATACTGTAAAGGTAAAGACAATATTGTAGCGGACACATTAAGCCGATACATCAAAGAAGAATGTGAAGAAGTTTATGTGAGCGAAAAGAAAGATGTACGATTGTTATCAATTAAATTCAAAGAGAATGATGAAGTAAAACAAATGCTGAAAAACTTAGCACATCAACAAGATTTGGACATGACGATAAGGGAGATGAAGAACCAAGAACAGCTACCAAATCATTATAAGGTACTAAATGGAATTCTTTTCAGGTTAGTAAGACAAGACTGGAAGATAGTACTAACGAATGACATGCTACAAAAATTAATTCGACCAGCACATGAGAGTTTAGCACATGCTGCCGCTCTGAAATGTTATTTGAGTCTACGAGAAGATTTTACGATCAATAATATGTATCGAAAGATAAAGAAAGAAGTAAAGAAGTGTTATGAGTGTCAAACGGCGAAAGGGCCGAATTTACACACATATGTAGGAATGCAAAGTATACAGAAGGAGAACAAAGGAGAGCTAATTGCAGTGGATTTTCTGGGACCATTACCACGATCAAGTCGAGGTGTGAAGCACATATTGGTATGTATCGATGTGTTTTCCAAGGCAGTCTGACTGTACCCAATTATGCGACCCACAACCAAAGTTGTTCTAAAGATACTACTGCAGAAATATATTCCGTTATATGGAAAAATGAAGAAGATACTCAGTGATCAAGGTGTACAATTCCAAAGTGAAAAATGGGAGAGGACGTTAAGGGAAAATGGAATACAACCAGTACTCACATCCATAAGACATCCTCAAGGAAACCTTGCTGAGAGAGTTAACAAAGAATTAGGTAAATATTTACGAATATATTGCCATAATCAACACAATAAATGGGCAGAATATTTACCATTTCTTGAAAAAGCCATTAACGAAAATTATAGTGAAGCAACAGGATACACTCCAATGGAATTAGAAGAAGATAAGAAGCCAACCAGATTTTGGACTAAATATATAAACAAACCTAATAACCAAAATGTACCTGTACCAATAAGTGTGAAAATTGGATACGCAAGACAACGGATAACAGAAAGGGGTAACAAGAGAATAGAGAGATTTAATCTAACTCACAAGCTACAAAAAATTCAACGTGGGAGAAAGTATACTACTCAAAGCAAATCCAGTGGGAAAACGGAGTGATAATACGGCGAAGAAATTCTTCAGACTTTATAATGGACCGTATACATTAAGACAGCAAGTAGGACAGAACACTTTCATCGTATATGATGAGATACAGAAGAAAGAAATTGGTAAATTCCACGCAACGTCATTTAGGAAGTTCTACACATGAAAACAGAGGTCAATGAAACCAGTTAAATCAGCTGTTTGTAAAGCCACCCTACTACAAGGTCGCGAGCAGTGAGCGTACGAAGAGGGGAGGTAAGACATTTGTATACACTCCAATTAAGGGTGAAATGACGAATATTATTCTTTATTATTTGTTACATTTTTTTTGCAAATAATAATAATAAATAAATAAATAAATTTATTAAATTTTTTTTTGTTTCCAAGCAGAGGAATAATGCGACAGTACAAATAAGTGATGTACTGAGCATGGAATGTAAAAAATTTAAATTTACTTAATAAACTGTAAATAATTAATGATATATTAGAAATAAGCATGTTAGGGATTGCAGGCTTGGCTCAGACAAAAATATGAACAGGTGTTTCGACCTGAATCAACGTGCACACACACAAATGTAACTGAAAGTGTGTACACCAGTATTTTGCTAGTGTGTGTGAACGCAGGTCTCTGCAGGCGAGTTTGCCACCCCAAGATGAATAATTGCACAATTACTGTTTTTCCGTAATTATTCATAAACTATAATTAAGAATTAAAATCCAAAAGCACCATAAAATGTAAATAAATTTACTAAATACTGTGTACGAAAACCACGCGAAAGTGACACACCGTACGAGTGCAATAGTGAAATAACTGTGTACAAACCGAAAGGGTTAAGTTACAATATCCAAAATGACAGTGAACATGTGTTGTAAAATTAGTTATAAGATAAGTATAAGAGTATACTTACAGGACTCTGCAATTCGCAGAAATATAAAAAATAGCGAATTTGACAAAGAGTGGGGGAACTGACGCCAGAGACAGTTTCTAACATGTCGATTTTGTATCACTGCAGGGTGTCGACCAAGACATGGGTATAAATAGGACACGCAAGCTACAGTGGTTCTCTTTTTTGAATCATCAACGGTGCAGCGGGAGCTTATGCCCGTCAGCACGGCGTATTTATTTTTTTCCGTAAACAGTTTAAATTTGCCAGTTACGTACAAATACGTAACTAAGCTGTAAAGACAATCATTTTAATTAATAACAGCGCTACTTAAGAAGATCCATTAATGATTTGACACTAGACAAGAGAAGAGTTCCAGAGAGAGATACGACGCTGGACAAGAGAAGAGTTCCAGAGAGAGATACGACGCTGGACAAGAGAAGAGTTCCAGAGAGAGATACGACGCTGGACAAGAGAAGAGTTCCAGAGAGTGATACGACGCTGGACAAGAGGAGAGTTCCAGAGAGAGATACGACGCTGGACAAGAGGAGAGTTCCAGAGAGAGAGACAGCCGATGCTGGACAAGAGGAGAAGAGAGACAGCCGACGCTGGAGGCGAGACGAGGACGAATACCGATGGAACAAAAAATGATCGAGTATGATTGACGACAATAAGGTGATAGACAACTTATTCATATCTTAATCATACAAAGAATTCAAAGACAGTTAAAGACATTAATATTTTATTTAAAAATAAGAGCAATGTTTCTTGTATAGTAGAGTTAAAATCATAGATGTTTTAGAAATACAATTAACGTAACAAGAGCTCAAATTAATATGATATCAAATGATTAAAGAGCATTTAAATAAAAGCAATTAGTATTTGAGAAAACAGTACTGAGAAACAATAACTATTAATATTTTGAGTACGTTACAATATAGAAAAAAAGATTTAAATATTGATATTTTGAAACATATTAATAGACTGAGTAGTCTAAAAAAATGAGATTTTTCTTTTATATAATAATCAGTAGCATAGAATATTTAGTCAGTAAGGATGTATATATCTTAAGCCTTACGGCATAATAACAAATAATAACTAATGTTTTAAAATCGAAGTCAGTGCCATGTGCACATATTTTTTTATAGTATCAAATAAATTTTAATTACCGTTTCAAGTTACATAGAGTTCTTATTGCAGATACACCTGAACCCCAATTTAAATGTTATATTGTTTAAAGAATTTGTCAATCTTGAACGTGAGATCGTTCACGCCTATTTATGTATATGTAACGTTGCATAAATTTGGTGCTCCAAGATCGTGGGGCTCCACAAATTTAAATTATAATAAATTTGCAAATTGTCACGTTGCATAATTTGTCGCCCAACGTGGGGCTCGACATGCCTAAATTTATGTACAAAAATTTGTAACATAAATTGTAGCTCATGAATGTATGACCCGATCCCCATCATTTAACTATTAAAATTTTGTTATGTAGCTAAATGGTTGCTCTAAAATATAAAGAGTGTGTTATATGAAAAATATATAGTATGTAATTATTATTTATATTAAACAGTAACTGAATGTAATGTTAATTGTTGTGTAATCACACACCTGGCGCCCACAAATAATATTGTTGTCTATGTAACAGGTGTAACTGTAATGAGTATTAATAATAACTATTAATAAAAATAAAGAAGTAAATAAATAAGTAGGGAACGGTTATCAATAATAATTTTTAAAGAATTACTATTAAATAAATATTTTAATAATACTTCAACATGACGACTCCAGGAAATTTAGACGTCGAAGCATTCCAGATGATGATGCGTGCCTGGGTCGATGAATTAAGCACAAAACAGACAGAAAATTTAAATAAACAGACAGAAAATTTAAATGCTAGAATAGACGAATTAAAAGAATCTAATAAGAAACAATTAGAAGAACAAACTGAAAATTTTAGACAGGACATCATAAAAATTACCGAGAGTCTAGAAGAGTTAAAAATTGATAATCTCCAGTTGAAACAAGACAACATAGAAATAAAACAAAGTATAATCGATAGTAATGCACAATTAACCAAAAAAATTGGTGATACCAACATACGTATTGATACTCTAGAGAATAATTTTAAACAAGCCTTACATGAACAAGTTGTACGGATTGAAAATAAACAAAAAGAATTACGTCTCGAGTGGAGAAAAGATTTAAAAGAAACGCATAAACAAATAAATGATACTTTAACTACTATAACGCGAGAGCAGGATGATAAAATCCAAACTATTAATAATGTATCCCAAGTAAATACCAGTAAACTTAGAGAAATAGAAACACGTACTGTAGTTATTGAGAATAAAATTGAAGAAACTACGAAAGACCGTTCGGGAGACGTATCACATATGAAAGAAGAGATTCAAGAGGAAATGAACCAACTACGAAGTGAGTTAAGAAGACAACAGAACCAAATGACCATATTTCCTACACCAACAGAAGAAAGGAGCAGACTTAAGTTCTCAGGTGGTAAAGGGGAGAACAGTATGGAATTCCTAGCAAGAGTAGAGAAGGAAATAGAAAAAATTGGGAGTGCAATAAATGACGACGAGAAGATAGACTTCGTCACGCGATATCTTAGAGATTCAGCCAGCCAATGGTACTCTATTATTAGAGATAACGTTAGTACATATCAGCAGTTTCATGAAGCATTCGAGAACCGATACTGGAATCTACATACCCAACGACAAGTACGGGATCAACTCGAATATGGAAAGTTCAATCCACAAGGACAGCAGAGTATTGAACAATACACAATTACGCAAATAGAACGTGTAAAGCATCTCAAACCTAAATTCTCAGAATATGAAATTGTTTCAAAATTATCTTACCATTTTCAGCGAGATATCCAGTTAGCAGTTTATACACAAGGGATCAAAACCATAGAAGAATTTTTAATCCTTGTAACACAGTCGGAGAATATCAATAAAGGTAAGAACACACAATACTGGGAACAAAAACACGCAAATCATCACCATAATTATCACAGAGATGACAAGAAAGCAATACAAAACACTACACCGCACCGTGATAATTATAAAATAAATTATTCGCCACCAATGTACAACACTACAACACGCACAGCTAAAGAAACTGAACAAAATAATACAGCTAGACGACAAGGAGACGTTATATGGTCATCCAATCGTAAACAGTTTTCAAAACCAGCTGACAAACGCGTTGCCGCAGTACGAGGGGACGACGAAAAAAAATTGAAGAGAGAAGGCCAAGGAATGAATGAGACAGTAACATTCCACAGCCGACCGTCTACATCAAAGGCTGAATAAACGGAAGCAAAATTATAAAATAAACAACATGTACCCCTGCGATATTAGGGAAGACTTATTAAGCACCGAACAGGATATAAAGCGAGACGCGCAGCAAACACAATGCCCTATTGTGACTGTGAACATAAACAGGTGTAAAATACGAATGCTAGTTGATACCGGCAGCCAGCTGTCTGTTCTTAACGCTGCATGGGTTCAACACAACAAGAAATATTTTAAAAATACTGCAATTTTGCCTGTAAATAATTTAAATATTACAACAGCTACAAATAAAAAAGAAAGAGTTAAACAACAAGCATATGTAACTCTAACATATAAAAATCTAGAGTTAGAACACCCTATGATAATTATGCATAAATTGATTTATGATGGAATTTTAGGTATCGATATACTAAATACAATAAATGCTAAGATTAATATTAATGATAATATAATTATGTGTAATTATAAAAATGTTCAATATGATGTAAACATGAACAGCGAGGAAGAAGAGTGCAAGGTAAGTGAAACACCTATTACTTTGTACAAGCCACAAATACAATATGGTCCAACTCGACATGTGAATGCGGTAGATGAAGGGATGACGACACAGGAAGAAGAGAAACTGCACGAATTAATAGAAGAATATAGTGATGTATTTAGTGAAGTACCGACGCAGACGACAGTATACGAGCACTCTATAGTTGTGTCAGACCCTACAAAAGTCATTAGGAAGACATACCCTATCCCAATGCGATATGAGGAAGAGGTTGAACTAGAAATTCGGCGTATGATCGAAAGTGGAGTCATAGAGCGATCGAACAGCAACTTCCTGAATCCTCTAGTGGTAGTGAAGAAGAAAAATGGAGAGATACGTCTATGCCTTGACATGAGGGAGCTGAACAGCATTGTATTAAAGGAGTATGACTGTGCACCAACTGCGGACGAACTATTTACTAAGTGTGAAGGAGCAAGGTATCTGACGAAGCTAGATTTACGCTCAAGTTTCTGGCAGATTCCAATTCGTGAAGAGAATAGAAAGTACACTGCTTTCCTGTATAAAAATAAATGCTACCAACACAGGGTAGTACCCTTCGGATTAAACACGAGTTTAGCAGCCATCGTAAAGTGTCTAGAAAGAGCCCTAGGACCTGAAGTGGAACCCTACACCATGATATTTGTAGATGATATCTTAGTTGTATCTAAAACGTTAGATGAACATATAAAACATCTAAGCACGATATTCCAAAAGTTTAGGCAAGCGAACATATCCCTTAACCTAGACAAATGTGAATTTATCAAAACCTCTATCCAATTCCTAGGTCACATTATTTCATCCTCTGATATTCAACCCGATCCTATCAAAATTTCCAGCATAACTAATTTCCCTATACCCGGAAATCTCAAAGAGTTAAGAGCATTCTTAGGACTCACAGGATACTACAGAAGATTCTCACCGTTATATGCAAGATATACGCAACCGCTTCTAGAGCTGACGAAGAAAGAAAAAAAATGGAAGTGGGTGAAGAAACATCAAGATGCCTTTAACCAAGTGAAAGAGCTGTTCATCGAAAATATTATGTTACATCATCCTCAAAGAGAAGGAAAATTCGTAATATACTCCGATGCTAGTGACTACGCAGTAGGAAGTGTACTATATCAACAAGACACGATGGGAGAGCACCGAGTTATTGCCTACGCCAGTAGAGTCTTCAAAGGAGCTGAAAAACACTACTCCACATCAGAAAAAGAAATACTTGCTATAGTATACGCTCTTAAGCAATTCAGATATTATGTTTATGGTACTCATTTTGAGATACATATTGACCACCAAACATTATCATTTTTATTAAAATGCAAAGTAACAAATGCCCGATTATTAAGATGGATTTTAGCCATTAGCGAATACTCATTTACCATTAAATACTGTAAAGGTAAAGACAATATTGTAGCGGACACACTAAGCCGATACATCAAAGAAGAATGTGAAGAAGTTTATGTGAGCGAAAAGAAAGAAGTACGATTGTTATCAATTAAATTCAAAGAGAATGATGAAGTAAAACAAATGCTGAAAAACTTAGCATATCAACAAGATTTGGACATGACGATAAGGGAGATGAAGAACCAAGAACAGCTACCAAATCATTATAAGGTACTAAATGGAATTCTTTTCAGGTTAGTAAGACAAGACTGGAAGATAGTACTAACGAATGACATGCTACAAAAATTAATTCGACCAGCACATGAGAGTTTAGCACATGCTGCCGCTCTGAAATGTTATTTGAGTCTACGAGAAGATTTTACGATCAATAATATGTATCGAAAGATAAAGAAAGAAGTAAAGAAGTGTTATGAGTGTCAAACGGCGAAAGGGCCGAATTTACACACATATGTAGGAATGCAAAGTATACAGAAGGAGAACAAAGGAGAGCTAATTGCAGTGGATTTTCTGGGACCATTACCACGATCAAGTCGAGGTGTGAAGCACATATTGGTATGTATCGATGTGTTTTCCAAGGCAGTCTGACTGTACCCAATTATGCGACCCACAACCAAAGTTGTTCTAAAGATACTACTGCAGAAATATATTCCGTTATATGGAAAAATGAAGAAGATACTCAGTGATCAAGGTGTACAATTCCAAAGTGAAAAATGGGAGAGGACGTTAAGGGAAAATGGAATACAACCAGTACTCACATCCATAAGACATCCTCAAGGAAACCTTGCTGAGAGAGTTAACAAAGAATTAGGTAAATATTTACGAATATATTGCCATAATCAACACAATAAATGGGCAGAATATTTACCATTTCTTGAAAAAGCCATTAATGAAAATTATAGTGAAGCAACAGGATACACTCCAATGGAATTAGAAGAAGATAAGAAGCCAACCAGATTTTGGACTAAATATATAAACAAACCTAATAACCAAAATGTACCTGTACCAATAAGTGTGAAAATTGGATACGCAAGACAACGGATAACAGAAAGGGGTAACAAGAGAATAGAGAGATTTAATCTAACTCACAAGCTACAAAAAATTCAACGTGGGAGAAAGTATACTACTCAAAGCAAATCCAGTGGGAAAACGGAGTGATAATACGGCGAAGAAATTCTTCAGACTTTATAATGGACCGTATACATTAAGACAGCAAGTAGGACAGAACACTTTCATCGTATATGATGAGATACAGAAGAAAGAAATTGGTAAATTCCACGCAACGTCATTTAGGAAGTTCTACACATGAAAACAGAGGTCAATGAAACCAGTTAAATCAGCTGTTTGTAAAGCCACCCTACTACAAGGTCGCGAGCAGTGAGCGTACGAAGAGGGGAGGTAAGACATTTGTATACACTCCAATTAAGGGTGAAATGACGAATATTATTCTTTATTATTTGTTACATTTTTTTTGCAAATAATAATAATAAATAAATAAATAAATTTATTAAATTTTTTTTTGTTACCAAGCAGAGGAATAATGCGACAGTACAAATAAGTGATGTACTGAGCATGGAATGTAAAAAATTTAAATTTACTTAATAAACTGTAAATAATTAATGATATATTAGAAATAAGCATGTTAGGGATTGCAGGCTTGGCTCAGACAAAAATATGAACAGGTGTTTCGACCTGAATCAACGTGCACACACACAAATGTAACTGAAAGTGTGTACACCAGTATTTTGCTAGTGTGTGTGAACGCAGGTCTCTGCAGGCGAGTTTGCCACCCCAAGATGAATAATTGCACAATTACTGTTTTTCCGTAATTATTCATAAACTATAATTAAGAATTAAAATCCAAAAGCACCATAAAATGTAAATAAATTTACTAAATACTGTGTACGAAAACCACGCGAAAGTGACACACCGTACGAGTGCAATAGTGAAATAACTGTGTACAAACCGAAAGGGTTAAGTTACAATATCCAAAATGACAGTGAACATGTGTTGTAAAATTAGTTATAAGATAAGTATAAGAGTATACTTACAGGACTCTGCAATTCGCAGAAATATAAAAAATAGCGAATTTGACAAAGAGTGGGGGAACTGACGCCAGAGACAGTTTCTAACATGTCGATTTTGTATCACTGCAGGGTGTCGACCAAGACATGGGTATAAATAGGACACGCAAGCTACAGTGGTTCTCTTTTTTGAATCATCAACGGTGCAGCGGGAGCTTATGCCCGTCAGCACGGCGTATTTATTTTTTTCCGTAAACAGTTTAAATTTGCCAGTTACGTACAAATACGTAACTAAGCTGTAAAGACAATCATTTTAATTAATAACAGCGCTACTTAAGAAGATCCATTAATGATTTGACACTAGACAAGAGAAGAGTTCCAGAGAGAGATACGACGCTGGACAAGAGAAGAGTTCCAGAGAGAGATACGACGCTGGACAAGAGGAGAGTTCCAGAGAGAGAGACAGCCGATGCTGGACAAGAGGAGAAGAGAGACAGCCGACGCTGGAGGCGAGACGAGGACGAATACCGATGGAACAAAAAATGATCGAGTATGATTGACGACAATAAGGTGATAGACAACTTATTCATATCTTAATCATACAAAGAATTCAAAGACAGTTAAAGACATTAATATTTTATTTAAAAATAAGAGCAATGTTTCTTGTATAGTAGAGTTAAAATCATAGATGTTTTAGAAATACAATTAACGTAACAAGAGCTCAAATTAATATGATATCAAATAATTAAAGAGCATTTAAATAAAAGCAATTAGTATTTGAGAAAACAGTACTGAGAAACAATAACTATTAATATTTGGAGTACGTTACAATATAGAAAAAAAGATTTAAATATTGATATTTTGAAACATATTAATAGACTGAGTAGTCTAAAAAAATGAGATTTTTCTTTTATATAATAATTAGTAGCATAGAATATTTAGTCAGTAAGGATGTATATATCTTAAGCCTTACGGCATAATAACAAATAATAACTAATGTTTTAAAATCGAAGTCAGTGCCATGTGCACATATTTTTTTATAGTATCAAATAAATTTTAATTACCGTTTCAAGTTACATAGAGTTCTTATTGCAAATACACCTGAACCTCAATTTAAATGTTATATTGTTTAAAGAATTTGTCAATCTTGAACGTGAGATCGTTCACGCCTATTTATGTATATGTAACGTTGCATAAATTTGGTGCTCCAAGATCGTGGGGCTCCACAAATTTAAATTATAATAAATTTGCAAATTGTCACGTTGCAATATATTTATATATATATTGTTATTGTTAGAGCAGTCATTATCTCTATTGTTACTTTTGTTTTATAGTATTACATACCTGCCAACTTTTACGGTTTTTCCGTAAAATTTACGGAATAGCGTGTGTTTTACGGCTTTACTGATGAACTACGATATTTTATGATTTTACGTACGAAGACCTTATTTTCAAAATTCGCACCAGAACGAGCTTCCCCATGCTACCGGTACATGTTGTGTGACCATCGATATAATATATTATCTCGATGTGTGTGACCCGTGAGTATTCAATACATCGCATTTTCCGGTCGTTACAGTTTTTGACCTTGAATACATTCTTATATGAATACAATGCTTTCCGGCTGAAATGCAGTCGTTCTATATCGATATATTTGAGTTGCGAGATCGACTAGTTGGTTCGCAAGCCGCTCCGATTGAAGCGTGGTTAAAGTATTCTTTGTTTCGCTGACTTGGCGTGGTTGGATGCAAGTTACGTAGCTGAGATTGTATATTATAGTTACGGAATAACGTGTGAATTGCGCTCGTTGCATTTTCTTCGTGTTTTACGCAACGTGTTGGGAAGTCAAGGTTGTGCTGGAATTGTTTTTAAAGAAATCGTGAATTGTGCTCGTCGCTTGTTTATCTTCATTTTATTTGCACCATGTGTTTGGAAGCTGAGAATATGTTGTGTTGTAATTGGGGAAAGACCTTGTGAATCGTGCTCATCGTTTATTTTGCGTCGTATTTTTCTCAATGCGTTGGGAAGTCGAGGTTATGCTGCAAGTTTGAAAAAAACGTGAATTGTGCTTGTCGCTATTTTTGCTTCATTTTTGTCTTCACTTATTTCGATACAAAGGTTATGTTGTGAGTTGTGGGATAACGTGAATTGTGTTTGTCGCTTTATGACTGTGTTTATCAGAAATCATGAGTGAATCCACGAAAAAACAGTATTTTCAGGTGTTCAGGGAATCCTATTCTTTGGAATTCCCATGCATCTTGAAATCCAGAAAAGGAGAAAAATTTGCGTTTTGTACCGTGTGTGCGTGTGATATTAATAAAGCACATGGCGGCAAAAACGACATTAAAAATCATATTAAGTGTGCTAAACATCTCAGTAATTTGAAGTCAAAGGCAGAGAATCAGAAAATACATAGTTTCTTTACCAAAGCTGGAGATAGTAATTACGATGTTATTCAAGCCGAGTGTTTGTTTACTTCTTTTCTAATAGAGCACAACATACCACTGGGTGCAGCTGATCATGCAGGAGCCTTGATCAGAAGGATGTTCCCTACATCAGACATTGCTAAAACGTATGGCTGTGGTCGCACGAAAACAACGTGTGTTCTGAACAAAATGGCATGTTGTACAACCCAAGAAATTGTCACATGTCTACAGAATGGACCATTTTGTTTGTCCACAGATGGAAGCAATGACACTAGTTCGAAGCTGTATCCGATAGTGGTTACATTTTATGATGCTGTGCAAGAAAATGTTACAAGTAGTGTACTATCGGTACTAGCATTGGAAGGAGATTCGACTGGACGCAACATTGGTAAGCTGCTACTATCGCAATTGGAATTCCACAAAATACCAATTAAAAACTGTCTTGCATTCTGTTCGGACAATGCTCCTGTTATGATTGGACAGAAAAATGGAGTTCTTGCAGTTCTGAAAGAAGCTCATGCAGATATTTTTGGCATTGGTTGCAGCTGCCATCTCATTAATTTAGCTGCTGAGAAAGCTGCAGCAAGTTTACCACTCAGAATCGATGAGATTCTTGTTGACCTTTTCTGTTACCTGGAGAAGAGTGCCAAGAGAAAAGAACGGCTTCAGATCAAAGTTTGCATGGAAAAGAAATAAAGAAATTGTTGAAGCACGTGTGCACAAGATGGCTATCCTTAGGCAGGTGTTCAGACAGATTATTAGATCAGTGGGATCCACTTCTTTCATTTTTCAAGGATGAAGTAGTGAGTGCTCCAAATGTTTCTGCCAGTTTGTCATTCTTCACCATTCCTAAAGCAGGCCGCAGTAGATCTGCTGACAACCAGAAAAAGAGACTTCTCGATTGCTCCTCCTCATCTGAAGCCAAAAGAATGGCACGTTCTTCCAAATGTGACACGCCAGTTCTGCGAAACGTGAATCCCACTACATCTCGCGAAGAAAAGCTGTTCATGTTTCTTTCTTCGGACCTTAACCAAGGCTATTTGCACTTTTCTGCATGTGACTATCCCATCATTTGAAAGAGTTAATACAGTCCTTCAGAGTGCTTCCCCGCATATTCACATATTATTCAACTTAATGATGGATCTGTTGAAACAGACGCTCACTAAGTTTGTGAAACCAAGTGTAATTAAAGGCTCTGCATTGCTTGATGTCCAGTATCACCCTATCCAGAACCAGAAAGTTGACGAGGAATTGATTATTGGCATTCAAACCCAGAACTTGGTTAAGACACTGAAAGATGAAGACAAATCTCTATTTTTTTCGTCTGTCAGAAACTATTTCTGTACTGCCTGTGATTACATGGTCAATAAGTTCCCTTTCAGGAGTGATGTCCTGAAGCATGCACAGGTTGCAAAACTTGACAGCATCGAAGAAGCTCAGTTTTCTTCCGTTAATTTCTTTTTGGAGAAGTTTCCCATTATTCTGTTGCGGAAAGGAAATGAAACAAGAGATGATGCTGTCAATGAACTCCAAAGGCAGTTTGCAGCCCTTCAGATAGATGACTTGTCTTCTGTTGAAGGTAAATAGGGTTCGGTTGTTTCTAAATGGGCTCAGGTGTCAAACATCCTTGAAGCTGATGGACTCATAAATTCTACAGAATCTCTAGATTCATGTTGTATATTCTTACAATACCGCATAGTAATGCAGAATGCGAGCAGATTTTTAGCCTAGTTAAGAAGAATAGGACTCAGTTCAGGTCATCTATGTCCAATGGAACTCTGGAAGCCATTTCCATTTTGGAGACGAACAGTTTTGAACCATGTCATAAAAGCA
The DNA here is from genome assembly GCA_034769895.1 of Magicicada septendecula. Classification (NCBI taxonomy): domain Eukaryota; kingdom Metazoa; phylum Arthropoda; class Insecta; order Hemiptera; family Cicadidae; genus Magicicada; species Magicicada septendecula. The sequence goes on along the minus strand of CM068376.1, from coordinate 147,304,205 downwards.
CTTTTTCTAAAGACTTTTTAAAGAAAGCTAAACAAGCTACAAGTTTATCCCTTAAATCGGACTAAAGGAAGTGCATGTGATTGTAAATAATATAAATAACTTCAGTGTACTGTATATAATTATCTTTTTGGTTTGAAGTGCAGCAAGATACTCTTTTCTGCAAAAGTTTCTTTGGTTGTGTGCATAGCCTACGAATAACGTTGGGTAAGTGGATTTCATTGATAAATTTTACAAGTACTTGTGGTCGTTTAATTCACGTTAAATATTTTGTCCTTTAGAATATTGTATTAATGCTATTGAACTCTAATTATCTGAAGTGAAAAATATGCATGCATTTTGTGTTGTTAAACTGCATTTTGACGTGCGGGTTCTTGCGTGTTTCGACGCGCGGGTTCGGACGTATTTTGACGCGCCGGATTTTTACTGATTGGCCTTTTGGAAAGTTGGGAGGTATGGTATTCTAGTAAGTCTTATATGTCTTAAATCTTAATCTTACCCTTCATCAATGTAATGCCAAATTATGTCAAATTAATAATTTTCTAACTATGTGAAATAAAAAAATGTCAGCTCTTTTATTCTGTCTTGTCTTAATTTCAGTAGATTTTATTATTCTTTTCTCTTTAACATATATATTGAGATTCACTAACATACGCCCTTCTCTTCAGTTAGTAGCTCCTTTAGGTTCGATAACATGAAAACTCTTTCTCAGGGTTAATAAAAAATTATTTTAAGTCTGTGTACAGTTAAAGTCATACATATGAAATAAAATATAATAATTATAAATGTGTTTTAGTAAAGTGATGTTGTATAGGTGTGTTGAGTTAGGGGTTCTTTGGATCAAAATTACAATAAAAAAAATTACAGTGAACAAATAAAATTAATAATCATAATGTTTATAGTGTTTTTGTTATTTCATTTCACTGTTATTGTGCTTTGAATTGAATAATGTTTGATCAAAGGTATATTTTAACATGATGGAACAATCTCACCAAATTTGTAGTTTAATCTACAGATTATTTCTTGATATTTATCTTCTGGCCTTCAGTTTTCCGGGTATTATATTAAACCATTATGCTTCTCATTATTTTTTAAGTCTTCCTTCATTAATTCATTGTGTAATATTAGTTTTTTTTTGTAGAAAATGTCCAGCTTCAAATTAATGTGTTCTGACCTATTTCAAATATCTTTCAACAATACCCTTTCTTTTAAAAAACTCCCGATTCAATTAGTAATGCTCTTGACTATGACATGTTTATGGGTCACAGGTTTGTTTTTATATTTTTTAATTAACATGATTGTTGAATCTTGTTTTTTATTAGTTACTGATGTATATAATTAGTTTCTAGTGCACTGTTCCACTATTTTTAATTATTGTACACTTTGTTTGATCTTACTATATTATCTATATAGTTGTTTTATATAAATTATAAACATTACCTAATGTTTGTTAAATACGATCGTTTGTTCGTGTGAACAATACGATTATTGTTTAATATTATTTTAATTGTAATATTTAAATCACTTTCAGTTCGTAGTGCGATTACACAAAACAACTGCTTGAGGTTTGCAGACCTCCCTGTAGTTTAATAGGCTTATGCAATAACAAATTTTTTTACTTACTTCCTAATTTGTTAATATTTATACATTATATTTTTATATATTACAACTATTTACATATTTATTATCATTCGATCTTCCCTCCTGGGTGTAATAATCATTGTCATGTCATTGTCATTAAACTATTTAATGAATAAGTTTTCATTTCCAATTTCCATTGTATTTGTTTATTATGATAATTCCCTTTTGTCTTTTATTATCTCTTACTCCTTGACATTATTAATTATCTTTAAATAGTTACATTTTATGTTCATTTCTTTATTTGTTAAATTGATTTTGTACTTCTTTGTATTTCATTTATAAGAAAGATTGCATTTAGGCATAATTCACAACGAATTTTGATGAGTACATCCTTAAATTTGTAGTGACTGTCAATCAATGAATTTTTCAGTGGATGGTTAGTGAGGATCGGTCAAAAATAACACAAATTTTTAACATATTTGCGTCGACGTTTCGACAATGTTTAGTATCATCATTAGGACAATTGTTGCTGAAGCCAAACACACAACTGTGAGTTGTTTGGCGTCAGCAACAATTGTCCTGATGATGACAATAAACATTGTCGAAACGTCGATGCAAATAAGTTAAAAATTTGTGTTATTTTTGACCGATCCTCATTAACCATCCACTGAAAAAATTTGATGATTACATTATATTTACTCTAGGGCATAATCTTGTTATGTTACAATATATTTATTAACATTCCATTGTGTGATGTCTTGAATTTTTTTCTTGCCATTATCATAGGCTAGATTTGGGGTTATGCTGAGTTCTTGAATGTGTTTAATAAGTTTGTATTTTTGTGGTGTTATTACACTTTGTATGTAGATTATATTTTATAATTTGAATATTGATTTGCTATTTGCAAATTTGCCCTTATGTGGGATTTTTGTCCTTTGATAGTTGTGTGCTACTTATATATTACTCAGTGGCTGCTGGTGGTTTCAAATTTTGGTGGTTGCAGTAGTTGGTTGAGTGTGTGGGGGAGCAAAGACGTTAAACAATTACAAAGATGTTAAACTATCATAATCACAGTTATACAAAATTATGACTATAATTTTATAACCTCAAACAATGGATAAAGTTTACCTTGAACCAACATAAACACTAAATCTGACACAGATTACAAATCAAGAAGACTGTGCTGACTTCATGACACATCTAAGGATGTGCTGTGACGCTACTAGCGGAGCATTGTGGAAGCTTTGCAACCACCAAGCTCACATGTTGAACATAGGGCAATTGTGAAGAGTAACGCATGTCTTCCATATGTTTGTGTAGTAAGCTCAGCCACTGACTGTTGAATTTGCAAGTGGCCTACAACCACCAGCCTGCGCGCCATATTTGAATTGTACGCGAACACGATCGCAGAGAATCTAATACGCTTTCCATTGAAGTTCATGACATTTTTTGCTTAATGTTTTCATATATTATTTTACAGTATAGTTATTCTGTATTGGTGGTTGTGCAACGCTACAACCATAACACCAGGCGCCACTGATATTACTATTATATTGTAATTTGAATTTTGCCATTGGCTAGTTGTAAATATGTTATCCATTTTGCTATTTTAGCATGTAATTTTTGGGCGTTATTATGCTCTGGATTTAGAAGGTACTTTGTAATCTGAATATTGATTTGCTATTTGCAAATTTGCCCTTATTTGGGATTATTGTCTTTTGACTTTTATGTGCTGCTCTATATTATTATATATTATATTGCAGTTGAATGTTGTGTGTGGTATTTGGAAATTGCTTGTGTATTAGGGTTTATATTGTAATTAGAATTTTTTATTGTGCATATTTTTGCAATATTGCATGTTGTATAATTGTATGAGGTATTTGTTGGCTTGTTGTGTTGTGTATTGTTTAACTTAAATTTATAATTAAATTGTATATCTTAAAATATTTTTTCCTTATGGATCTTGTTGAGTTCCCACTGTTAGGGTTTGATTTTGTTGTCCTGATTTTTGGATGTCAGTACAATGGCTGCAAGGTTATCCACTGCTTTGTTTCATAGACTGTTGTCATTAGGGGCTATTTCTCTCCAAACACTGGTTATGCAGCTAGAATCTTTAAAGGGTACTTTGCCAGCTGAGGTGGAAGATGCAAAGTTCTTATCCGAAGAACTGCAGACTTTGTACCTGTCTGCTAAAGCATCGTAGAAACCATACTTCAATGCAGAGAGTCTTCCTCCTGTAACCCATTTGCCTGATGTCTGTTCGCAGAGGTAGCATCTTTCTTTTAAGACTTGTTCCTTCTTAGTCTGTTGGTGGAGCAGCATCTCATCATCTGTCTGGCACTGCGGTCTGTTCGGCTGAACTACCCTGGTTGGCCCTACCTATCTTTGTTGGTCATTTCCCAGCCTGGCCAGTGTTCTATTCAGAATTGCTGTATTTATTGTCACATGTTGAAGGAGCAGCTTATAAGAAAATCCTGACTCTGCTGGTGAATGATGACAGCTATGATATTGCTATGTCTGTTCTCATGGACCGATACCTCAAGAACAGGCTGGTAATCCAAATCTATTGACAGAATCTTCTACACATTCCTACCATCTTGGTGAAGTCTTCAAGGGCAGTCCATGATTTCATAGACACATTCAGATCTAACTTTCGGTCTGTGCAGTTGTTACGGGTTGATGATATATTTCAGGGTGTTTTTTGGTCTTTCCCATGTCGACACTGGATATGCCATTGAAAGAGAAATTCAAGTTTCATTCAGGTTCTTCAGACCATGTTCGTAAGATGGAGTCCTTTATCAAGTTCCTTATCCTCAAGGCTGAACAAAAGGAACAGGCTGCACTGTCTGGTTCACTGGTAAGCCCATCTCAGCCCCATGGATCTGTCACTCATCAGAAATCTTCTCATGTTGCATCACTAACTATTTCAGTCCAGGACGTCAGATGAATGTGTCCCATTTGTAAGTCCCAACATCCGTTTGTGGGGTGTAAGACATTTCTGAACCTGATCCCATCTGATCATTACAAACAGGTCAAGCGTCTAAAATTGTGCACAGTGTGCTTGTCATATGCCAATAGAGACAAATATCCTAGGAACTGTGTAGTTTTCAGTGGCATTTCCCATCACACACTTCTTCATTTTCCCAAGCAAGTTGCCAATGGAGGTGAACAGTCATCAGAACTATGGGCTCTCCTTTATCACCTTTATTAAGTGAAATCTTTATGACATTTTTGGAAGAAAACATTTTTACATCTGATAACCCCAACATAAAATATGTTTTTCATTGGGCAAGGTATGTTGATGATATATTTTGTATCTGGACGGGAACAGATAGACAGCTCCATATGTTCTTAGATTATATTAATTCCTTTTATAGTAGCGTGCAATTTACACTTGAAACAGAAAATATGAAAAGTTTAAATTTTTTGGATCTTACCATTACTAGATCACAAAATAATCTTAGTTTTCAGATATATAGAAAACCTACTTTTACAGATACCATTATACATAAACAATCACTAACATCATGGCACATAAAATTAAGCAGTTTTCATGCAATGGTTAATCGTCTCCTTATAGTTCCTTTATCCAAAGAAAATTTCAATAAAGAGGTAGATATTATAAAAGCCATAGCACAAAATAACGGTTATGATGAAAGAATAATTAATTCTTTAATTTTAAAAAAACAGAAGAAAATTACTTTAAAAGAATTTTATTCCATAGAGCCAGATCAGGGTAACAAAAAATTTCACTTAACAAATTACATTCCGTGTATAACAGATAAGATTAATAATAGGTTAAAAAACCATGGTCTTAACATGGTATCAGTAAACAAACGTAATCTTTTTTCACTACTAGTCAATAATAAAGAAAAATCTAATACACTGGAGAAAAATGGAGTTTATGAAATACACTGTGCAGAATGCGATGCTATTTATATCGGACAATGTGGCCGTGCTCTGAAACATCGCATTTCTGAACATAAGAAGGCGATTTTAACCAATACATCTAGTACAGGTTTTGCAGATCATTGCTTACAACACAATCACTTTATAGACACAAAAAACATAACACTACTCCACAACATACAAAAAGGTAGAAAAATGGATTTGTTAGAAATTTTAGAAATTAAAAAAGCAATAAAAAATAACAAAAATTTAACCAATGAACAGACTGAATTTTGTGTATCCCCTTTATTAAAATCTGTTATTTAGTTTAGTTTATTTTATATTATTTTGAATGTTCATCATTATTTTAAATTTTGCATTCAGTTTATATTTAGTTCAGTTAATTTTATATTTTGCATTCATGATTGTATTTAGTTTTTAAAGACACCAGACCTTCCCTTGTCTCATGCACACACTCCCCACCCCTCGCCATCACAACACAGATGTTCCAGATACGCCCTAAACAGATGTTTACCACCTACACTACTCTAAGATCCTGTGTTCAGTAATTTCATTCACTCGCTGTTTGACAATGGCTTAAGTTAGTCGAAACAGCTGTCAGAGTTAATTAAAAAAAAAATTTGTGAAACTTACCAAGTGTTTTTATATATTTTACAAAACCTTTGTATTAATATGTTTCACCAAGTGCCCAACGAGTCATCAATTAATATCGTGAAAAGTGCAAGTAAAGCAATGCTCGTTACTTTCTACAGAAGATGTCTTTTAAAATTCCGGAAGTGCAACAACCATTTGTGGTTTAATAAACAGTGCCTAAAGAATAGTGTATTTCCAACGTACATGAAGATTAGTTGCCGCCATCAATCGTCTGAAGCAAAAACTGCTGTTCAACAGGCATACAAGAACTGGCTACATTTGGAACTCAAGAAATGGTACTCTAGAAGAAATAATTTGTCTTTACACCAAAAACTAATACATTGTGAATTAACTTATAGATACAGTGCAGTGGAATTTGACCTTATTGATAATATGATCAGAGAACAAGTAAGTTATCATGCTCATAAACAATATTTAGTACAAAAAACAAAATTACTAAAACTTATCACAACTAAGCTAAGTAGTAAGAGAGTAACTACTATGTCATCACCAGTAAATAAATTTTATAACAGAGTGGAAAATTTCTCAAATATAAACTTTAATCAGAAAGAACTAAATCTGTTAAATAAAGGTTTGAAATATTGTCCAAACATACGGTACAAAAGAGACATGGAAATGTTATGTGTAAATACAGAAATAGCACTTGGTAATGTAGATAACCCAGATATAAGAAATAATGAATTAGTTTCCTGTGCAAACATTATATCAAAAAGTAATAAGAATAAGTACAGTCTAAAAGATTCAGATAAGTACATAGTTAACAGTTTAAAACAAAAAATTAATTCAAATAGTTTAGTGGTTTGCAAAGCTGATAAAGGCAATACAATTACAATAATAAATAGGAGCGAATATATTGAAAAGACAGAACTTCTCTTCAGGAATGACAATTTCAAGATATTAAATGATCCCACTAATAAGTTTCAAAAACAAATAAAATCACTTATTAAAAATTGCCCTAATATATTTTCAGACACAAAAAGTTTCATGCTAACTATGATGAACCCAAAAGCTCCTGTTTTGTATAGTTTACCAAAAATACATAAACCTAATTGTCCCATGCGCCCAGTTGTTTCATATGTAACTGCACCTGCATATAAAGTCTGTAAAAAACTTAATGAATTATTGCCAAAATATATTAACTTTAACCCAAAGTATGCTATTAAAAACACTTTACAATTAGTTAATAATATAAAAAATGTACATTTACCACTGAATGCAAAATTAGTTTCATTTGATGTTAAGAATTTATTTCCGTCTATACCTGTAGATGTTCTGTTGTCTATCTGTTCCTCACATATACAAAATACTTTAACCTTAAATAGTGATCAGAAAAAAGAATTATTCTCGGCCTTAGATATTTGCATAGGACAAAATTATTTTCAGTTTAATAATAAAATCTATAAACAATTTAATGGCTTACCTATGGGCTCTCCTTTATCACCTTTATTAAGTGAAATCTTTATGACATTTTTGGAAGAAAACATTTTTACATCTGATAACCCCAACATAAAATATGTTTTTCATTGGGCAAGGTATGTTGATGATATATTTTGTATCTGGACGGGAACAGATAGACAGCTCCATATGTTCTTAGATTATATTAATTCCTTTTATAGTAGCGTGCAATTTACACTTGAAACAGAAAATATGAAAAGTTTAAATTTTTTGGATCTTACCATTACTAGATCACAAAATAATCTTAGTTTTCAGATATATAGAAAACCTACTTTTACAGATACCATTATACATAAACAATCACTAACATCATGGCACATAAAATTAAGCAGTTTTCATGCAATGGTTAATCGTCTCCTTATAGTTCCTTTATCCAAAGAAAATTTCAATAAAGAGGTAGATATTATAAAAGCCATAGCACAAAATAACGGTTATGATGAAAGAATAATTAATTCTTTAATTTTAAAAAAACAGAAGAAAATTACTTTAAAAGAATTTTATTCCATAGAGCCAGATCAGGGTAACAAAAAATTTCACTTAACAAATTACATTCCGTGTATAACAGATAAGATTAATAATAGGTTAAAAAACCATGGTCTTAACATGGTATCAGTAAACAAACGTAATCTTTTTTCACTACTAGTCAATAATAAAGAAAAATCTAATACACTGGAGAAAAATGGAGTTTATGAAATACACTGTGCAGAATGCGATGCTATTTATATCGGACAATGTGGCCGTGCTCTGAAACATCGCATTTCTGAACATAAGAAGGTGATTTTAACCAATACATCTAATACAGGTTTTGCAGATCATTGCTTACAACACAATCACTTTATAGACACAAAAAACGTAACACTACTCCACAACATACAAAAAGGTAGAAAAATGGATTTGTTAGAAATTTTAGAAATTAAAAAAGCAATAAAAAATAACAAAAATTTAACCAATGAACAGACTGAATTTTGTGTATCCCCTTTATTAAAATCTGTTATTTAGTTTAGTTTATTTTATATAATTTTGAATGTTCATCATTATTTTAAATTTTGCATTCAGTTTATATTTAGTTCAGTTAATTTTATATTTTGCATTCATGATTGTATTTAGTTTTTAAAGACACCAGACCTTCCCTTGTCTCATGCACACACTCCCCACCCCTCGCCATCACAACACAGATGTTCCAGATACGCCCTAAACAGATGTTTACCACCTACACTACTCTAAGATCCTGTGTTCAGTAATTTCATTCACTCGCTCTTTGACAATGGCTTAAGTTAGTCGAAACAGCTGTCAGAGTTAATTAAAAAAAAAATTTGTGAAACTTACCAAGTGTTTTTATATATTTTACAAAACCTTTGTATTAATATGTTTCACCAAGTGCCCAACGAGTCATCAATTAATATCGTGAAAAGTGCAAGTAAAGCAATGCTCGTTACTTTCTGCAGAAGATGTCTTTTAAAATTCCGGAAGTGCAACAACCATTTGTGGTTTAATAAACAGTGCCTAAAGAATAGTGTATTTCCAACGTACATGAAGATTAGTTGCCGCCATCAATCGTCTGAAGCAAAAACTGCTGTTCAACAGGCATACAAGAACTGGCTACATTTGGAACTCAAGAAATGGTACTCTAGAAGAAATAATTTGTCTTTACACCAAAAACTAATACATTGTGAATTAACTTATAGATACAGTGCAGTGGAATTTGACCTTATTGATAATATGATCAGAGAACAAGTAAGTTATCATGCTCATAAACAATATTTAGTACAAAAAACAAAATTACTAAAACTTATCACAACTAAGCTAAGTAGTAAGAGAGTAACTACTATGTCATCACCAGTAAATAAATTTTATAACAGAGTGGAAAATTTTTCAAATATAAACTTTACTCAGAAAGAACTAAATCTGTTAAATAAAGGTTTGAAATATTGTCCAAACATACGGTACAAAAGAGACATGGAAATGTTATGTGTAAATACAGAAATAGCACTTAGTAATGTAGATAACCCAGATATAAGAAATAATGAATTAGTTTCCTGTGCAAACATTATATCAAAAAGTAATAAGAATAAGTACAGTCTAAAAGATTCAGATAAGTACATAGTTAACAGTTTAAAACAAAAAATTAATTCAAATAGTTTAGTGGTTTGCAAAGCTGATAAAGGCAATACAATTACAATAATAAATAGGAGCGAATATATTGAAAAGACAGAACTTCTCTTCAGGAATGACAATTTCAAGATATTAAATGATCCCACTAATAAGTTTCAAAAACAAATAAAATCACTTATTAAAAATTGCCCTAATATATTTTCAGACACAAAAAGTTTCATGCTAACTATGATGAACCCAAAAGCTCCTGTTTTGTATAGTTTACCAAAAATACATAAACCTAATTGTCCCATGCGCCCAGTTGTTTCATATGTAACTGCACCTGCATATAAAGTCTGTAAAAAAGTTAATGAATTATTGCCAAAATATATTAACTTTAACCCAAAGTATGCTATTAAAAACACTTTACAATTAGTTAATAATATAAAAAATGTACATTTACCACTGAATGCAAAATTAGTTTCATTTGATGTTAAGAATTTATTTCCGTCTATACCTGTAGATGTTCTGTTGTCTATCTGTTCCTCACATATACAAAATACTTTAACCTTAAATAGTGATCAGAAAAAAGAATTATTCTCGGCCTTAGATATTTGCATAGGACAAAATTATTTTCAGTTTAATAATAAAATCTATAAACAATTTAATGGCTTACCTATGGGCTCTCCTTTATCACCTTTATTAAGTGAAATCTTTATGACATTTTTGGAAGAAAACATTTTTACATCTGATAACCCCAACATAAAATATGTTTTTCATTGGGCAAGGTATGTTGATGATATATTTTGTATCTGGACGGGAACAGATAGACAGCTCCATATGTTCTTAGATTATATTAATTCCTTTTATAGTAGCGTGCAATTTACACTTGAAACAGAAAATATGAAAAGTTTAAATTTTTTGGATCTTACCATTACTAGATCACAAAATAATCTTAGTTTTCAGATATATAGAAAACCTACTTTTACAGATACCATTATACATAAACAATCACTAACATCATGGCACATAAAATTAAGCAGTTTTCATGCAATGGTTAATCGTCTCCTTATAGTTCCTTTATCCAAAGAAAATTTCAATAAAGAGGTAGATATTATAAAAGCCATAGCACAAAATAACGGTTATGATGAAAGAATAATTAATTCTTTAATTTTAAAAAAACAGAAGAAAATTACTTTAAAAGAATTTTATTCCATACAGCCAGATCAGGGTAACAAAAAATTTCACTTAACAAATTACATTCCGTGTATAACAGATAAGATTAATAATAGGTTAAAAAACCATGGTCTTAACATGGTATCAGTAAACAAACGTAATCTTTTTTCACTACTAGTCAATAATAAAGAAAAATCTAATACACTGGAGAAAAATGGAGTTTATGAAATACACTGTGCAGAATGCGATGCTATTTATATCGGACAATGTGGCCGTGCTCTGAAACATCGCATTTCTGAACATAAGAAGGTGATTTTAACCAATACATCTAATACAGGTTTTGCAGATCATTGCTTACAACACAATCACTTTATAGACACAAAAAACGTAACACTACTCCACAACATACAAAAAGGTAGAAAAATGGATTTGTTAGAAATTTTAGAAATTAAAAAAGCAATAAAAAATAACAAAAATTTAACCAATGAACAGACTGAATTTTGTGTATCCCCTTTATTAAAATCTGTTATTTAGTTTAGTTTATTTTATATTATTTTGAATGTTCATCATTATTTTAAATTTTGCATTCAGTTTATATTTAGTTCAGTTAATTTTATATTTTGCATTCATGATTGTATTTAGTTTTTAAAGACACCAGACCTTCCCTTGTCTCATGCACACACTCCCCACCCCTCGCCATCACAACACAGATGTTCCAGATACGCCCTAAACAGATGTTTACCACCTACACTACTCTAAGATCCTGTGTTCAGTAATTTCATTCACTCGCTCTTTGACAATGGCTTAAGTTAGTCGAAACAGCTGTCAGAGTTAATTAAAAAAAAAATTTGTGAAACTTACCAAGTGTTTTTATATATTTTACAAAACCTTTGTATTAATATGTTTCACCAAGTGCCCAACGAGTCATCAATTAATATCGTGAAAAGTGCAAGTAAAGCAATGCTCGTTACTTTCTGCAGAAGATGTCTTTTAAAATTCCGGAAGTGCAACAACCATTTGTGGTTTAATAAACAGTGCCTAAAGAATAGTGTATTTCCAACGTACATGAAGATTAGTTGCCGCCATCAATCGTCTGAAGCAAAAACTGCTGTTCAACAGGCATACAAGAACTGGCTACATTTGGAACTCAAGAAATGGTACTCTAGAAGAAATAATTTGTCTTTACACCAAAAACTAATACATTGTGAATTAACTTATAGATACAGTGCAGTGGAATTTGACCTTATTGATAATATGATCAGAGAACAAGTAAGTTATCATGCTCATAAACAATATTTAGTACAAAAAACAAAATTACTAAAACTTATCACAACTAAGCTAAGTAGTAAGAGAGTAACTACTATGTCATCACCAGTAAATAAATTTTATAACAGAGTGGAAAATTTTTCAAATATAAACTTTACTCAGAAAGAACTAAATCTGTTAAATAAAGGTTTGAAATATTGTCCAAACATACGGTACAAAAGAGACATGGAAATGTTATGTGTAAATACAGAAATAGCACTTAGTAATGTAGATAACCCAGATATAAGAAATAATGAATTAGTTTCCTGTGCAAACATTATATCAAAAAGTAATAAGAATAAGTACAGTCTAAAAGATTCAGATAAGTACATAGTTAACAGTTTAAAACAAAAAATTAATTCAAATAGTTTAGTGGTTTGCAAAGCTGATAAAGGCAATACAATTACAATAATAAATAGGAGCGAATATATTGAAAAGACAGAACTTCTCTTCAGGAATGACAATTTCAAGATATTAAATGATCCCACTAATAAGTTTCAAAAACAAATAAAATCACTTATTAAAAATTGCCCTAATATATTTTCAGACACAAAAAGTTTCATGCTAACTATGATGAACCCAAAAGCTCCTGTTTTGTATAGTTTACCAAAAATACATAAACCTAATTGTCCCATGCGCCCAGTTGTTTCATATGTAACTGCACCTGCATATAAAGTCTGTAAAAAAGTTAATGAATTATTGCCAAAATATATTAACTTTAACCCAAAGTATGCTATTAAAAACACTTTACAATTAGTTAATAATATAAAAAATGTACATTTACCACTGAATGCAAAATTAGTTTCATTTGATGTTAAGAATTTATTTCCGTCTATACCTGTAGATGTTCTGTTGTCTATCTGTTCCTCACATATACAAAATACTTTAACCTTAAATAGTGATCAGAAAAAAGAATTATTCTCGGCCTTAGATATTTGCATAGGACAAAATTATTTTCAGTTTAATAATAAAATCTATAAACAATTTAATGGCTTACCTATGGGCTCTCCTTTATCACCTTTATTAAGTGAAATCTTTATGACATTTTTGGAAGAAAACATTTTTACATCTGATAACCCCAACATAAAATATGTTTTTCATTGGGCAAGGTATGTTGATGATATATTTTGTATCTGGACGGGAACAGATAGACAGCTCCATATGTTCTTAGATTATATTAATTCCTTTTATAGTAGCGTGCAATTTACACTTGAAACAGAAAATATGAAAAGTTTAAATTTTGTGGATCTTACCATTACTAGATCACAAAATAATCTTAGTTTTCAGATATATAGAAAACCTACTTTTACAGATACCATTATACATAAACAATCACTAACATCATGGCACATAAAATTAAGCAGTTTTCATGCAATGGTTAATCGTCTCCTTATAGTTCCTTTATCCAAAGAAAATTTCAATAAAGAGGTAGATATTATAAAAGCCATAGCACAAAATAACGGTTATGATGAAAGAATAATTAATTCTTTAATTTTAAAAAAACAGAAGAAAATTACTTTAAAAGAATTTTATTCCATAGAGCCAGATCAGGGTAACAAAAAATTTCACTTAACAAATTACATTCCGTGTATAACAGATAAGATTAATAATAGGTTAAAAAACCATGGTCTTAACATGGTATCAGTAAACAAACGTAATCTTTTTTCACTACTAGTCAATAATAAAGAAAAATCTAATACACTGGAGAAAAATGGAGTTTATGAAATACACTGTGCAGAATGCGATGCTATTTATATCGGACAATGTGGCCGTGCTCTGAAACATCGCATTTCTGAACATAAGAAGGCAATTTTAACCAATACATCTAATACAGGTTTTGCAGATCATTGCTTACAACACAATCACTTTATAGACACAAAAAACGTAACACTACTCCACAACATACAAAAAGGTAGAAAAATGGATTTGTTAGAAATTTTAGAAATTAAAAAAGCAATAAAAAATAACAAAAATTTAACCAATGAACAGACTGAATTTTGTGTATCCCCTTTATTAAAATCTGTTATTTAGTTTAGTTTATTTTATATTATTTTGAATGTTCATCATTATTTTAAATTTTGCATTCAGTTTATATTTAGTTCAGTTAATTTTATATTTTGCATTCATGATTGTATTTAGTTTTTAAAGACACCAGACCTTCCCTTGTCTCATGCACACACTCCCCACCCCTCGCCATCACAACACAGATGTTCCAGATACGCCCTAAACAGATGTTTACCACCTACACTACTCTAAGATCCTGTGTTCAGTAATTTCATTCACTCGCTGTTTGACAATGGCTTAAGTTAGTCGAAACAGCTGTCAGAGTTAATTAAAAAAAAAATTTGTGAAACTTACCAAGTGTTTTTATATATTTTACAAAACCTTTGTATTAATATGTTTCACCAAGTGCCCAACGAGTCATCAATTAATATCGTGAAAAGTGCAAGTAAAGCAATGCTCGTTACTTTCTACAGAAGATGTCTTTTAAAATTCCGGAAGTGCAACAACCATTTGTGGTTTAATAAACAGTGCCTAAAGAATAGTGTATTTCCAACGTACATGAAGATTAGTTGCCGCCATCAATCGTCTGAAGCAAAAACTGCTGTTCAACAGGCATACAAGAACTGGCTACATTTGGAACTCAAGAAATGGTACTCTAGAAGAAATAATTTGTCTTTACACCAAAAACTAATACATTGTGAATTAACTTATAGATACAGTGCAGTGGAATTTGACCTTATTGATAATATGATCAGAGAACAAGTAAGTTATCATGCTCATAAACAATATTTAGTACAAAAAACAAAATTACTAAAACTTATCACAACTAAGCTAAGTAGTAAGAGAGTAACTACTATGTCATCACCAGTAAATAAATTTTATAACAGAGTGGAAAATTTTTCAAATATAAACTTTACTCAGAAAGAACTAAATCTGTTAAATAAAGGTTTGAAATATTGTCCAAACATACGGTACAAAAGAAACATGGAAATGTTATGTGTAAATACAGAAATAGCACTTAGTAATGTAGATAACCCAGATATAAGAAATAATGAATTAGTTTCCTGTGCAAACATTATATCAAAAAGTAATAAGAATAAGTACAGTCTAAAAGATTCAGATAAGTACATAGTTAACAGTTTAAAACAAAAAATTAATTCAAATAGTTTAGTGGTTTGCAAAGCTGATAAAGGCAATACAATTACAATAATAAATAGGAGCGAATATATTGAAAAGACAGAACTTCTCTTCAGGAATGACAATTTCAAGATATTAAATGATCCCACTAATAAGTTTCAAAAACAAATAAAATCACTTATTAAAAATTGCCCTAATATATTTTCAGACACAAAAAGTTTCATGCTAACTATGATGAACCCAAAAGCTCCTGTTTTGTATAGTTTACCAAAAATACATAAACCTAATTGTCCCATGCGCCCAGTTGTTTCATATGTAACTGCACCTGCATATAAAGTCTGTAAAAAAGTTAATGAATTATTGCCAAAATATATTAACTTTAACCCAAAGTATGCTATTAAAAACACTTTACAATTAGTTAATAATATAAAAAATGTACATTTACCACTGAATGCAAAATTAGTTTCATTTGATGTTAAGAATTTATTTCCGTCTATACCTGTAGATGTTCTGTTGTCTATCTGTTCCTCACATATACAAAATACTTTAACCTTAAATAGTGATCAGAAAAAAGAATTATTCTCGGCCTTAGATATTTGCATAGGACAAAATTATTTTCAGTTTAATAATAAAATCTATAAACAATTTAATGGCTTACCTATGGGCTCTCCTTTATCACCTTTATTAAGTGAAATCTTTATGACATTTTTGGAAGAAAACATTTTTACATCTGATAACCCCAACATAAAATATGTTTTTCATTGGGCAAGGTATGTTGATGATATATTTTGTATCTGGACGGGAACAGATAGACAGCTCCATATGTTCTTAGATTATATTAATTCCTTTTATAGTAGCGTGCAATTTACACTTGAAACAGAAAATATGAAAAGTTTAAATTTTGTGGATCTTACCATTACTAGATCACAAAATAATCTTAGTTTTCAGATATATAGAAAACCTACTTTTACAGATACCATTATACATAAACAATCACTAACATCATGGCACATAAAATTAAGCAGTTTTCATGCAATGGTTAATCGTCTCCTTATAGTTCCTTTATCCAAAGAAAATTTCAATAAAGAGGTAGATATTATAAAAGCCATAGCACAAAATAACGGTTATGATGAAAGAATAATTAATTCTTTAATTTTAAAAAAACAGAAGAAAATTACTTTAAAAGAATTTTATTCCATAGAGCCAGATCAGGGTAACAAAAAATTTCACTTAACAAATTACATTCCGTGTATAACAGATAAGATTAATAATAGGTTAAAAAACCATGGTCTTAACATGGTATCAGTAAACAAACGTAATCTTTTTTCACTACTAGTCAATAATAAAGAAAAATCTAATACACTGGAGAAAAATGGAGTTTATGAAATACACTGTGCAGAATGCGATGCTATTTATATCGGACAATGTGGCCGTGCTCTGAAACATCGCATTTCTGAACATAAGAAGGCAATTTTAACCAATACATCTAATACAGGTTTTGCAGATCATTGCTTACAACACAATCACTTTATAGACACAAAAAACGTAACACTACTCCACAACATACAAAAAGGTAGAAAAATGGATTTGTTAGAAATTTTAGAAATTAAAAAAGCAATAAAAAATAACAAAAATTTAACCAATGAACAGACTGAATTTTGTGTATCCCCTTTATTAAAATCTGTTATTTAGTTTAGTTTATTTTATATTATTTTGAATGTTCATCATTATTTTAAATTTTGCATTCAGTTTATATTTAGTTCAGTTAATTTTATATTTTGCATTCATGATTGTATTTAGTTTTTAAAGACACCAGACCTTCCCTTGTCTCATGCACACACTCCCCACCCCTCGCCATCACAACACAGATGTTCCAGATACGCCCTAAACAGATGTTTACCACCTACACTACTCTAAGATCCTGTGTTCAGTAATTTCATTCACTCGCTGTTTGACAATGGCTTAAGTTAGTCGAAACAGCTGTCAGAGTTAATTAAAAAAAAAATTTGTGAAACTTACCAAGTGTTTTTATATATTTTACAAAACCTTTGTATTAATATGTTTCACCAAGTGCCCAACGAGTCATCAATTAATATCGTGAAAAGTGCAAGTAAAGCAATGCTCGTTACTTTCTACAGAAGATGTCTTTTAAAATTCCGGAAGTGCAACAACCATTTGTGGTTTAATAAACAGTGCCTAAAGAATAGTGTATTTCCAACGTACATGAAGATTAGTTGCCGCCATCAATCGTCTGAAGCAAAAACTGCTGTTCAACAGGCATACAAGAACTGGCTACATTTGGAACTCAAGAAATGGTACTCTAGAAGAAATAATTTGTCTTTACACCAAAAACTAATACATTGTGAATTAACTTATAGATACAGTGCAGTGGAATTTGACCTTATTGATAATATGATCAGAGAACAAGTAAGTTATCATGCTCATAAACAATATTTAGTACAAAAAACAAAATTACTAAAACTTATCACAACTAAGCTAAGTAGTAAGAGAGTAACTACTATGTCATCACCAGTAAATAAATTTTATAACAGAGTGGAAAATTTTTCAAATATAAACTTTACTCAGAAAGAACTAAATCTGTTAAATAAAGGTTTGAAATATTGTCCAAACATACGGTACAAAAGAAACATGGAAATGTTATGTGTAAATACAGAAATAGCACTTAGTAATGTAGATAACCCAGATATAAGAAATAATGAATTAGTTTCCTGTGCAAACATTATATCAAAAAGTAATAAGAATAAGTACAGTCTAAAAGATTCAGATAAGTACATAGTTAACAGTTTAAAACAAAAAATTAATTCAAATAGTTTAGTGGTTTGCAAAGCTGATAAAGGCAATACAATTACAATAATAAATAGGAGCGAATATATTGAAAAGACAGAACTTCTCTTCAGGAATGACAATTTCAAGATATTAAATGATCCCACTAATAAGTTTCAAAAACAAATAAAATCACTTATTAAAAATTGCCCTAATATATTTTCAGACACAAAAAGTTTCATGCTAACTATGATGAACCCAAAAGCTCCTGTTTTGTATAGTTTACCAAAAATACATAAACCTAATTGTCCCATGCGCCCAGTTGTTTCATATGTAACTGCACCTGCATATAAAGTCTGTAAAAAAGTTAATGAATTATTGCCAAAATATATTAACTTTAACCCAAAGTATGCTATTAAAAACACTTTACAATTAGTTAATAATATAAAAAATGTACATTTACCACTGAATGCAAAATTAGTTTCATTTGATGTTAAGAATTTATTTCCGTCTATACCTGTAGATGTTCTGTTGTCTATCTGTTCCTCACATATACAAAATACTTTAACCTTAAATAGTGATCAGAAAAAAGAATTATTCTCGGCCTTAGATATTTGCATAGGACAAAATTATTTTCAGTTTAATAATAAAATCTATAAACAATTTAATGGCTTACCTATGGGCTCTCCTTTATCACCTTTATTAAGTGAAATCTTTATGACATTTTTGGAAGAAAACATTTTTACATCTGATAACCCCAACATAAAATATGTTTTTCATTGGGCAAGGTATGTTGATGATATATTTTGTATCTGGACGGGAACAGATAGACAGCTCCATATGTTCTTAGATTATATTAATTCCTTTTATAGTAGCGTGCAATTTACACTTGAAACAGAAAATATGAAAAGTTTAAATTTTTTGGATCTTACCATTACTAGATCACAAAATAATCTTAGTTTTCAGATATATAGAAAACCTACTTTTACAGATACCATTATACATAAACAATCACTAACATCATGGCACATAAAATTAAGCAGTTTTCATGCAATGGTTAATCGTCTCCTTATAGTTCCTTTATCCAAAGAAAATTTCAATAAAGAGGTAGATATTATAAAAGCCATAGCACAAAATAACGGTTATGATGAAAGAATAATTAATTCTTTAATTTTAAAAAAAACAGAAGAAAATTACTTTAAAAGAATTTTATTCCATAGAGCCTGATCAGGGTAACAAAAAATTTCATTTAACAAATTACATTCCGTGTATAACAGATAAGATTAATAATAGTTTAAAAAACCATGGTCTTAACATGGTATCAGTAAACAAACGTAATCTTTTTTCACTACTAGTCAATAATAAAGAAAAATCTAATACACTGGAGAAAAATGGAGTTTATGAAATACACTGTGCAGAATGCGATGCTATTTATATCGGACAATGTGGCCGTGCTCTGTAACATCGCATTCCTGAACATAAGAAGGCGATTTTAACCAATACATCTAATACAGGTTTTGCAGATCATTGCTTACAACACAATCACTTTATAGACACAAAAAACATAACACTACTCCACAACATACAAAAAGGTAGAAAAATGGATTTGTTAGAAATTTTAGAAATTAAAAAAGCAATAAAAAATAACAAAAATTTAACCAATGAACAGACTGAATTTTGTGTATCCCCTTTATTAAAATCTGTTATTTAGTTTAGTTTATTTTATATTATTTTGAATGTTCATCATTATTTTAAATTTTGCATTCAGTTTATATTTAGTTCAGTTAATTTTATATTTTGCATTCATGATTGTATTTAGTTTTTAAAGACACCAGACCTTCCCTTGTCTCATGCACACACTCCCCACCCCTCGCCATCACAACACAGATGTTCCAGATACGCCCTAAACAGATGTTTACCACCTACACTACTCTAAGATCCTGTGTTCAGTAATTTCATTCACTCGCTCTTTGACAATGGCTTAAGTTAGTCGAAACAGCTGTCAGAGTTAATTAAAAAAAAATTTGTGAAACTTACCAAGTGTTTTTATATATTTTACAAAACCTTTGTAGTCGTCAGAACAGCCGAACGCCCACTGGAATGACCCGATATCGATGCGACTGAGATTCAACAGCAATACGATGTAGATTAGAAGTTGAATGCAGGTTAGGGTATGAGTCAGTGCCCACAGACACGATAAACACGCAAACGATAAGCAACAATCGTATCTCTATCGTAAGAATGCTGCATGTTCCACTTTTGTTGCGTGTTGTTAGTCCGTTGTTACTGTGTTTTGTGACAATTTGGCTTTATTAATTATCAGTAACTTAATAATTTTAGTGATAAGTGCCTTCAAAAAATGAAAGACGATCCAGAATTTAATGCGAAATTTGCATCTTTAATAGAAAAGCATTCTTATTTATATGATTACACAAGTGCTGATTACTGCAAAAGGAATTTGCAGGATAAGGCATGGGAGGAAGTTGCGAATAAAATTTCAGAATCCGGTAAGTACATCTGATTTTTAACATTTTTCCATACATTTAATAACACATTTTTAAATAACTGATATAAATAATTACAATAATATAACTCACTAATAAAACTACTGTATATTGAGAGGAAAAAACAAAAATTATTACACAAAGTACTTTGTTATACATTTTTCTTAAACAGTGTATTTTTCTTGATTCGGAAGTGCTCCGTTGGGTTGCAAAAAAAAAAATCACGTAAAGTATTTCTGAGATCTAGGGCAGAAATTGCTGGTCTCTGGCGATTACTGACCCCAGAATTTGAAAAAACTTGTTGCATTTCGCTTTCCACTAAGGGTTGCATTCCTGGTTTTGAAAATTTTCCGTCATGAATTCGAATAAAATTATGTAAGACACAAAGAGCTTGAATAATGTGGTCAATTTTATTAATGTCGCAACAAATTGATGTTTCCAGCAATCTGAACTTGGACGTTAACATACCAAAGGCACATTCAACTGACCTCCGACCTCTAGATAATCGGTAGTTGAAAATTCTGTTCTTGTTTGTTAATTGTCGGCTAGCATATGGCTTCATTATGTTATTAGTAAGAGGAAAAGCCTCATCTGCCACAAAATAAAAGGGAAACAATTTATTTACATCTTCTCCTGGTAATGGCGCAGGTTCTGGTAATTGGAGATGACCAAAAATAATGCTTTGCCAAATGGACTTTCTTTTAGCGCCCTTCCATCACTATTATGGCCATATTCACCAACATTCACATTTAAAAATATTCCATAAGTATCTGCTACATCTAATAAAACTATTGAAAAATATCCTTTATAATTGTAGAAAGCTGACCCACTCTTAGGAGGCGCTTCAATTCTAATATGTTTACCATCTATGCTTCCAACACAGTTAGGAAGATTCCACAATTCCCAATAACGCTCAGATACATTCAACTAGCGCTCTTTTGTAGGAACTGGCATATATTCAGGTTGTAAAGTTTTCCAAATTGCTATAGCTGTTTCTGCCACAATTTTTCGGACCGTAGTGTGTCTCCGCAGGAAATAAAATGACAGTGCTTTGAAGGAACAGCCAGTGAAATATCTGGAAAGAATTCAGTTAATTAGGTTTTGTAATTTCCTTAAAGAAAATAGCCCAGTATTATTATTGTAAATAAGGTACGTGTGCCAAATTTTGGTACCCGTAAGTAGTAATATAACATTTTCAAGAAAGTGGTGCTATCAAGCTAATTACACGTAAAATAAGATATCTAAGCACTGTGGCAACATTGCGAACAGTGAGGAAATTCCACACATGTACCTTAAGTAACTTTTAGTAATCATCTCTATAAATCTATAATACGTAGTCTCTATAATAAATTAAAAGAAAAGGGCATATTGCTATTACTAACAGAAGTTTTGAACCCCTTTTTGTTGCAGTTCAAGATTGTAAAGAACGTTGGAAGAATTTGAGGACTTGTTATACTAGGCACTTAAAATCATTATCCGGAACTTCGGGCTCTGCAGCTAAGGCAAAACAACCTTATTACTTAGCAGAACATTTACGTTTTCTCCAACCGTTTACAAAATCACGTAAATCAATAGGAAATATTCTGGTCCCACTATCACAAGTTTGTTCTCCAGAAGAAATACATGAACAGAATGACATAAATAATTTTGAAGACGGTTCTGAAGATTTACTTTCAGAACAACATTTATCGAGTAACATAGCTCACATGTCCTCACAAGGCGGCAGTTTCTCAACCCCAACCAATACCTCTACGTCTACCTCTACAGTTCGGAGAGTCAGTGCTTCTCTAGAAGAGGTAAATAAATTGGCGCTAGAATATTTTCAGTACAAAAAGGCCATTACAGAGAAAAAAACTGAAAACCCAGATTTAGATTTTTTCAAAAGTATTCTTCCAGACATGAGAGAGATGAATGCTGATCAAAAACGACGATTCAAAATTGGAGTTTTAAACTTGGCTGGACAGATTTTGAGTGAGTATACACCCTCAGCACTACCTCAGAACCCTTGTCAACCACTGTCTCAAAGCACTTGTCCTTATGAGAACAACGACGCTGCTGACATAAACTTGGGAAATTTTTTACAGTTTAATAATGAAAAGTAATTAATATGTTCTGAATGATTTATATGTTTATTTCAAAATTTTTATTATTATTATTTAGTTAATATTACTTCAACAGTTCTGTAATAATCCAATTCAAAATTAGCTCATCAATAATGTACTTCAAATGTTATTACTGTACTTTGACAAAAATAAACTAAAACTATCTTTAAAACAAATACATATTGAGTGTTGTTTATTTCTTTATTTCTAAAGTAATATTTAACATTTGTATATAAATTAACAAACGCACTTACCTCAACGTTATTAAAAGACGTTCTTCTGGCGTCACAGACGGCCTAAAATTAGTATTCTTTTTTTATAATCTTTGGCGTAATTTTTTGCACTAATAAATCAAACGTCTCCCTGTGCATTCGGTAAAAACCTTGAAATCTTTCAGGATACATGTTTAGTTCTTTAAAAACACTGAACGCGCCTTTTCGTTCATTACTCTCAAATACGGATGCACCCAGTAACGCCGTTTCTTGCGTTCATAATTGTTCATATTTATTAACGTTAACAGTGCTAAAGCATCATCAGCAGAAGAAGACGAGGACGACGACGACATTCTCGTGTACTACGACTTTTTGGTGTGCTTTGAGTATTAAGAGTGTTGATTTATTGTCGTGTTTCTACCGCATCACTTGTGTTGCTTTGGTAGACGCCTTTACTAAGGGAGGTGACTAACCCTTGGTTCTCCCCACCACCATTTTGAAGACTCCACAAACCCGCCAGCCTCGCTGACTGTGTCAAGGCCGCAATTATTATGTCGTAGTTTAGAGATAACGTGGAGTTGTGGAATGTTCTGGTCTGTGAGCGGGGTATAAATGCATGGTGTCAGTGGCCTTAGTTCAGTAGTTATCAGGCGATATTACTGTGTGCGTTCAAGTGGTTATTAGTGAAGTGTTGTGTTTAATAATCGGATGGGGTAATTTTAATACAATTGTGTGTTATACTAGGTGACATTTTATTGCATGTGAACAAGTTTTATTTGATTTGTTGTAAGAGACTGTCTTGTTAATTACAAAGTGTTTAATTTTGATAATTAAAGCTGGTGATAAGTGACATAATTGGTGTCTTGTATTTTGTTTTCCACTGTACCATATGACGATCAGGAGATAGCCGTAACAATGGTGTCAGTAGTGGGATAGAACCATTAACAGTGGAAACAGTGGACACTTGTACAGGACTGTGTAATTTCTAATTAATCGGTAAACAATGGATGCCAGTCAGATGATCAAAAATTTACTGGCGCTGCTGTTACAGACAGAGAAACGAAAGGATGAGAAACGCAGACAGGAGGCAGATGAAGCAGAAAAATGACAAGACGAGAAAGCGGAAGAGAGACAGAAAACTCTACTGCTGGAAACAGAAGAAAGACAAAAAGCATTGTTGCTCGAGTCAGAAGGACGACAGGCAGAATTATGTAAGCAGGAGGCGGAGGAATGGAAGTATGAAACAGAAGACATCAAGGAGTTAATACAGGAGCAAAAGCAGACACAAGAACAAACTGCTGCAGAGTTGGGTCTCCTACGAGGTGAGCTTAATAAATAAGTTACTAAAATATCGGAAGTACAAGAATCAATGACATTAAAAATAGCTGAAGTAGAAAAATCTGTTTCGAGTGTTGAAGAATTGATGTCTACAAAAATATCTGTCATAGAAGAATCTGTGTCAAACAAAATATCTGCAGTAGAAAACTCAATGGCAAACATAAGAGAACAAATTAAAAGTGAAGTTGAGCAGTGCATGAAGATTCAACCAAAACAATTTTCTGAAAACAGACTGAACCAATGATAACGACAGAAAAAGACACAGAAAATAAGTTAATAGAGAAAGTCACTTTTCCTGCAGTATGGACAGTTCATGTCAAAGCTCCAACCTTTGACAGAAGCAGTCACTGGGCAACGAACCTCTGCCAATTTGAAGCTGCTGCATGCGCAAATAATTGGACAGAGAAAGACAAGAGAGTCTCACTCGTTCTCACATTAAAAGGACCAGCGGCAGAATTACTACAGAAAGTGCCACCTGACAGCCAGAACATCTATGCTCTAGTTGATAAAAGCTCTAGAATTACGGTGTGGTGATAAACATTTGTGAGATGTGTACTACGCTCAGTTGAGAACAAGACGACAACGCTCCAGGGAGAGCCTTCAAGAGTTTAAAGCAAGTATCGACAGACTGATTAGACTGGCCCATCCTGAAGCATCAGAAGATTTTTGAAAAAGGTTTGCGGTGCAGACATTTATTGATGGTATCAGAGATTGTGAACTTCAGCAAGTGTTACGAATGGCAAGACACCGAAATAGCTCAGAAGCTCTTGTTCACGCCCTAGAGTTTGTAGCTGCCAAGTCAGCGTCCCGCTACATTAATGGGTTTGGGCCATCACATTGAAGTCAGGAGATCCCTGTATCATATTGCTGTTATGATGGGTGCAGCAAAACAGTGTTGTCAGAGAAACTATTCAGAAGTTCAAGAGCACCACAACAATTTGAACAATGGGAAAAAGACAGAAGACCGAAGTGTTACAACTGTGGTCATCTACAGGTAGACTGTTGGGAGAAGAAGATACCAAGAGAAGAGAGTGATCGCACTAATTGGAGAAGTAAAGCCGTACCACGCGACGATCAGTAGACCGTCGTAACAATATAATGGAAGGACATTTGTTGAAGAAATAAACTCTCAAGTCATTGCAGCTAAATATTTTTTTTTCTTATTGCTGATTCTAGTCCAGGTATAGCTCACAATGATCAACTTAGTATTGTTCTATTTTAATATTCATGTTGAGTGCGGTATCCAAGTTACTTGTACGAATTAATAACTAAATTTACCTTATTTTGTCCGCCTTGTGACTTCTTGTAATTTTTCCATGACGCGTTTCAGAGCTTATGCTCCATCATCAGATATATATTAAAATAAAACTATCACTCTTAACGATGTCATCACATGATATAAAATGTCAAAAATCTTTGCATACAAACAGCGCACGGAAGTAGGGTGCGCACCCGTTCACGTTCAATTTGCCACTGAGCGGTCGCTAATTTACCTTAGTACCGGCGAGCAGTTTCAAGGCCGTATTGTACAAGTGGTTTGAAGCAAAGTTTAGTTGATCATTCAACACGCAATCGCGACTGCTTGGGTCGGCGTATGCACTATAAATTTCTAACTCCTCCAAGGCATTCATGAACCGACCCTTCTTACATACATTTAACAGAATTAAGTTTGAATTGAAGTCCATATAGTTGTGATTATGTGAAGTTAAGTGTCGGGCGTAGTTGGATTTAATGCTGTTGATATTACTTGTTTTTGGTATATGTTCTCGAAAACGCTTAAGGAAACTTCTCCCATTATGTCCAATGTAAAAACTATTGCAATCATTGCATAGTAGTTTATATATTCCTGTTTTTTCTTCCGGGGGTAGGTGTTTTTTAGTCGTAGAATGTTTAGTAATTTATTATTAGTTCTGAATGAGATATTAAAACCAATATTGTTCAGCACAGATGACAAAACCTTAGTCATTACACTTGTGTAATTAGTTGATATAAACATTTTTTGTACGTTATTGTTCGTTCGTGGTTTAAATTTGTTTCTTTCATGCTTTTTTTAATATTTTGTCTATGGTCAAACTACTGTACCCATTAGCAGCCGCGATGTGTTTTATAGTGTTTAGTTCATCCTGAAAGTCATTATCATCAAGAGGAATTGTCAATAACCTATTAATAAAACTATTATATGCTGCCATTTTTTGCGAATATTGGTGATGAGAGTCCGCATGTATTGTAATGTCGGTAGTAGTAGGCTTCCTATAAATGTTGAACTTTAGATTATTTACCTGTCGGGTGATAGTTAGATCTAGAAAATTTAATCTATTGTCAACTTCGGTTTCGAGTGTGAATTGGATCGTGCTATTTATTTAATTTAATAAACTGATCGAGCTGTTAAAAAAAAAAAAAATTATTTAAATTAGCGGTTGCTAAGTGAGGCGGAAGAAGCAGAAAAACGACAGGATGAAAAACGTAAGCAGGAGACAGAGGAACGGAAGCGTGAAACAAAAGACATCAAACCATTAATACCGGAGCAGAAGCAGATGCAAGAACATAGTACCGCAGAATTTGGTCTCCTACAAGGTGAGCTTAATGAACAAGTTACTAAAGTATTGGAGGTACAAGAATAAATGACATTAAAAATAGCTGAAGTAGAAAAATCTGTCTCGAGTGTTGCAGAATCTATGTCTAATAAAATAGCTGAAGTAGAAAAATCAATCACAAGTGCGGAAAAAGCTATGTCAACAAAAATAGAAGACTCGATTACAAATATAAAAGAGCAGATTAAAAATGAAGTCGAGCAGTGCCTGAAGTTACAACCAAAACAACTTTGTGAACAGACTGTACCAATGATAAAGACAGAAAAAGACACAGAAAATAAGTTAATAGAGAAAGTCACTTTGCTTGCAGTAGGGACAGTTCATGTCAAAGCTCCAACCTTTGATGGAAGCAGTCACTGGGCAACGTACCTCCTCCAATTTGAAGCTGCTGCATGCGCAAATAATTGGACAGAGAAAGACAAGGGAGTCTCACTCGTTCTCACATTAAAAGGACCAGCGGCAGAATTACTACAGAAAGTGCCACCTGACAGCCAGAACATCTATGCCGAGTTGATAAAAGCTCTAGAATTACACTACGGTGATAAACATTTGTGAGATGTGTACTACGCTCAGTTGAGAACAAGACGACATCGTTCCAGGGAGAGTCTTCAAGAGTTTGAAGCAAGTATCGACAGATTGATTTGATTGGCCTATCCTGAAGCACCAGAAGACTTCTGAATAAGGTTTGCGGTGCAGACATTTATTGATGGCATCGGAGATTGTGAACTTCAGCAAGTTTTACGAATGGCAAGACACCGAAATAGCTCAGAAGCTCTTGTTCACGCCCTAGAGTTTGAAGCTGCCAAGTCAGCGTCCTGCTACATTAATGGGTTTGTGCCATCACATTGCAGTCAGAAGATCCCTGTATCACATTGCCATTACGATGGGTGCAGAAAAACAATGTTGTCAGACAAACAATTCAAAATTTCAAGAGAGTCGCAACAATTTGAAAAAGACAGAAGACCGAAGTGTTACATCTGTGGAAAACGTGGTCATCTACAGGTAGACTGTTGGGAGAAGAAGATACCGAGAGAACAGAGTGGTCGCACCAATTGGAGAAGTAAAGCCCCAGAACAGCACACAGTTTCCACGCTACATAAGACCAGTGGAAACTTGATTGTTAATGGATTTGCGGAAGGTAAACCAACATCATTTATAGTTGACACAGGCGCAACAGTGTCTATTGTGTGCCCAGACTTAATCAGCAACCGACAGCCTCAAATTAGCTCTTGTACAATTGTACAATACAGACTGTGACTGGAAGCCCTGTCAAGGTGCTAGGAAAGGTAGACGTACGTGTACGCCTGGGTCTTCTCGAGTTTAGTCACCAAATGATCGTTGCAGACATTGTCGATGAAGTGATTCTTGGCACGCACATTATGAATGCGTACGGATTCATTGTGGACTTAAGAGAGAATGTCCTGAAGGTTAGCCAAGAGAAGATAAAGCTTTGCATGGCTAAAATGACAGGGTCTATCAACCATTCGATTAACTGAGTGGCGTTAATCGAAGAAAAAGTCAACAGGTCTGGTCAAGAGGTACCTTCCCTATTGCAAGCGGAAATGGAGGAAGAACTAGCAGAGGAAATACAAATAAGTGTAACAACAAAAGAAGTGATTGGAAAGCCAACTATGGGTGTCAAGACAAAACTCTTGCTTGTTCCTGAGCGGATAGAAGCGCCCAAGGACAGAGTGGCTGAAGATGAGGTTATGCAAGAGGTTGTTGACAAGAACCAAACAAACTTGGATCAGCCAGTGGTGTTTAGGTACATGACGCATCGGGAGTGATTCCAGCCAAAACTAATGGTTGAACGGAAGACTTGCATTCCTGGGAACGTGATGTTCGGATCACACGAGACTGAATTCGAAGTACCGGAGAATTATCTTTTGCAAGGACGTACACCTAGATCGCCTGGTCGAGTATTACTTCAGAGACGGTTTGCCAGTTTGGGACGAACAGGCTTAAGGAGGAGGCAGTGTTACGACATCACAGAACAATCTACGTGTTTGTAGAATGTGCCAGGAGAATCTCGCTCTAATGTATGTGGCATACGTGACTGTCAACGCATCCGCAAGAGTTTTCTCGAAGTCGCCAGCCGCGCGGACTGTGTCAAGGCCATAATTAATTATGTCATAGTTTAAACATAAGACGCAGTTTGGAAGCTTCTGGTTTGTGAGCGGGGCATAAATACATGGCGGCAGCGGCCTTAGTTTTCAGTATAGCTGCGATATATTTACAGTTCGGTTCAAGAGTTATTATGGGGCAATATTACTGTGCGCGTTCAAGTGGTTATTAGTTAAGTGTGTTTTATAATCGGGCGGTATAATTGTAATAACAATTGTGTTTAATATTAGTTGACATAAAATGTGTGTGTGAACAATTTTTATTTGATTTATTGTAGAAACTGTATTGTTAATTACGAACTGTTTAACTGTAGAATTAAAGCGGGTGATTAGTGACTTAATTGGTGTCTTATACTGATTTTGTTTCCACTGTACCTACGACAATCGAGTAGACCGTCTTAATAATATTGTACCATATTTAACTGGTATTTATTGTAGTTTACAAGCTATAATCAAAGCTGTTAGTTGTCTAGCTTACTTTATTCCTTGCTCCACATGCTCTCTAAATTTGGTGGGCTCAACCACAGTAATATCTTGTATTCAGGAGACTTAATATTTTTTTATATTCTGCAGGAAATTTTTAATGTTTTTTGGAACTTCTTGTCAGAGATGGAATTATATAAAATCTTTTTGTGCAAGAGACATTTTGATCAAGACCTGATAATCCGATGATCCTTGTGTCTTTCAGGAGTTTGATACATGAATGAAAAGCTTGGTGTTAAAAAGTAAAGCTAGAGAAATAATGAATAAATTGTGTCATCTTGAGATGTGCTTCATGATCGTAGTTTGGCTTTCTATTCTTGAGATAGTTGATGCAGTTAGTAAACAACTGCATTTAGTATACATGGATATAACCAGTGTTGTTGAGATATACCGGTATTATTTGCTTGGGTTTTGGGGTAAGTTGAATGAAATAAACTACTGTTTTCTAAGCTATGAGCAATAAGATACATGAATCTGTTTGGAAACTTGGTGACAGTGTATTGAAAGATCTTGAAAGAAGGTCAAGAGAAGTGAATCAGACTGAAAAGAAAATATTTGGTAGATCCAACTATAACGCCAAAATCAGAAATTTTGAAAATTTCTTATTTTGAGTGGAGATGTATCTTTAAGCGCCGTAACAGGGAATTGTTGCGTGAAACGCAGAGGTGACTGACAGGCAATAAAATCATATATCAGCCCCAACACGCTCACGGCAAATAGGCTGAGTTCATCGCTGTCCATACTGAGAAACGTTAAACTTTGACAACTACCTCAAATCCGTAGAAAAAAGGTACAAATGTAAACGAACTCATTTGAAGAGCAGCTGTAGGTATTAACAATAGACCAGAATACATATACACGCCAGCTGCATATAGCGAAACAAAAAAGGGTATATGTTATTGAAAGACTCAAACGGTCAGCGACAGGACTTCGACCTTACTGAGAAGAGAGAAAGCTCGGAGTAATGTCCGAACACAAGCAAGAAGTGTTGATGGAAACAAAGACAAAGCAACGGACATACAAAGGAAGTTTGGTGAGGCCTTTAAGTAACAATAGTTGATGCCATTAGAACAACCAAGTGCACGAAAACAATACTTGACAAGAAAGTTAAGGGTTGCTTTGTTTACTCCAAAAAAGTGACAGGCAAGAATTATTGCTACAGTATCTAGCAGCGACAATGACCTCAGTGTAGTGACCTAGGGAAGGAATCTGGTGGGAATCCAAAGGCCTATCAGAGAAGTTCCTTCGGAAAAATAGGTGGTCTCTAAATCTGAAGAGTCGTAAAGTAGAACCAATTAGAAAACAGCGTAAGAAAAATCAGGAGTAAGTGGGAGAAATATGGAATTGGATATAGGGACGCGAGAAAGGCGCGCTCGAGGAGTTTTAACTAAAAATTTTGACGGAAACGAGTGTGTAAGTCCGCGACCGAGATTCCATAGTTATTGGACTTAGAGAAATTCGGTACGATGGTTAGAAAAGTAAGCTAGTACTAGAACAAATTTCGGTAAAGAGAAAAACTGTAATTTTACTAGTGACGTACAAGTGAATTAATACACCACAAATGATAATCAAATAACGCTGTAATTTAGTTGTGCAAATACGCAACAATAACTTTATCATCGAGTAACATTACGAGACGAACTAAACCCGTAAATAACAGTAATTCAAACCATAACGCAGTTAGTAAATAATAATCAATAATGCATGTAGAAGCGGATAACTATAATAACAATTAACGCGAACTAATTCCGAGTGAGTGAAGTTTGGTGTTGTGCAGTGTCTAGTGTGACTCCAAGGAGACCACGTTACAATCTGCTAATCCAGAGGGAAATATCGCAGTTACGCCAGACGATCAACATGCCAACCACACCAGATGAACCGCTACCAGATTTGGATACATACCACAAGTAAAATTTTCATGCCATAATTAGTATTACGTCCACTGTCTGTTCACTTAAAGAACTCATAAGAATTAATTAAAGGATTAAGATAAAATTTTAATTAAAACAAAATTAAATAATATTAGGAAATTATGGAAATTAAATTTATCTATGAGCAACGATTTTAAATGAATCCAGATCAATAATTAACAATGTCGTAATATATTAAATTTAAGAAAATTATTATTAAAAGTTTTGTCTTTGAATAAGAATTACAATATTTAAATTATTAGAGCTATGAATATGAGTAATGAAATAAGATTTATGAAAATGAATATGTTTATATATTGATTAGAATTTATATAGTTCATGTGTCAATGATAAAGTATGATAATCAATCATAGCTAATTGTAATAAATCAAAGAACTATTTATAAGAAAGTTTGAGCATTTATTTATATTTTACCCTGAGATAAAGAGCATAAATAGACAATATAATAAAACAAGTATTTATTGTTAAATTGGCGTCCACCGCTGGGCAATAAAAAATGTTATAAATTGGCACCACAACAAAAGTGGGGCTTAATTAATTAAAAAGAGAAAATACACATAAATTAAAATATGTCAATTAATTTATGCTGAATAAAATAAACAGCACAAAATAAAATGTTATACAACTCTGACAAAATGGAAGAAGCTGGTGAATCAAAGAATGTCCCCTGACAGAGCTACTTCCTAATTATCTGAAACAAACTGAGTGTGGAAATTGAGAAAAGAATTTCTTCCTATCATGATTTCAGTGAGAAACTTAAGTTTTTGTTAAATCTGAAGCAGCTTAGACTAGATGAAGTCAAAGAAGAGTGTGCAAGACTTCATTGGGTCTTCAATGCGGATTTTGATGTTGTCCTTGCCCTTCATTGCTTGCATTTCAAGAGCTTCCTCTCAAGCCAAGAAAGTGAACGGCAGTAGAATAGGAGGCCTGTCACAGCAGTACAAGATAATAAAAACTAAAAATCTTGAAAGCGTTTGTCCAAACTTAAACATAGCTTTTAGAATTTACTTGTGTACACCAGCTCCCAACTGTTCAGTAGAAAGGTCATTCTCAGCTCTGAAGTGAATCGGCAACTATTTAAGAACAATTCAACAAGATTGCCTCAGTCACCTTGGTGTCCTTGCTATTGAGTCTGACCGGAGGAATCAATTCATTTGCTGAAAACAGAATAAGGAAAACACTCCATATATTCTAAATATGTTCTTACCTCTGGTTATGTAAGAACCTCTTCAAAACGCTAATATAAGTTTTGAGAACATTGAGTTTGTATTGTTTCTGTTATCGCATGTTTTTTTATATATATAGTTTTCGTTGATTAAGTTAACTTGGAAAAATAAAAGCTATGTAAGATCTCACCTACATCTGGTCAGAACAGAGAAAGTGAGTCATTTACAATGCTTTGTGTGTGTCCTATTCCTTCTGCTGCTTGTGATTTCTTTTGATGCATTTTTTTTTTTTGTCACTTTGTTAACATATTTAGTTCTAATGACAAGTTCTAAATTCTCGATATTGTTTGAAGGCTCTTGCCTTTTACCCTTTTAATTAAATACTACACTCAACACATAATACTCACCGCTGCCAGAATTTACTTACCGTCATCGTCCCCGTTGAACTCACCTTTAGAAATTGCCCAGGCCACCACGATATTTTTTATGGTTATATATCGAAACCCTTACACTCTTGCCCTTATAAAAATCCCACTATCTGACTGTATTTTAAAATTTCAGAAAACCCCCGATTACGTTAGATGAGCTTTTCAGCACAGAATAGGAAATGGTTATGGCGTAATAACTACACTAACACATGGTTATGCTACGAAACAAATATTTTACTGTTATCTTGCTTCAACTCAGTTAACATCTTAGCAACTTTAACATCTTACAGGATAATTTACTTTTTCTTCGAGCAATACAACAATAGAAAATACAAATAATTAACGTTTACTTATATTGTATAGATATATTTTTTAAAACAGAACAAAACAAAACAGCCCAGTATTTGCATACACACATTCATTCATTCAATCTTTAAAATTTCCCTTACTTAGAGCTCTGTACATAAACATTAAAAGTTCATTATTGTCTGGTAATTGATTTACTCACGGCGCCTCCCTGGCTACGTCGCACTGTGCACATGTTTGCATATTTACACTATTAATAACTTTTCGGTCCACCAGCCCGTTATGTTCCAAACGGCCGCTGCCGCCTCGCAACCACCCCACTACCGATTTACATTTTGTTATATAGTGAAGACGAAAATTTGTGTCCAGTCGGCGGACGCACTACTGTTAGCGTCCGGCGGGTTAAGATGTTATTTTCCAACTGCTTCTCATGCGGGCGGACATCACTGCCTTGCCTGCTAACAATTTCGTCGCTGTTCACAGCCTTCGTTGCTAAAGTCTTAGGAGTTGTTCAGGTAACACGTGTTATTTGTGGGTGTTGGCAGTGGACGAAATCTAGTGTTCACTGGTTGACGTCATTGGAAAAGGCGTGTCCTTATCCTTATATCTGCCTTGCCCCAAGCACATTGTTAAACAAAATTCGCCCAAGCCATTTTGTGCGACTTGAGTTTAGCGTGGGTTCTGCGCTCCGCCGATGTTAGTGCGTTTGGGCGCATTGCACGGTACTACCATTCTGAGAATTTTACAGTGGTGGGCGACGCACGTTCCATTGTACTGACTTCACCTTATTGTTCTTTGTTTGCTACGATTTATATTGCCATAGGACGGACCACACAGATGAAATGAATTTACACATTTTTAATAAAATAAAAAAACCCTTCCTTTTGCCCCGTTACAATTGTTAACGATAAATTTTTGTTTCAGCTACCAGTCGGAGTACATGGAACCATAGAATTACTAGCACTCATTATTATAGGGACTGAGGTTGCACTGAAGCTGCGATGGATTGGTTGGAGTACGATTCTCAAGCACAAACGCACTATGCTAAAGGTAGTGAACCATATAGTTGGTATTGTATGCCATACCTGTTTAAGTTTTAGACCTACCAGTTTATTGGCTCAGGATGTCTACAATGTTTCCATGTTTTCACATTTATTGAAAAAATAATTGAATAGTTTTAGGATATAAAATATTACTAGTCAAGAAACATTACAATTTATTAAACAATAAGTTGCCAGTCTACTGTTTTGTCATCAGTGAGAAAGCTGTACAAGTGTAAAATCAAAATATGTTGTAATATTAACAATTACACACACACACACACACACACATGTGCGCACACATGTGTATAATTCAATCTAGGTAATTCGATATTGCCTTTCCACGCATTTCTTGACTAGCCTACCACATGCAGTCGTCGGCACGTGTTTGTGTTAGGCTGCCACATGCACGAAAGTGATAGTGTTAATTGGTGCGAAACTCTAAGAAGGTGACATTATTGTTATGTGTTGGATAAATTTCACTTTAATTATTTTATAAGAGTACTTTGCTGATTTATAACTATAGTTAGTGTCAAATTGAAGTCTGTAATTAGTGACTTCATTGGTGTCAGTGATTGTATCTCCACTGTACAACATGATGATCTGAGTGACTGTCATAACAGTGGTGTCAAAAGTTGGATAGGATCTAACGGTGTAAATAGAGGACACTTTGTAGAAGAGTAGTGCAAGTGATTATTGATACCCACTACCTCACATCAATGATACGCTCAATACGTTTTCTGGAGCTCAGTGGTTTCACACACTGGACCCGAAGGCCTGATGTTGGCAAGTGGGTCTTCATCAAGAAGCTAAGGAAAAGACAGCTTTCTTGACCCCACGTAGCCTCTTCTTGTTTAAAGTCATGCCATTTGGACTCTGTAATCCTCTAACAACATTTAAAAGACTAATGGACGTGGTCTTCCGAGGCCTGAAATGGGAAACTTATCTTGTTTATTTAGATGATGTCATGGTTATCAGAAATACATTTAAAGACCATCTGGGAAACCTTAAGGAGGTTCTGACCAGAATTCACAATGCCCAACTGAAGCTAAGCCTGAAGAAGGGTTCTCTATTTCAGAAGGAAGTACAGTATTCGGGCCATTTGGTCTCAGCAGCTGGTGATAGTATAGATCCCAATAAAATAGACACTGTGAGAGACTGACTCATTCTGAAGAGTAAACACAATGTTGGGAGTTCCCTGGGGTTATGGTTATGTTACAGACATTTTGCTGATGTAAAAGGCTGGTAAACCACTGCATGAACTAACAGAAAATAAAAGTCATTCCAGTAGTCAAGTGAGTGTGATAAGCGTGCAAGACTAAAAATTGTGTTATGCTTTGAATCAGTTCTTGCTTCCCAGCTTCCAAAGGAAGTACATCATAGACACAGATGCAATCAGCGCTGGTGTAAGAGCAGTTCTGTCTCAAATGTGAACGGTGAAGAACGAGTAATAGTGTACTACAGTAAGGGCCTTTCCAAAGCAGAGAAAAATTACTGTGCTACTAGGAGAGTGATGCTGGCTATTCTTCGAGCTGTAGAGGAAATTGTTGCTGATTACTGGAAGCGATTATTGTGTTATAATTAGTGCAGAACTCTATTACTTGACATTATTTTGGTGTGCAAACAAATTTAATGTGAATTATTATATGAGAGTACTATGTTATTACAAATTGTTATTTGTGACTAATTAAAGCTGGTAATTAGTGACTTCATTGGTGTCTTTATTTTGTTTTCACTGTACAATATGGTGATCCGTGAGACCATCATAACAATATGTAAGGAGAAGAAGTTGAAATTTGCATCCTGACTGCATTACACGTACTGTGAAACACCAGTTAGTGTGATGATCTGGGGTTGTGTGACATCAAAAGGTGTGGGCAGAATTTGCATGATTAATGGGAATATAACTGCCCAAAAATACATAAATGAAATACTTGAGCCAAAACTGAAGCCTTCCGCATGTGATCTTTTCCTAGGTAATGAAGCAATGATATTTCAACAGGATTCAGTTCCATATCATGTTGTTGCTGTGTGCAAAAAGTGGTTTCAAGATAATCATATTCCACTGCTGGAATGGCCTGGGAATAACCCAGACCTTAACCAGTCAAAATTCTATGGAACCGACTAAAGAAACTTGTTCACCAGAAGCAACCCAGCAATAAAACCCAATTAATAGAACCAATAATTCAATCTTGGTTACACATTATAACAGATGCAGAACTAAATAACTGGTTCACTCCATGGGAAGGAATTATAAGGCTGTAATTAACACTAAAGATTGCCCAACTAATTGTTAACTGGCATGGTGAGAATTTTGTATATCGAATTTTTTCTATATGTTCCGCTTTTCTTCTTTATAACTCTGCTGTTATAATAAAAAATGCTTTATAAAAGTTATTGCATTACATTCTTTATTAAATTATCTTTCCATTGATATTGTAATGATGGTCTCACTGATCATAGTATGGTACAGTGGAAATAAAATACAGACACCCATTAAGTTACTAATAACAGCTTTAATGTGTCACAAATAAAAATTTTAAATCAACAAGATACTCTCATACAGTAATTCTAGTTAAATTTGTCCACAAACAATAATAATGTCAACTATTGGAGTGCCACGCTACTTATAACACAATACTCACCTCGCCACAATATGTCGATCCACACTTGAATAAATCACCAGTTGTAACTAATTAAGCAGCCACTGTTGCTTATATATAGCCTGCAGGTGTTCCAGAATAATTTTCAATGCCAATATAATTTGCATTGTTAACAAGCACTCAAAAGATCTAGAGGTACTTTCGTACACGGCCTTGACAAAGACAAGCACTTACTCGGCTAGCCAAGAAACATGTAGAACAACACTCTTGACTGTTCAAGAGTGTTCTGTAATTATGTATAATAATAAGGAGACACTGCAGCCTCCTTAAGCCTGTTCATCCAGAACTGGCAAACTGTCTCTGAATTAATATTTGGCCAGGTGATCTAGGTGGACGACCTTCAATTTCCACTGTTCTTCATGTTGAATCCAATAGACAACATCATTGATTCTCTTTTTCACAGTGTAAGGTCCTTCCCAGTTAATTTGAAGTTTAGGTGAGCAACCATGAAGGTGCGCTGGGTTGTACAACCAAACCTGATCTTCTTCAACACCAACACTATTGCTGCGAATGCCATACCGAGTTTTCATTTTATCACTGGTTATCTTCAGCCGTCCTCTTATCAAACGATTAATTTCTCTCAGGTGATCTGAACATCGAGTCCCTAGGAAAACGAATCTCCCGCCCAAACATCAGTTTTGCAGTAGTCATGCTGGTTCTGTCATGTACTGATGACCTGTATTCCGTGAGGAATAGTGGTATGCGTTGGTCCCACTCTGTTTGGTTCTCGTCAACAACATTCGACAGATGCTGTTCAAGTGTCATATTGTACCTCTCAGCCATTCCATCCGACTGAGGATGGAGAGGCTGTGACAGCAGCGGTATGCGAACATCTGCTCAGTCGATGCACAAGCCGAACATCTAAGCGTGGCACAGCCAACATCAGCCTTCTCGCCACCAGGTCCTTTTTAGGGCCACCAAAAACACTAGAGTGTACGATTGGCGCCATTTGTCATGCGGCAAGCCTTTTGTCCAGTGACAAGTGGTGCCCAACGTGGGGCGACGATCATCTTGCGGATGCAAGATCCAGCCACGCCAGCGAGCTACTAGCCGGCACACCAATCAACATGGCGCCCAACAGACACCTCTACAACATCCGGAGAAGAGCAGTAGGCTGGCTACTGGAGAGCATTCAAGACCCGGGGGAGTTGTGACGGCAGCGGTATGCGAACATCTGCTCTCCGGTACCAGCGGCGGACACAGCGAGCCAATCAGGGATCAGCAGCCGAGACGTGACAACTAACGTGCTCGGAGCAAGCCAATCAGCAATCCCGGCCAGTGCATAAAACCAGGGCCGCTAGAAATTTTCGAGGCACTCTTCATCGCCACGCCATCGGACGCACTTCATCTCCTCTCCTCTCTCGGACAACATCGAGGCGGAGTCAGCCGAAGAATAGAACTGCCGCCGTTCTTGCGTCTTCGCACTCCCGTTCCGCGCCAGCGATGATAGCTGGGCCGGCAGCCGACTCTACAACCGATGCCGAAAGAAGAGGAGGACTGCAGTATGCCACGATCAGCGGGCGCAGCCGCCGAACATCTCAGCGCGGCACGACCAACATCAGCCTTCTCGCCACAGGTCCTTTTTAGGGCCACCAAAAACACTAGAGTGTACGATTGGCGCCATTTATCATGCAGCAAGCCTTTTGTCCAGTGACAAGGCGTTGTCCTGTTCTTTTGAATTCTGAATAGATGGCATAATTCATTAAACACTCTTGACTCGAAATTCCTCCCTTCATCCATATGGTTTCTCCCTTTCTCTCTGCTTCTGGTTTATGCATCCTTGTTTGTAGCACATATTTCATATGTCCGACACCAATCCTCTACGTCGTGGCAAAGATGAAGCCATTAGAATCATTTCCATATTTTGTCAATGGTTTATTAATGCCAAGATTCCATTATTAATACACAAAATACAATGTATTAAATATTTTTAATACATTATTAAATACAATGTATTTATTAATACACTCTAGATGTTCCATCATGGATCTGCTTCAAAACTGACTGCACTTTACTTAAGGGAAGTATCAGCTGCATGACCATGTCTCGTCCATGTGCACTTTCCCCAAGATCTCTTCAGCAATCCATTCTCCAAGGTTAGTGATTCCCATTATGCCCAGTAGCTCTTCACCATTTCAGAACCATGGCAGACATCTTACCAATCTGGGCGGTGACCTTCCTCTTTTGCTATCAAGATCAGTCCAGTGTCTTCATCAGTTATCTGTTCTTGTCAAAAATCTTGTGTCGTCCAGCCGTCTGCCAGGAAATCTAAGAGTGATGGCTTGTACATGTTCACGTGCGTTCTGTTCTTCCTTTCTGCGCCAGTGTCGGCAGTCTTCTGAGCATGGTCTTCAGGATAAGCCATCTGTATTACCATGCAGACATGCCACCTATGTTGTACCCTGAATTTGTACTCTTGCAGATGTTCGAGCCATATCTGCTAACTGCCCTTCCGGATTTTTAAATCTCAGTGGTTATGCAAGGAGTGTAGTGAAAACTCTCTCCCAAAGAGGTATTTATGGAAGTGCTCCAAAGCTCGGATGATTGCCAGCACCTCTTGCTGTAATACGCTACTACGCTGTCTTCACTGTTTTGCACTTGAGACAGGACTGGTCCTAGACCAGTGTTGCTTGCATCTGTGTCTACGATATGCTTCCCCCCAGAAGCTGGGAAAGCAAGAATTGGCTGTGAACATAATGCAATTTTCAAAGTCTTAAATTCTTGATCACACTCTCTTGACCACTGGAAATTTCGTTTATTTTCTGTTAGCTCATGGAGTGGTTTAGCAATAGTAGCAAACCATTTTACAAAACGTCTGTACTATGAGCATAACCACAGGAAACTCTGAACTTCATGTTTACTCTTCAGAACTGGCCAGTCTCTTACTGTCTACTTTATTGGGATCCATACTAACAATTTTTCGGGCTCAGCTTCAGTTGGGCACCGTGAATTCTAGTCTACCACTTTGTAACTAATTTTTATGTTATTGTTAAATTTGTATGGATGTTTTTCCTGCAATGTTCCAGTCACTTATCTTGCCAATGTATGATATTACACATTCACTACATACACTTGTATTTAAACAGGTGCTTGAGCTGTTTGGGCATTTTTAAAACAGATTGACACATTGGAGATAAAACAAATTATTTCACTGTAACCCCAAAACAAACTAACCACTGACCACTTTATTTATTCTAGCAGACGCTTACAGGATATTGTGCACAGGGCTCCCAGTGAGACATCACAAAACATGATTGTTAGGCAAAACCACAGTGCCTGCTATTGCTTCTGGAAGCTTGTTACTGAATGTTTAAAAGCAGAATTGGTGACCTGGTGCTTAACCTGACCTATAATCTATCTAGCAGATGTGTAAATTTGAATTAGGCTTAAGGTCAGATTAAATATTTTTAAGTTTTTTTTTTAACACAGTTCTATTCATTTTAAACTTTTGATGCAACTTAAATTTTCCCCCCAAAATTCTAAAGGTGCAACTTGTGTCATGATCCTCCTTTGTGGGCGCCCCTATCTCAATTCTTTACACATTTATTAGCTTATTAAACTAATACCGATTATTATAATTTGCATAAAAATACACTGTATGTCATCACCACTGTCACCAACATTAGCACAGGTGTACTGACAGATGTTCTCCAGTGTCGGATGAGTCCTGCCCAGTAATTTTCCTTCTTGAAAAATTCTTGTCCAGTTCACTGTGCCATAGTACTTAACCTGATCACCCAACCATCTTACAAATGCCTCTTCATACCAGCTCTAAATATTCCCTCCATGTGTATTTAATTTTCTTAATTTTGTAATTCTTAATTCTTGTTTTGCTTAATGAAAATTATCACCTATGCTATTTTTTTTTTGAGCGTCTATGAGCATCCAAGTAATTTTTAAAGTGGCAACCCTGTTAATGTATCCCAATAGCTGACACGTAAGTTTCGACGTTCAGTTCTTTTTTTTTTTTGCAAGTTAAATTTTGGTGAAATATGTGCATTCTGTATTGAATGTGTGAATTTATTTTATTTTTATGTATGACTTTTTGTTTTTTATCATATTGGCATATATTTGTGATCAGTTTAATATTCATTAATATTAATTGCTACACTTTCACATGTGAAACTTACTTTGTTTATTTTCCTTGTATGGCGTTTCAACGAGATGTTCACCTTCCTCAGCGAGGTATCATACCTCGTTTTTAAGGTATCATACCTCGCTGAGGAAGGCAAACATCATGCTGAAACGCCGTACCAGGAAAATAAACAAAGTAAGTTTCACATGTGAAAGTGTAGCAATTAATATTCATTAAGTGCTGTGAATGAAGAGGATGAACATTCAGAATAATATTAATATTTATATTAGGTATTAACAGACATAAGGTTAAGTTAACAATCAATTTTGCAATTACAATTCAGAATTGTACACTATTGTATAAAATCTAAAACCTTCAAAATCTAGACACAATTATGAAGCCTGGCAAATACCATAAGGTATTTTAAAGTTATGGAACTGCTTTCAAACTGACTGAAGGTACAGTACAGTACAGTACTCTGTGTAACTAAAAAGAAGTTTATGAAAAAGTGATGAAGTCCCTGGCTAATTTCATTTCAAGTTTGTTTTTACCAAAAGATTTATATCCGAAGAAGCAAAACATCTATGGCTGAAGTAGTCATAAAAGGTGAACCATGGTTCAAAACAAATATCCATATCTTTAAAAAGTTTTTAAGCAAATGAGACATTATTAGGACTTGAACTAACCACAGTACAGAAAGGCATTCCAGTAAAAACAAAAAACGTTAATGACTTGGGAATACTTCCTAAGTCTTTATTTAGGAGAAGATTGAGAGGTGAACCCAAACTTAACCTTTATAAAGATTAATTATTAATGGTGAAATAACTGGCTGTGAAGGCTCAGAATATGAACTGGAAAAGGGTATGATATAAGGTGCTAAATTAATATAAATACTTAAATAATACTTTTTGTAATTGTAATAAAATAAAGTTGTAGTAAGGTGAAATGTTTTAAAATAATTGGCTTTATATCAGTAATAGACTATAAGACAAATTTTGTACTTTCTGTTTTGAACCATAACGTCTCTTGTCCATCATTAATTCCTTATATACTGGTGATTGGTGTTGCTTCTATAAATAATTTGTTGATTGGTTTATCTTGTAAATGTAGAAACATGGCTAATATATTCCATAACTTTTTTTTTAATATTAAAAGTTTAGTTGTGCAAACCATTATAAACAATCACTTCAATATACCTGGGAACAGCTGTAGTGATACTTTTCCTCCTTGCCATACTCTTTTTC
The DNA here is from genome assembly GCA_034769895.1 of Magicicada septendecula. Lineage (NCBI taxonomy): Eukaryota > Metazoa > Arthropoda > Insecta > Hemiptera > Cicadidae > Magicicada > Magicicada septendecula. The sequence continues at coordinate 147,261,906 of CM068376.1, read as the reverse complement.
TAATTGTTTTTTATTTGGTAATCTGTCCAGTTGGAGTTAAGCTTTAGAGTTTGTGTACATTCCAGAAAGTATCTCCAAATTTTGCAGAAAAAATTTTGCAGAGGAAAGTTTCCTTCCTCTTTGTTAGAAGCGAGAGAGTTGTAACATTCTGTTTAAAATAGTTCAAATATTACCCTTCATTCTTTACACTGTAGTTCATATGTATCATTAATAATGTTTTGCTTATATAAAATATGTAACTAGTTTGTGTTCTGTTCTAATAATTGTTTTTAACTAATTTCTACCTGAAGTTACACAAGATGAATATTTTCTTCTGTGTTGTCATTTTTTTCACAAGTCACAAAAGATAAAAGACTACTGTTGTAATGTTTGTGTTGACAGTGTGTGACGTTGGTCATCATGTTCGTGGAAGCTATTACTGTACTAATACGGCAGTCATCACATTTTCGAGCAACAAGGGCATTACGTCCCATCTTCTTAGTAGACACAAGACATCTCGGAGGCGTCCGCCGCTGCATCCGACAGATTCTGCAGTCTCTTCCTCCTATCCTTGACATGCTGTGTCTCATATTCTTTTTCGTAACTGTATACTCTTTGCTTGGTTACTACCTGTTCTCTCAGGATACTCATAATACATACTTCACTACATTGTTTGACAGTTTTGTCAGCATGTTTGTCCTTCTGACTACTGCCAAGTAAGTCGACTCATCATTTTTGACTATGTATTGTGTGTGTGTGTGTGTGTGTGTGTGTGTGTGCACGCGCACTTTGTAGCTGGCATGAGAATAGGTTCTGTGTACGTTTTTGTGCACTTTAACTCATTAACATGTTAACTCAATCTTAAGGCCAGTATTCTATCTGTTTTCACCACTGCTATTAAAACAGTCCGTTTTGGTGGGATAGTTGTGGTGAGACACCTCAGCCTGCAAAACCAGGACAAATTCACCCTGTGGTACATTCAAAATTAAAAATTACTGGTGAACTTGTAGCAAGAGATTATTAAAAAGCCATTTAACCCTTTGAGGACTGACATTTTTACACTGGTACTTGTGAAAAGACCCAGGCTGTTTTTGCTGTCTTTGTAGGGGCTGTAATTTTTGTCATCCTCTTCCACATACAAAACATACTTAGGTAAAAATTGTGTTTTTTTAAAGGTTTAATTTGGGAATACAGAATATAGTATACTATAGTATATTAATTACCGGTTTGGCCCGAATGTAAGACGGCCTCACATATAAGACGACCCTAGATTTTTTAAGGTGTTTTACAGGAAAAAAAGGGCCTGCATATAAGACGACACTGAACTTTTTGAGGTGTTGTATGAGAAAGACAATTAAATGGTCTAAATATTGTCATACCTTGAAGTCACATTAATTAAATGTGGCTATTTTACATTAAAGGTGAAATTATAAGTGCTAAAGTACCTTACTGTTTTTAGTTCGAGTCATCATCCTCATTTTCTTCTTCTTCTCCAAGTTCACCTACAGAATTGGTACTAGAATCAGATTCATAACTAGAGTAGTCTTTCCACAAAATTCATCCTCACTCTCATCCATGTTATTAGAAACACAACTTTTTTTTTAAACCCCTTTACAATGGATTCACTTTTGATTTTTTCCCAGGCTGTGATTATTCACTGGGCCAGCAACCGTTTCTCAACTTGCCTGTCGAAGTCAATGCATAGTTTCCATTAATTAATCAGTCACTGTAGTTCTTCTGTATGTAGTCCTTAAATGGTTTACTAAAAACCACATCTAAAACTTGAAGCTGAGAAGTCATTCCTCCATGGATTATAACAAGATCGGTATTCATTTCTGCAACCAGCTTCTTTATTTGCTCCCTTGTGTGACCATGAAGGAACTACCTCTCTGTCCTAGTAAATCACCTGGCCAACATCCCCAAACAACCTTAAGCCAATCTGCTATACGTTCTTCAGTCATCCGGCCCTTTTTCCTGTGCTCTTAAACAATCCCAGCTGGTAATTGTTCCTGCGGAAGCATTTTTCTCTTCAAAATAACATACGGCGGAAGTTTTATTCTATCGGCAGTTACTCCTAGCATCACAGTAATGTGTGACTTTTCGTTGCCTGTAGATTTAATTATAACTGATTTTGCACCATTTCCATCCACAGTAACATTTGATGGCATATCTAAAAACAATAGTGTTTGGTCAGCATTTGCAATTTGGACAAGCAGATAATTGTGGGTTCAGTTTTATATATATCGCTGAGAAGCAATCAATTTGTCAGTATGATCTGCAGGTAGGTGTTGCGACGTCGTAAACACAGACCCGAACTCCGTATCATGCGTTTACACTAGCCCAAGTTTGCTAAACAAATGGGCTGTTTTATGCATTGTCGCACACGATAAATTTATAGTTTCGTATTCAAAAACATACTGTGGTGTCTTAGGAAATGCATCCGATAAAATATCGGACGAGTTGTTCTGATACATGGGCCGTAATTGATTTTTTTATGCACTTGCGTGCAAGTTTTTTATCGTTTGACTTTCAGACATCAGTGCTGCCAACCTTCGTGCTTAGCGTTGGCGAGGCCAGTTATGCCAAATAATCAGTGGTATTCACGTCATGGTGTGATTTTATTCATTTGTTTTGTAAATATGAAAGATGTTACTATAGAAAGGCTCACTGACGAAATTCGGAACAGGAGAGCACTATGGGATCCTGCTTCCGAAGCTTATAAAAACGAGCCGATACGCGGCATACAACACGCACGGATGCATTTCCGTACTGATGATGGCAACACTGAAAGAGTTTGTTCACGCCCACTTACGATATTGTTGATGCCCATTAAAAATCGGAGTCAACTCCAATAAAAAATAATTTATTGTACGATTTGAATTGGATGCATAAAAGGGGTCTGAAGTGAACAACTTTTAACGTCTGTGACAAAATATGGTACTTCAGCGCAGTGGTGACAGTGTGCTTAGGATTTTCACCTTGAGCTCATTATAAAACGCGCGTGTTGATTCACATAAGCGCATGGCAAGCCTGTACAGCTGGCGAGTGTTACAAAATATGCTAGGCACTTAACACGAAATTTTGAAATGTTAGGTTGCGCATATAAGATGAGTATGGTTTTTGGAAGGGCATTTTAAGGAAAAAATCATCGTCTTATATTTGGGCCAATACGGTACTTTCGAAATAAAATGTTAAAATGATAATATTATAAAGAGCGATAAAATTGTATTCAACTCACTCCTTGTCTTACAAAAAAAAAATCTCTGGGTCTCAAAACTGCCATAGTTGATTCCTTTATATATTAGTCTCGCTGTGTGCAAAAAATGATTACTCTGTCTGTAACAGAAGGAAAGATAATTGCATAAATGTATGTACTATATGCAGCAAAGTACGCAGATGTTGTAGGGCAAAATGTAAACACTCGTGCAACACCAAGGTTTAAATCAACTTTTTGAAATTAATACAGTTATTTTAACAAAAACACTTATAAAATCATACTAAATAAATGTAGAATTATGTTTCTTAAATAATATCAGTTATAAAATTAGAAATACAATGGAAAAAACAATGTAAACGTAACCAACCAGAATGCCAGCAGCAAAAACAGTGTAAACATAACCAACCAGAATGCCAGCAGCAAAAACAATGTAAACATAACCAACCAGAATGCCAGCAGCAAAAACAATGTAAACATAACCAACCAGAATGCCAGCAGCAAAAACAATGTAAACATAACCAAACAGAATGCCAGCAGCAAAATAATGTAAACATAACCAACCAGAATGCCAGCAGCAAAAAACAACACAAGAACACTGCTACTTTACTAGCTGCTACTGCATTTTCTGCCTACTTCTATATCACACTGTTTTTAGGTAGCCGCTATTTAGTAGTGGCTAGTACAGCAAAGTACATGGTTGCGTAGATTGATTTGATGTTAAAAAGTATTGTGCAAAATGTCATCTGTGATTTTAAATTCATGTTTTTCGGTATTAGGCCACTTATATGTATATGAATAGAGTAAAATAATTTACCTCTTTTTTGTCCATCTGGTGGCTTTTTCTTTTTTATACTACTATGCATTTGGGGACATATGTCCCATCATCAGGTACAATCCCTTGGTAAAGTTTGTCAAATAATTAAAATATTATAACAATTTACATATAATTTACACATGTCACAATTAAATATAAAATATCTGAACGCAGGAACACACGCGATGTCGTTGGTGCGCACCACGGAACACTACAGTCGACTGTTGTGTTTATGTTGTTATTGGCCGTGCACTATAGACCTCGTTTTGTAGTCTTATCGCTGTGTTGTAAAGCGAATTGGATTGAAAGTTCAGTTATTCATTAAAAAAAAAAACTAAAGAAGTCCTGAACGAACAACGGAACTTTCAATCCAATTCGCTTTACGACACAGCGATAATACTACAAAACGAGGTCCATAGTGCACGGCCAATAACAACATAAGCACAACAGTCGACTCTAGTGTTCCGTGGTGTGCACCAACGACATCGCGTGTGTTCCCGCGTTCAGATATTTTATATTTAATTGTGACATGTGTAAATGATATGTAAATTGTTTTAATATTTTAATTATTTGACGAACTTTACCAAGGGATTGTACCTGATGATGGGACATATGTCCCAAAACGCGTAGTAGTATAAAGAAGAAAAAAGCCACCAGACAGACAAAAAATAGGTAAATTATTTTACTCTATTCATAGTCATCTGTGAGTTTGTGATGTGAGGCTTTGAGACACCTGTTGCTGATTGGTGTTACAGAGCTTTGTATGGAGTTGCTGAGTAATATAAGGAACAAAAAGAAATGCATGTGGGTTCGGGAATGGATAAGTAGAAGGGATAAACTGGATAATTCAACAACACTAATAAGAGAGCTGGAAATTGAGGACCCCCAATCGTACCATGTAACATCACGAGGTTATACGATATTAATTGGTGATTCGTTGGGCACTTGGTGAAACATATTAATACAAAGGTTTTTTTTAAAAAATATATAAACACATGGTACGTTTCACAGTTTTTATTTAATTTAATACAGATGTTATTGTCAGAATAATAATTGTCGCAGTAGCTTAATAAGCTGAAACAGCTGTCAGAGTTAAATAAAAACTGTGAAACATACCATGTGTTTATATATTTTTTAAAAACCTTTGTATCATGAGGTTAGAGTTACCAGAGTTTCAGGAGTTGCTAGATTTAGTGTCACAAAACTATATTTGGTTTGTATATGTCTTCCATCGCGGCACTACTCCTTTAGATTTTTTAAATTTTATTCAGTTCATTATGATAAGCACCAAGGAGTGTTTTAATTTTCTTGTTTATAGGATCTTCCTTTTTTTGGTAATCAGGGAAGTTCCAGCTTATCTAGCAACCAAGTGAAAGCAGTTTTTTTTTTTTTGGCATCGTGTTTCAAATACTCTACAGATGTTATTTTCTGTATATTTTAAGGAATGTAATTATTTCATCATCCAACCACTTTAATAAATCACTCATTGTAAATGTGGAAATAGAACACTCAAAAGGCACAATACAACAACAAAACCAAAACAAACGCCGAGTCAAGCACATGGTGAAAATAGAGACGCTACTTCACTGCTACTGCACTCTCATACTGGGTGACTAGGGCACTACTTGGTAGTGGCTAGTAAGTAGGTGACCTCAAGGTCGGCTACTGGCACTTAGTAGTGCCAAAAGTGGAACACATTGAACTTTCTAGCTACTGATTTTTCACTCACCAGCGAGCACTAGTAGCTGTTACCAACTATGTTACACTAGGCTACTTAGTGTAGCCCCTATGCAAGTAACAGCTAGTGAAGTAGCATAGTGTCACACAGCCTTAAAAAAAACGAAATTATGCTATCTGGTGGTTGGATTGAAAACTGCAAATGTTTGTGTACCATCTGACACGTTGGCAGAACTCAGAAATGATTCCTGTAAAAACAGCAGCGATTTTAAATGACGTCCAATATATCGGATGTTGGTCCTTTTTCGATAAAACCAAGACATCCGATATTTCGGACGTCTGTCCCCAAAGGGTTAATAGTAAATATTGAGTTCATAATTTCATGCCAAATGGGAATCAAGTGTTTTGCAAATTTTATAGCAAATAAACAAATCTATTTTTTTTTTAATATTTTGAAATGACAGAACTCATATAGCATACATTAACAAAATCAAAAGAATTCTAAGCACAGAATCTGAAACCCCTACAATGCAACTGATGAATGTAACTATGTTATTTTGTCTTGAGCTTTTGTTTGACTGGTCATCCCTTTCTGCTGCAACATGCATCAGGTGTATTGCATTTGTGCAATACTACCAGACTGTTTTAATGGAAGCAGTGTAAACTCACTGTATACCTGGCTTAAAATATTAACAGTTGAAAATAGCATACACTGTTCTCAATGTTAGAGTATAATACTTATAACTACACATAATTAAATGAAGCATCTTACCTTACACAATGTAGTAGTCAAATAAATGAGTGGAGTTTTTTTTATCAAAAATCAGAAAAACTAAATTGTACAGTGAACAGCACACAGAAGAAAAATTCCAAGTAGTGAACAGAGCAGTTTCTCAGCGAGACATTTTGTTCATCATTTAAAAGTCTTAAGAATACTTCAAATTTGTGCCTCTTCCAGAAGTATTAATAAAAATACCACAGACAATCCAATTGGCCACCAAGTTTCTGTGTTTTGTAGTTCAGTGATTTAATAAGAAATGCATTGCTTTTTATACTATTGTAAAGGAACATTTTTCTTTTGTACTCGACAAACTGTTTCTGTCTTGCTCTACATTGGTTTAATAGATGATTGAATAGACCGTTGCTGTTCATATTTTTGAGAGTTCATTTGTGAGTTGTGCTTTAGTTCTTGTTAATGTTGTTTTATTAAGATGTATTCAAAAATCTGTAACATTTTCTAAAAGAATAAATACAACTGTTATTAATTGTAGAGACAGTACAAATTATTTACTGATTAATATTATTAGAAAACCAAATTTTTAAACAGCAACCACAACCTTTATAATCTATAAATACTAGTATTGATGTTTAAAAGAATTAATAAAAAATAAATTTATCAGTAATATTTGGAAAGTGTAGATTTGTTCAGAAATAATAGATAGGTTTCATCAATACCATAATCATTTTGTAGAAGAGATTTTGACAATGAAAATTGAAATTTGTCTATTTGTTGTCAAATGTATTGTTAAAAATTATTTCTGTAAAATCTAAAGACAATCAGGGAAATAACTCTGGCATATGGATTATACATTTGTGTTCTAGGAAAGTTGGAAAATTTACCAATGTTATACTAACACATGTTGTGTGCAAAATTAGTTTCACACTTCAGGGTTACCACACAGGGAATCAGCTGGCACTGTAAGCGTTGGTAAAAAGAAACAAGATCTTATATGTCTTGTGTACCATATAGAAAAAATGTGTTTCATTCTTGAAAATAAACAAGTTTATTCAATAATATTTCTGTCAGCTTAGTGACATTCTTGGTAGTAACATTTTGTTCTGGCATTGTTTTGACAAAGGTGTTTTTGTCCTGATACTTAATCTCATGGACATCAGTTACACGTAACCCATACATTCAATCAAGGAAGATGAACATAATTTTTGTAAGTCTATTGCATAAGATATAAATTGGTAATCAATTGTTATTATGATTCTAGTAAATAGTAACTAATATATATTAAGTTGTCTGTGTTTACAGTTTCCCAGACGTGATGATGCCAGCTTATGCAATTTCTAAGTGGTACTGCGTCTTCTTCGTCTCATACCTGTGCATAGTACTCTATCTCCTCATGAACTTGGTAATAATGTTTAAACGTGTTATCTTAATATAATTTTTATTGGTTACCACAAATTAAAAAAATTTGAAAGATTTACTGAGGTTTGGTAAAGTAACAAGACTCAATTCAAAATATTGTACTGACATTTTGACAAAATTTATAATCATAAGGATCCGAACATGGGCAGTGTAAAAAATAATTAATATATATGTGGGGAATGTTGTTGTTGAATAAGTATGTATACATTACACAAAGAATAAAAGTATTATGTACTGCATGCAGCCTCATTATGAAGGTTGTAAAACTGTTAAATCAATATTATATCCCAAAATAAATGTTTAGAACATGATAATCCAAAAACTGTTTTTGTAGGGCCTTGCTGAATATGAAGAACCCTTGCTGAATATGAAGAACCCTTGTTGTTTATTATACAATTTTATATTGTACTTTATGTTGTACACATAGATATTGCTTAAGTTTATGTATAACAGTCAGTGACAGAACAGAACAAATTTAATTCTCAATCATGACTTTGTGAGTTAAAGAGAAAAGTATTACTGTTTTAGTTCAAAACTTAATAATTGTACTGTGAATTTCTGAAAATAAAGTCTATTTAACTGGATAAGTATTCAGTTACGTCATCTCATCATGAATCTCTTTGCACTGTAACTGTAATTATTATCATAATTGTTTTATCTGCTACATCTTTATAGTACCAGGAAAAATCCCATGTCAGTGTAATAATAACTCTTTCATACCATAAAAATAACTTAGGAGTTACACAAGATAGGCTGCCTTATGTAAGCCTATGTAAGAAAAGGCTGCCTTACAGCACTACACTTCAGCCACCTATTATTACCCCCAAGATATTATCCCAGATACAGTCTTGGGCATACATATAGAACGGAATTACTTTGTGCTTCCTCACCCCAGTCAGCGGTCAACTGAAATCATACTGATGTGAAATGTATCAGATGGCACATGAATGTCAAAACACTGACTTACGGCTTACTGTTTATTTAGTTTATTTAAATTTCATTGCCATAGTGACACTTAACACGATAGTATCACATGAAGAATGGCCTTATCAACGTTTATTAACTGGCTAGTAACAGGTTGCCAAATTCCTTTTGCCACATTCCCACAGGCTGAGTCAGCCACCCTCAGGCTAAACAATTCAACTTTATTGTATGGTATGTCTGGAAATTGGTTTTTGGTCAGTCAATTCCAAAACCGGGACACGATTTGTTTAACATTTTCTTTTCATGTTAAGCCTGAAAGAATAAGAATTGCATGGCCGTTAGTTACATCGAAATTTAGCTGTATTTTTCAGCTAAATAGTATTCAACATATTTTTAATGCAACTGCTTACCACAAGAATGTTAGAGGAAACTTTTCTGTTTGACATGTTCTATTAAACTCATGTGCTTTTGGTTAGTGCCTGTTCTCCCTAGGTCGCCATTGCATGCTTTGTTGTGTTTGACTGAAACCTAATGTTTGTTCCTTCCCAGGTTGACCAAAACAAAGAATTATAGAAATAGTCTGTAACCTTGTGTAATTTGATTGTGAGATCGGCATATAGCTATACTACAGTCTAACAAAACACACAGTCATGAGGATTGCGATGTTTTTTGCATTCTTTGCTATCACAGCACTTCTAGCAGACAGCTAGCAGAGCATGACAGTTTTTATGTAAAGCACTTACAAACGTGTAAAGTGGTTGTTTTTAATTTTTTGGATGTATTATTAAATTACATATGTAAATGAAAGTGTAGAAAGGAAGTGTTTGTAGTACTATAAATTATAGTAACTGTAAATAAAGCATATTGGTTTGCTGTTAGTACATATTTATTGACACCTTTGAACTTGCAAAAACTGTTTTTTACATGTCTATGAATACTACATTCCTAAACTAGGTGGAGAAGCAAACAAACTTTACAAGAAAGTTTTTGCAAAAACAAATTTACAAATCAATACATACACAGTATGTCCAATGGGAAAAGTGACTGATTTTATTTTTGCATAACCACCAGCACCATCTGTACAATTGACAATATGATGTAACAATTGACAGTACGTTCCAAACCTTGGTAATTGACCTACTCTAAACAGAGCAACGTGCCAACACTAAATTTTGTTTTAAATTGGATAAAAGTGACACTGAAACTAAAAAAATGACTCAGACTGTTTATGATAGTGAAGCAGTGAGTCGTTAGAATGTTTTTAAGTGGTATGCAAGATTTTGTTATGGAGAGAGAGCATTGAAGATGGTGAACTGCCAGGACCATCATTGACAGTTCAAATTGAAGAAAATCTTCAAAAAGTGGCTACAATTCTGTGAAATAATCATTATGTGTCTACCAGGCTTATCAAGGAGCTGACTGACAATCAAAAAGATTGCAGAGTGGATCACTGCAGGGACATAAAAAGAGCAGCTGATATGGATACAAACTTCAAGCATTGTAACAGGTGATGAAACAGGGTGCTTTCAGTATGAGCCACTTACAAAACACTAGAGCTTGGAAAGGAAGGGTCCAGAATCTCCAAAACTGAAAAAAGTGCACATGTAGAAGAGTCGAATCAAAACTCTACTAACCATTCTCTTTGATTCCAAAGAAACTTTCCATAAGAAATTCATGCCAAAAAGTGTGAAATATTAAACACTGACTATTACTTGCTGTTTTAACAGGTGATGAAACAGGGTGCTTTCAGTATGAGCCACTTACAAAACACTAGAGCTTGGAAAGGAAGGGTCCAGAATCTCCAAAACTGAAAAAAGTGCACATGTAGAAGAGTCGAATCAAAACTCTACTAACCATTCTCTTTGATTCCAAAGAAACTTTCCATAAGAAATTCATGCCAAAAAGTGTGAAATATTAAACACTGACTATTACTTGCTGTTTTGAATTGCTTGTGTCCCAGGATTTTTTGAGTTCACCAGGATACCCTTGTGTTCGATCAACCCCCCCCCCATGTATTCACCTGATTTGGCTACATGCGACTTCTAGCTATTCTTGAAACTGAAATTGTTGACATCCAGAAGGCTTTGTCTGAGATTTTAGAGACAATTCCGAAGAATGAGTTCAGGAATACATACAAAAAATTTTACAACCTCTTCCAGTATTTAAATCCGATAACTACAATTTCGTGGGTTGTCTATTTCTCGTAGTATATAACACTGCTATGAAACTATATAATGCTCTCGAAAAGTCGGCAAATGCAGCTACATTAAAGTTCTACATGATTCTCAGTTAGCTGAGCAGGTGCAGTGTCTCTGTCAAGGTACAGAAGTACCTTCCAGACTGTTCAAGTACTCTTGTGTAACTACACAGATTATACTGGCACATCACCAAAAGAATGGAAAGTTATTCTGGAACACCTGTGGGACCTATATAAGCAACAGCGATCGGCTTAGAAGTTAGTTACTCCTGGCAAGATTGTAGAGTACGAATATCAGTTGATTGTTGTGGATTAGAGGAAAGTGATTATTATGTTGTAATTAGTGCGAAATCTATTAGTTGACATTATTGTGTGTGGATAAATTACTCTTGAATTATTGTACCAGAGTACCTTGTTGATTACAAATTGTTATTTGTGACTAATTAAAGCTGGTTATGAGTGACTTCATTGGTGTCTGTTTTGTTTCCACTGAATAATACAGTGATCCATGAGACCGTCATAACAGTGGGCTCAGAAGTGGGATAGAACCTTTAACGGTGGAAACAGAGGACACTTTGTAGAAGATAAGTGTACATTGTAATTAATCTGCAAACATGGATACAGTCAGATGATGGAAGCTTTCCAACTGCTGTTACTGCAAACACAGGAACAACATAAAGTAGAACGCAGAAAGGTGCCTGAAGAAGCAGAAAGACGACAAAAAGAACACCGACAAGAGGCAGAAGAAGCAGAAAAATGACAGGCCGAGAAATGCCAACAGTAGAGGGAGAGAGAGAGAGAGAGAGAGAGAAGCACAAAGACGACAAAGAGAAGAACGTAAGCAGGAAGCAGATAAAATGGAAGTTGTTTTTGAAGCTATGTAAAAACAGTTGCAAGAACATACTACCACAGAGTTGGGTCTCCTATGTGGTGACTTGGGTGAATTACGTGGTGATCTGAATGGCCAAGAGTTAAGACTCACTTGCAAACATAAGAGAACAAATTAAAAATGAAGTTGAACAGTTCATGAAAATCAACCTGTAACTTTATTTTATTATTTACTTTTTATTATCGATAATTTGGTAATTGAAATTTTCATCGGGCGCCATGTTGCAAACTGAAATACAACAAAATATGTATACTTACCTAAGGTCAGAACTCGTGTTAGCGAACCAGTACTTGCGGAATGTATTACCTGAAATAACTCACTCTGGCTTATATTGTTTACCAATGACATTACCTTTTATTATCAAAAAGACTCTACGTACATATGAAAATGACTCTACTGAACTATGTGCCAAACACGCACGTTACTATGCCTCGGGGCGTAGTCCCATTTATTTTGTAAACATATAATATCCCTTAAACATTTTATAAGCCCTCCAAAATAACATGTTTTATACTTGTTACATAATAAACATAATATATAGTTATTAAAAAAAATGACTTCACAACCCAGTACTTATTAATTATTGTAATGAAATATCCTCTCTCTCACTCGCACTCTCATTCGTGGTACAAAGTTTTAGTTAATTGACTTCCCCAAAATTGAGCTCATTTTAATGAATCGAATTTTAATAGAAAAGATTATCTAAACCCTTAGTTGGACTTTTTGGACCCCCCCATTTTTATGACTTAGCTGGAAATTCTTCGAAGATGTCCCATCGTTGATCTCACACTCTCGATGTTGTCGTAACCCAAAATTTGGGGTTTACGTCAAACTGTTATTTATTTTATTTTTTTAATACTGCACTTTCACATATTTAACAAACTCTTGGTTGTGTAAATTTTAGATATAAGTAGCTTTTTACAGAATTGCCGGCCGGCACGCTACTCTGATGAGACGAGACTGCTAGCGGTTAGTAGTCTTGCAATGCCGAGGTGGGGCAAACTATGTCACTGGTCCTTTGTTCGAAACGGCCAAACCCCGTTGTTTACAGATGTATTTAATGCGTATCGCATTCCTGTAGCTGATGTCATCATTGGGTTAGGCTTGTTTACTTTAATATGACGAACTGTTTTTTTTTGCTATTACTGTGATTTTCCCCTGACCTCGACACAAATCCTGTCCGCTCAATATTACGTCATTGAAAACTTTGGACAACTTTACGCTGTTTTCTTTATAGGGCTTTAAAAACAATTAGACATTATAACAATTATTTCCCAAAATATTATAGGACCAGAATTGTAGCGTTACAAACCGTGTGTTTCAAAACAAATTGCTGAACAGACTGTACCTTGTGATGGTACAATTCTGGTACAATCCTAAATTTATAAAACATGGTACAAAAGACCATAATTATTGTATTTATTTATTTTAACAATTATTTGGTAATAATTATTTAAATATTTTATAATCCCTGTAAAGTTTTGGTGAGTGGACTATATAATTATTTTATAAAACGCAGATGGGAATTGACAGGATTTCAATCGCTTTCATTGTGAAACGGCAAACACAGCAAAAAATCGTATGTCACAGATAGAGATAACGTGACTAGCCCTGATGACATCAGTGGAAGGAATGCACATTTCTGTAAACAACTCGAGGCTGTAAACAATGAACAAAAGCCTGGTGACGTAGTTTTTGCCCCACCTACGCAATGCTAAACAAAGACTCTGTGTCATTTTCTCCTGGATTGTGAACGTAGCCGGCCGGCAGAGGTTCACTAAGTGTGAATTTTAACTTTTACACCACCAAAAGTGGTTAACAACAAAAGTGTTTTAATAACAGTGACACCTTACCATTTGGTAAGGTGTAATCAGCGAAGATGTAATCATTAATACAGTTGACGAACTCGCGGTGTGCGACGTTCTACAGAAAAACAACGGCAGCTAAGTATCAGCTATCCGCTATATTTTATCACTCAACTACAATTCATTCAACATCATTATAATGACCAATTTTAAACCAATTCAAAATTCATTCAATAATGAGCTCATAAAATAAAATTGTACCAGAGAATGAGAGAGAGAGAGAGAGAGAGAGTGACCTAAATATTTATAGTGCTGGGTTGTGCAGGTATTGTTTAGCATATTATACTAAACTATATAATATTTATATATACTATATTTCATTATGTTTATTATATTTACAATGTTTATTTCTTATTAATGTTCAGATAAATGGGAATATGTGATGTGAATAAAGGGTCATTGGTAAAAAATACAAGTACGTGTAAATTATTTCAGGTACATTTCGCTATTACTGGTTCGTTTAACACGAATTTTGGAGCTAATAAAGGTAAGCCTAATATCATATGTTGTTGCACAAATTTCCATCTTGGCGCCCGATAATTATTCAATGTTTATTAGTAAATTAGTAAATTTTATGTGACACTAATTTGTAGCTTCACAACCTGTGGTAAAGACAGAAAAGTATAAAGAGAATAAGGTATCAGAGAAAGTGACTTTGCCTGTAGTTGGGCCAGTTCACGACAAGGCCCCAATATTTGATGGAAGCATTCACTTGGTGACATATCTTCGGCAATTTGAAGCCACTGCTTGCACAACTAATTGGACAGAGAAAGACAAGGCAGTGTGACTCGTTCTCACTTTAAAAGGACCTGCGGCAGAGCTACTACAGAAAGTTCCACCTGGTAGCCAGAACACCTATGCTGAATTGATAAATGCTTTAGAATTATGGTAGGGTGATAAACATTTGCAAGATGTGTATTCCACTCAAGTGAGAGCAAGGTGACAGCATTCCAGGGGGAGTCTTCAAGAGTTTGAAGCAATCATTGACAAACTGATTAGACTGGCCTATCCTGAAGCACCAGAAGATTTTTGAATGAGGTTTGCAATGTAGACATTTACTGATGGTGTCAGAGATAGTGAACTACAAGTGTTACAAATGGCAAGACACCAGAATAGTGTGGACACCCTGGTACATGCTTTACAATTTGAGGCCACTAAGTCAGCGTCTAGGGTGAATCATAAAGTGTGCGCACTAAAAGATCATAATGGCATAGACAATGAAGAGGAAGAACTAGGAACAGTGACCCAACAATCGGCACCATAGAATAAAGTAAGAAAGGATGGAAAACCAAAGTGTTATAGATGTGGGAAACCTGGATATCAATAACGAGATTGTCGGTCCAGAGTTCGGCAGCAGGGAAATGAGCAGTAGTCAGTACAATGGGGCGTGTGCTGACTAACTGGAGGTATGAAGCCCTAGACAATAAGCGTTTTCTACACTTCAGGAAAATAGCGGGAGATTGGTAGTTACAAGATTTGTTCAAGAAAGGCCAACCTCAATTACAGTTGATACACGTGCCTCCATCTCCATTGTGCCCCCTGATGTGGTGAAAAATCTCAACTCAACCTGCCGCTCTTGCAGCTTGCAGACAGCTACGGCCTGTAAAAGAGTTTTGAAAAGTGGAGCCACACCTATGCCTCAGTCGACTTCAATTTGATCATCAAGTACTTGTTGCAAACATTGTGGACAAAGCAATTCTTGGAGTGGACGTTATGAACACATGGTTTTATAGTTGACTTCATAAATAATGTCTTGAGAATAGTGAAGGAAGAGGTAGTGCTCTATAAAACAAATACATCTGTAAGAAAAATCAATGCTGTGATAAATCAAGTGGCCGTAACTATCCTGGCAAACTCCCAAAAACAATCATCATGGTTAGAACCAAGGTAAATGCTAGGGGCAATCAGTGTTCTATATTCGAACCCCAGGTAGTCAGCACACTGGGAATAGTAATTGCCAGAAGTTTAGTAAGACCAGACAAAACTGGAAATATACCTATTTGAGTGGCGAATATTTTGGATCAGGTTGTCACTTTACAAAGCAATACGCACTAAGGTAAAATGTCTCTTGTTGCCTGGGTAGCCAGAATGATTCACCAAAATTCCAGTGCTTCAGACACTTCGAAATTACCAGAGGAACTGTTGAACAGATCTTTTGACAATGAAGTGGCAAGGTAAAAGAACTCAGACAGTTTTGCATGAATTTAAAAATGCTTTTGCAGTTCGTGGCCAGTCATTGGAAAGAACCTCTCTTGTACAACAATGCATCAATACTGGGAATACAACACAGATACTCCAACCTCCTCAAAGACCTCCATTAGCTAAGCAAGAGGAAATGCCTTCATTAGTACAGAACATGTTGACAGAGGGAATAATCAAGTCTTTGACAAGTGCTTTGTCTTCTCCAGTAGTGCTGGTAGTGAAGAAGGATGGTGGATTATGTTTCTGCATAGACTACCAGAGATTGAACAACGTGACAAAGAAAGATTGCTATCCACTACCTCACATTGATGATACACTCGACATACTGTCTAGAGCTCAGTGGTTTTTAGATTGGGCCTGAAGACAGCTTTTCAACCCCAAGTGGCATATTCCAATTGAAAGTCATGCCATTTTGACTCTGTAATGCACCAGCAACGTTTGAAATATTAATGGGTCGTGTCCTCTGATGCCTGACATGGAAAACTTGCCTTGTTTATTTAGATGATGTTATAGTTATCGGAAGGACTTTTAAAGACCATTTGGAAAACCTTAAGTAGGTTCTGACACTGTTGGGAGTACAACATTACACCAAAAAGTTCTCTTCTAATTTTATTTTTAACATTAAATCATTTTGAAGTCTGCCTGACATGGAAAACTTGCCTTGTTTATTTAGATGATGTCATAGTTATCGGAAGGACTTTTAAAGACCATTTGGAAAACCTTAAGTAGGTTCTGACCCTGTTGGGAGTACAACTTTACACCAAAAAGTTCTCTTTTAATTTTATTTTTAACATTAAATCATTTTGAAGTCTGATAATTTCTGTTTCATATTTAGTTTTCACTCCAGATGACCTTTTCTTCCACATTCACTTTTCGTAAAGGTAAATTCCATAACAGGTCTTGAAGTCTGAAAACTGGATTGAAGAATTTTTTTCAGGTTCTTAAGATTAACTGTATATTCTTCAGATATTTTCTGACCTACTGGCATCTGTTATCATTAGTTTTCATGGTGTCAATAAATTGTTATACTAGGTATCTCTATTTTGTTCTGTCTGCAGGATCACCTTCGTATGATTCTGTCCATATTGTGAAATATTAAAGAACAAGTAATGAGCAACCACTGGTGGAGCACACATGGCCTACACACTGTAGGCCTTAATGATTTCCTAAATGATGCAGATGAGATTTAAGTCTTAAATAACAACAAATACCATATACGAGGTGTGTTCATAAAAAGACCAAACGTTTTGAGTAACACATCAACCCACATAAACAACGCGCCGTGACTTTGCGCGCACCTAGCGATAGTTTTTGACAACAAACTGCCACTTATTGTGTTCCGCTATTAGCAGTAGTCTTTGAGGTATATCACATTGAGTGTGACGTGCACATGCTGGCCGGCGGATTAGTGACAAAGCGATTAAGAAAGACCACGAGAACAACGTGTGCGTATGAAATTTTGCAGCAAAACTAGGTTAAAACTTTTCAGAGACATTCTGGTTTTCAATTAAGCATACGCGGAATCCTGCATGAGGCGAACGATTAGTTTAAGAATTTTTAAAGAGGGAAAAACAATGGTCAGTGCAGATCAAAGTGATATCGAAGATCATGGGAAGAGAGCTCGTGATGTGGTAATTGTAAATCATCGTTTAAATGCCGATACTTTCTGACAATCCATTTAAGATCGTAAAATTAAATTTTGATAGAAAAATTTAAATGTATCACTGAAAAATTCTTACTGTGTTTGTTGACGACGATCAGAAAGAGACCCGTTTTGAAATCGGTCAACAACTGCATACCAATGCAAATGGTAATGAAAACTTTGGAAGACAATGGAAATAGCTCTGTAAAGATTTTACGAAGTCAGCAGCAAAATTTTATACATACACGTTGTGTTAAGATCTTCATTCTCACTTCGTTATAAATCCACCGGACGGTGTGTGCCCGTGCCCACTACAGCGCGTGTAGCTCGAAGACTGAAGATCGTGACGGGACAGAGAAAACGGCATTCAGGTGTCAAACCTGTCGCTAGCAGCACTTAATTCTGCAGCTCGCTCTATGTGCTAGTTGACGTGCTACACAAATAGTTCGGTCTTTTTTTGAACACACCTCGTATATCTAACGATTTCTGTAACAGTACAATGCATTAATTGAAACACATCATGACATTATGAGGAGCACGGGAAACGGACGTGTGGCAGTATCCAGCGTAACCACTGAAATATATTTGTATAATTTGCTCAATAATTTGGAAACCAATAAAGATACAAGATTGGGATTTAAAAAACACAATTAAATTTGAATCTTTCTGTACAGGTCACTCACTTAAGGTATTAATCTCTCTTGAATAGGGAAAAAGTGTATCACAGGCTACTTTTTATGCCTCATGACTGAAAACAATTTAAAATTTGATATGAATTTTTTTGTTTTTGTTACAAATATATTATTAAATTAAATTGCATGTATATCATCATGTACATGATCTAGACTATATGTGGGAAAAAATTTTGTTAAGGAGCAAGAATATATTATATATAAGCAAAAATATATTAGTAAGGACAATTTTATATTTTAGTATGTACTAAATCAGGTGTGTGATGGTTTTATTTCATTTTTCTATTTTTACCAACTCATTTTTTAAGCTAAATTTATTTAAAATATACCTAAATATGAACAATTAAAATACTGTTCCAACTGTGTACATTTTGTAGACTTATGTAGTATTTCATTTTTATTGGTCATGGATTTCAAATCGCAAAATAGTAGTGAACATAAAACCCATAAGCACAGTAAATTTCCCTATCTTGCCCATTGTCATATCAGACTGTGGAACTAAGAATAGGTATTCACATTAGTTTGCACGCTAGAATAGATAGAAGAAAAATTGCTATGTTCATTATTAACCACGGTCATGAACTGCCTGCCTAAGTTTAGTGCAGCATATGACCGGCTGAGATATTTGTGTTGTGCTTTTTATGGTTATCGTTTAACCATAATGGCAATTCTGTTCATACAAAAATTCTGTTCTCTTTGTGTGCTTAAATTAATATAAGCAATGAATGTATTGTGAAATGAATTCAACACTCATATATATATATATATATATATATATATATATACACACACACACACACACACACATATATATATATATTATTATTATTGTAGATGTTAGCTGTAGTGTACGAGACTTACACAAATATTGAACGGGAAAAGTTTCGTAAGCTGTTGTTGCATAAGCGCCAAGGCTGTCATCATGCATTTCGACTGTTAGTTACTAAACAGCAGCCTCTCAAAATGCGTTTCAAACAATTCCATGGACTCATACGTTACTACAGCCCTACAAAAAGTAAGTTGATAACTATGAAAATGTGTGTCTTCAATCTTCTTCTTGTTGTATTACAGTCAATCCTGTGCTGGACCTTAACCTCCTAGTCTCCTTCAACATCTGCCTCTGTGACACAAAACATCAAACATCTGCATTATATGGCATTGTTGCCTATTAATATTATCCAGTAATTCTCTTTCATATTTTCTAATGTTGTGTCACCACCATGTCCACGGTGTCTCCCTTATACCTCCTTCACAGAATTATCTCTTTGTTGGCCTCATATCCTCTCCTCTTCCACCCTTTCTGCATGGTCTGCCCATCAGGGTCTCTGCAACATGACAAAATTCACCAGGCTGTGGTCCTTGGAAAACTTCTTCAGTTCATGATTAAACATATATTCTTGAGATGTCATTTTCTTTAATTGGGCCATACATCTATCGTAGTTCTTATAGGAAAACTTTACTTTCCAGCAAGTGCCCAAATTTCACATCTTTAGGCCTTATTATTATTCACTATATCGTCAGCTTCATATTGTGCTCCACTAAGTTGAACTTCATAAGCTTATGGTATGTGCAAAGTTCTCGGTTTCCTTACACCAGACAGTCTTACTTCCTGTATGATGTCATAATCATTCACATTGCACCCAAAATATGCAAAGTCCTTGACCACTTTGATGATTTTCTACTTTTATGGTTTGTCACTTCTATCTGTTATCTTCTTTGTTAAGGTCTTGGTTTCCCTACATTTATCTTAAACCCCACCTTTCATGCCTCTTCTTCCAAGTCCATGTATAACCTTATAACTGCTTGCAAGTTTCATTCATTATATTGTTAACATCAGCATGTAATATAATCTGTTTTTTCTTTATATAAAATATCTACCACAATTATTTATAATAATTACTAATTTACTAATTAATTTTACTTATTAATTTACTAATTACACAATTACTAAAGTGTGTGTGTGTGTGTGTGTGTGTGTGTGTGTGTGTGTGTGTGTGTGTGTGTGTGTGTGTGTGTGTGTGTGTGTGTGTGTGTGTGTGTGTGTGTGTGTGTGTGTGTGTGTGTGTGTGTGTGGTAAGACCTTAATTATCCAAGGACACCATGTACAATAATTCATGTTCATGTACAAGGGCATATTCATGTACAGTAGTAGTACATTTTTTCTATAATATATAGTACTAAATGAAAATGGATAAAGATGTAATCAAGATAATGAACATTTCGTGTTTACAGTGATAAACAAAATTGCTAATTTATTATATTCAGTAAAACTAAATGTGAACAGTAAATGGATCAGTTTATTTTCCATAGGAACATGCACCAACATATGATAATGCTTTGCATGTTAAGGGAAACAGTCTATTGTACGGCCGACAAATTCCTTAAAGATGAGTGAAATCTGTGTCATTGTTCATGTTATTTGATCTCAGTGCTTCATTGCAACCACTACTGGGACTGCTAAGCACAGTAAAACTGTGTCTAAACTATTTGTATATTTTATTATATAATATGTGTGCATTAAAATGACAAGGGTCAGAATATGTTACATTCTCTCAAACGAGAAACCCTTTATTGGCCCATGTTGTGTAATGTTAAAATTTTGTTAAACTTTTTGTGGCTCTCTACATGTAATTGTATACTTGATAGATAGATCAGTGTAAATGACTTAAATGACTGATAATTAAATTTAATATTACTGCAGTTGTAACTTTCATTTTACCTTAATAATAATCAACTTCCAATATCTATTGTTCTCTAACTTACCTTTTACGTTAGGCCAAGGTTCTATGGACGAACTCGTGATCTATAGAAATAGGTTACTGGGTTTTGCAGCGTAATAATTACTAACACATGTTTCTTTTTTAAAACGACTCTGATTTATTATATTCTCGAATTTAACTTCTTTCTGTTATATTTTCTTACTTTTACGAAATACTCTTAACCATTCTAAACATACAATTATGTGACCAAATTCCTATCTACAAACCAGTACTTTTCACACAAATTTTCTCACACTCACACTCTCTTACTATTTATTTATTTCTGAAAACCCCCCATTTATTTACTGAGCTCATTAATTTAAATAGTTTTTCTTCCCTTCAATCCGGGGTAGTTATGTTTACTATTGTACCTGTATGTTTTATCCACAGAATACCGAAATTACTCATGACTCACTTACACTTTCGCTGGCACTAACACTGTTCTAATCCTTCACGGTCATTTGATTGACATTGTTTTAACAACTCATTATCAATGCATTACTACCTTTTTGTTCAAGTTGGGGTAGGCCGCGCGTACTCACGACGCTTTTTTACTGAGACGGTTACTCACTACCAACTGTACTGTTTAACTAGTGGTGACGAACTGGGTGATCCTCGTGCGCGTGGTTGCCTACATGCCAGGCGTTAGGCGTTGGCTGCTGCCGTCAACTCGTTCTGTGATTGGTTCATTGCGGCTAGCGGGAATAATTCGCCTTCCTTCCGTGATGAATTTTGGGTTGTAGATTACATATTTTTTTTTACCTTTTCTGTCCTCTGTTACAAAATCCGCCGTGTCTACCTCTGACTAGTACAGGGCTAGGCCACAGGGTGTTCAAAAACAAATGTTTTTACAATTACTAATGCGTATCTTGTACGAACCGTTACTGAACTCAACCATAAAAGCTTTCACTACAACGTATTAAAAAGCCTCTGTTCCCTCTGATTCGTACCCTCACAATTCCCCCCCCCCAATACCTCTGGTATTCTGCCGAAGCAGAAAAACTCTCATTGACTAAAACCCAAGAGGACCAGCCAGGATATGGCGCCATGACCCTCCTTAATTCCTTACTATACTCATGGGTTACTTACCCCCCTAGTCCGGTGACTGGTTGCACCTGCATGACATTACTGGACTTCCCTTGTCGAGATCCCAACACCATAAAATCAGACAGGCACGCGACGCCCCTGCCCTGATGCATCGGCCAGCACAGGTATGCCCCCACAGTACCACTAGACTCTGCAACAATTCAATAAAAACGTCAATAACTGGCCTTTCACAATACCATATCCCAAACTGATTTTGTTTCCTCTTAGTCGTACTGGTTTGCCTTTAGCAAAGTACTGGTTTTTATACTTAACTTGTTAACATACATATTAGACATTACATGGTTTGCATATATATATCCTTAGGCTAACATGGTATATTTTATTCCTTCTATTTCCATTCATTTAGAAGTTACAACTTCAATCACAAAAAAGGATTAACCCATTCCATTATTAATTCAATTAAGAATATTCCCTTTCCATTAAAATCTACATTTACTCTTTCAGTGTCCTTATTACAAGGCGGACTACTACTGTTATTTTTATACAACACAAAGCATAATCATTACAAAACATCAAATGAGTCAGTACAATAATCACATAGATAATCAGAACAATCAACTCCAATACTGCATTATTATCAGCATCATAGCTGATCATCAACTCTACCTCCTTCATATTCAATAAGAATTCGCTCTTATTTACATTTTAACAACCTCCCTCCACATTTTTTTTTTATATACAGTCAAACCTCTTTATAACGAACCTCGATATTACGAAAACCTCGATTTTACGAATTTTTTTACTGCACCGTGACGTTGTAATAAAACTATGTATAAATTTACCTCTATTTAACGTATTCATACCTCTATATAATGAAATGGTGACACATATTGCATATCAACATACAGTAGTTTTTACTCAATGTTTTGTAAAAATAATGCCATTAAATTTAGTGCAAGACATCTCTGTGAGTTTAAAGGTAGTTATTCTTTTGATTTCTGTACCTAAATTGTACTTTTATACAAACACAAAGTATTCTTGACCACAGCCGAAAATGACAGGTTATTTTTATTGAAATTGTAAAGCGTAAATTCCCTAAATTGTCTTACATTTGTACTGTATCACCCATAACAATAAAATCCTAAGAAAAGATTTAAACACGTGTTCTACCGTTACCTGTTGGCGACGGGCTTGGCCTGGTCGGAAAGGGAGTTATTGTAAACCTATACATAAGAGTAGCGGAATTCCCCAAAATCCATTAACTAACACAGAACACTGAAATAGACATAACAAACAGAATTCTTAGAATTCACTTGGCCCAGACATCCTCTGTTGTTCAGTGCATACATACAGTTCAGCAACAACTTTTCCTGGGATTAACTCAGTTTGTCTCTGTCTTTGGATTGCGTTAGTCGTGTACTGTTTCTGTAGTGTGCCGTATGCAATGTCAAAACGGAAGTGCCTTAGTGTTTCGGAAAAAATTAGCATTATACACGAAGTTGACAAAGGTGTTAAAAAAAGGATATTGCGCAAAAATTTGGAATCCCACCAAGTTCACTGTCGACAATTTTAAAAAATTGGGACGTGATACTATAGGAAGCAGACCAATGTAAAGAAAGTCTAATGAGGAAAAAGTTAAAAAGTAGCATGTATGATGATATCGACGAAGCCATTTTAAAATGGATGACGGTGATGCGCGAAAAAAAGCTTCCATTATCCGGGACATTAATTAAAGAAAAAGCCCTGGAATTTGGTGCTGCATTGGGACACAAGGATTTCCAGGCCAGCAATGGGTGGTTAGAGAAGTTTAGAAAAAGGCATGGTGTAATTCATAAAGTAATTTGTGGAGAAAGTGCAAATGCCAGCGTAACTGTGAAACTTGGAAGCAGACTGTGTTAAAGCCGATTTTAAAAGAATATCCGCGAAAAGACATTTTCAACGCGGACGAGACGGGTCTATTTTTTAAATGTTTACCCAACAAAACGCTAACTTTTTAAAATGATCCGTGCTTTGGTGGTAAACAAAGTAAACTAAGAATTACGGTGTTAGTGGCTGCAAACATGCTAGGGACTGAAAGACTTAAAATGTTGGTAATTGGCAAAAGTAAAACTCCGCGTTGTTTTCGAGGAGTTAAATCTCTAGAGGTAGACTACACATTTAACAAAAAGGCGTGGATGACTACTGACATTTTTACAGGTTGGGTAAAAAAGCTGGACAAACAAATGACCACACAAAAAAGAAAAATTGTGCTTTTTATTGATAATTGTACGGCTCATCCTGGAGACATTAATTCTGTATTAAATAATGTAAAAGTAGTATTTTTCCCACCAAACTTAACGTCAATTATACAACCAATGGATCAGGGGGTAATTAAAACTCTTAAATTGCACTACCGAAAAAGAATCCTGAAAAAAATTGTTACCATTGTAGAGAACAACCAGACTGTCCCTGTTAATATTGTTGATCTCCGGGAGTGCATTTCTGAATTATCAAAAGTATGGACCAATGATGTTAGCGATGAAACAATATTCCATTGTTTTTGTAAAGCTGGTTTCAGTACCACCACGACAGAATGGAATGAAGAAGATGATATGACACTAGTACAGTTAAGAAGTAACTGGAATTTTCTACAAACAACTGGAAATGTCAGTAACGAAGTTACACTGGAAGATTTCATCACTGCTGATGAACAGGTTACTGTTTCTGATTTTCCGGACGATGACGACATACTCCATAGTGTTAGCAAGTCCTCTGAACTGGTAGAAGATGATGATGTCGACGACGAAAATTTTGAAGACCAGCAAGACAAGAGAAAACCTACCGACGATGAGGTTTTACAGTCATTTAAAGCAATTAGGCTTGCACTACATCTCAAGGACGAAGTACCTGACAGTATTTTTGAGTATTTAAATAGATGTGAAACTTTTTTTGAACGTAGTATCTTATTCAAACACAGAAAACAACAGAAAATTACCCACTTTTTCAAGTAACGAATTAAAACTGTATCAAAAATTATATAGCCTACTGTCAACATTACCAATCAACATCCATCAAAGACTAAAGAATGCATTAGGATTAGTGCTTTTTAACATTTTAAATAAAGTTAGTTATTCATTTTTTGTATTATTGTTGTGAAAAAATTATGTGCTAGAAATAAAAATACAGTGTTAACCTAAAACTCAATTCAACATGCTTTTACGTATAGCCTACAACCATGTACAAGGTAAGTCTTTACATGAAATACACAAACTCTTTATTCAGTACGTACTTATTATGTATTAGATTAATATGTAAAGCATGACATAAAAAATACATTTACTTTTTTAAGTATGCGCTATTAAGAAAAATAACGGTACGTAATATTAATTCATTATAGAACGTGAAACAACATTCATAAAAAAATTAGACGGGGAATTCATGTTATAAATGGTTTATACCTCTATATAACGAAAACCTCTATTTAACGAATTTTTTTCCGGGATTCTCAATTTCGTTATATAGAGTTTCGACTGTATATATTCCCCCCAACCCCCTTTTTTTATCTTAATCCCTTATATCCCGCATTACAATTGGTGTAAATGACCTCACGGGTAAAGCGGTTTCGGTATTTACACATTTGCATAAATGCTGTATTTATGCCCCTGGCTTGTAACGGCCAGCGCCCTTCCACACACTCTATTGCCCTCTATGCTGGACTGTAGCGCCCATTTGCTTCCACAAGAACTAAAGCGGTTAGGGTGTAAACGCTGTTTACACCATTCTTGCTTCGGCGTTATATGAAATTCGGCATTACTGGTATATAAGATACCCGTAATCCTACTAAAATGATTCATATGCCCTTAAGACAGTCTACCATCCCATTCGATGGATAGCCGCTGTTCCAAAGTTTATGGTAGATTCCCCTGGTTCACCCACCGGTTAATTTCGAAAGTCACCAATTTTTAAAATAATAAGTATGGTCAGGGTACAATAAGCCTGCCCACATCTTGTTACCAATAAACCAAATCCACGGTCAGGGTTCAGTGAAGCCGTGACCGCCCGAAAATGGGGAATCATTTAAAATATACACTACATAATGCATGTTTTTACATCTACACATACTTATATTCAAATAAACCTTTTATGTTTCACACATGATAAACATAATACAACATAATAAACACTCAAGATACATTATAACCTTTATAATTACACCAATGTCAATTATTAACAGTCAGTTATCATTATTATCAAATACTCCCTCTAGGTTATAAACATTACTATCCAACACATGGTATACACTCAACATACTGTTTACTTAGATACTCTATCCTGACAACATAACCAAAAAATTTTTTACTACATTTAACACCAATACAAAATTATTTACACTCTACGTCATACAATATTATTGTTTACCACACCTCATTACATAAGTTAGCCAAGTAATTACACCATTAACTCAAATAATTAAATGTTCATTAGCAATAAATTTCTAACAACCATCATCAAAAATTAGTCTTATACCCACATTACACATTTCAGTTTTATTTACATACATTACATGATTACCATTAATATAATAACCATTTAAATCCTTTTTATCCATTTTACTGTAATAATAATTCCCAGGATCATCCCCCATTATTATTTTATCATATGCCAGGTCTACTTTAGTATTTTTGGTCCAGTCTCCATTAGTATTTTCTATTACCATTAAGTACTTTATCACTTCACTATTATCATCATCTGCTACTAGTACCCCCATTCTGTCCCCAGGTAAGTATTTTTTCTCAACAATATAATCATCATTTACTACGGTGCTAATTACTTCACAAGGTAAGTCTTTTATTTTATTAACTCTCTTACTATTTAACATCTCTACCAACTCTTCGTAACCCCTATTAACCTCAAACAACTCTATCACTCTCTCTGTACCAAAATCTCTTTCACAACCCCATTTCACTTTTTCTCTATCATTCCACACAGAGGGCAGTACTACACTATTTAACCGCCATCTGGCCCTACCAGATACACACAAACCCAAGGGACATTTTGAAGACCTTTTGTCTTCCATTGAGGAATGTACATCCTCCAACAATACTCGTGAAGTCTTTACTTCACCAACATCACGGGAAAAATTTGCCCTCTGTTCCCACTCTACATTTGAACTCTCTTTGTACTCCCTTTCTAACTCAATAACACTCACTAACGCTCCTCTAACCTCAACTAACTTTCTACTCTCATCATCACCACTATTATTACTTACCGTATTATACTTAGATACCTTATTTTCAACTACTTCGTTATTATTATTACTCACCATTATTTCGCTATCATTATTATAATTATCACTGTTA
Organism: Magicicada septendecula; assembly: GCA_034769895.1. Classification (NCBI taxonomy): domain Eukaryota; kingdom Metazoa; phylum Arthropoda; class Insecta; order Hemiptera; family Cicadidae; genus Magicicada; species Magicicada septendecula. The sequence continues at coordinate 147,234,508 of CM068376.1, read as the reverse complement.
TTTTCTCTATTACTTACCTTGTCAACTTTCACCTGATTATTATTCGTACCACTTGTATTAACACCATCATTATTTATATTGTCGTCTGTTACGTAGTTATTTTTAATTTTCACTACACTTACCTGTATCTATTTTCCTTTCCATTTTCTCATTTCATTTTTTCATATTATTAATCAAGTCATCTGCATTTCTATTAAAATTTTCATTCATTTCACTTATTTTATTGCCTAGCTTCTTAAAATTACTTTCAATCATCTCATAAGTATTTTCAAAATGTTTATTAATTTCAATAACATTACTCTTTAATTCATTCAATTTAATGTTTTGTTCATCTAATTTGCTTTCTAATTTGATGTTTTGTTCATCGAATTTGTTACTCATCCTGCACATCATGCTCCCAAATACTTCATATCATTATCAGATTCATTACTAATTTTGGTTGAGACGGGAGTTGAATGAACTCTCACCTCGTCCATTACTGCTAACTCGGTCATTGACTGATTGTCCGACTCATTCATGACAGTTACGTCAGTTACATTTACTTCTTTCTCTGTATTTTCCATTTTTTAAATTGTAAAATTTTCATATACACTAAAAAATCTCAAACTTAACTCCAGATTATTTTACCAGTTGGTAAATTAATTTACCAAATATTATTTTACACGTATCTTATTCGTAAACTGCCCACACCCAAAGTAACCTATCTCTATATCCAAAAGTAGGCCCAGCCTATATAAAATAAATTTATATAGGCTGTCCCAGTTCGCGGCGCCATTTGTAACTTTCATTTTACCTTAATAATAATCAACTTCCAATATCTATTGTTCTCTCTAACTTACCTTTTACGTTAGGCCAAGGTTCTATGGACGAACTCGTGATCTATAGAAATAGGTTACTGGGTTTTGCAGCATAATAATTACTAACACATGTTTCTTTTTTAAAACGACCCTGATTTATTATATTCTCGAATTTAACTTCTGTTAACAAACACACTTTTGACATATTATAAATTTTAAGTGACTTACCTTTTAAACTCAATACACTCTTACGCTGTTTACATTTGTGTACACACGTGGTGCTGTTGCCAACATAACTTTTTCTTTTATTTGGGTCCAGGTCCGTTATTAAGCGAGCATAAAAAAACAGCACGGGTGTTTGAAAATAATGACTCGGACAACATTTAGTTAAAAAAGACTTGTGGTTTTAATACTCTGAATATTTCAATTGTTGAAAATACGAAAACAAGATGGAGTCTTAATCAACTACATAACAAAATGGTGGCGACGTATTTCCGCTGTATTAACTTTACGTCAGTCTCAATTACATACATATCTTATATTCAGCTTCTCTGATTATTCTCAAATGAAGTTAGAAAACTTACTGCAGTTAATATTTATCTCATTACGTTATGGGTCACGTAACATGAACCAATGCCCGTGACTTCTTATAATTTGTATATCGGTACACGCATCCATGCTCTCTCACACACACACACACCAAAAACAGTACATTTTTATTTAATTGAGCTCAAATTAATATGTGAAGGCTATAATTTTGAACGGGTTTACTTTCCTGAAATGATGTGATTGCAGATGTAGTCAAACGTCCTTCATGATCCAGGCAGGTGTTCAGCCGATTTCTGTACTGGTTCCTTTTACTGTCACTGACTCTAATTTACAGCGTACATTGTTAGTTTTTTCTACTAATTGAACTGTTCACATGATTGATTACATTTTTACACTTTTAAAATACTTTTGCTGGCAATTGCTGGCCAGCAGATTTTGTAGCGTGCTGTTGCACGGACGATGTTGATTCGACTGGGGCGAGAACGTGGCATATAGTTCCCGAGTGGAAGGGATAATACGTCAACGAATCTATTGTTCTTTAACCATGACGGCATTGTGTTACATCGCAACGATTACGTTTTATATATTTTGATGACGTTTTTAGGAGTGTCTGTTTGTTGCTGCGTATGACTTGCTGACAATCGGCACATAGACCAGTGACCTTGATGCCAATTCGTCCTGGCGAACTGCGTTGTAGTGTATTGGGAAACCTTTTACCCTCACATCAATCTGGGGTAGTTATTTTTACTGTTGTACCTGTATGTTTTATCCACAGAATGCCGACATTACTCACGACTCACTTACACTTTCGCTGGCACTAACACTGTTCTAATCCTTCATGGTCATTTGATTGACATTGTTTTAACAACTCATTATTACTGCATTACTACCTTTTTGTTCAAGTTGGGGTAGGCCGTACGTACTCACACGCACCAGCCTCCCGACGCTCTTTTACGGAGACGGTTACTCACTACCAACTGTACTGTTTAACTAATGGTGATGAACTGGACGAACCTTGTGCACGTGGTTGCCTACATGCCAGGCGTTAGGCATTGGCCGCTGCCGTCAACTCGTTCTGTGATTGGTTCATTGCGGCTAGCGGGAATAATTCGCCTTCCTTCCGTGATGAATTTTTGGTTGTAGATTACATATTTTCTTTTGACCTTTTCTGTCCTCTGTCACAAAATCCGCCTTGTCTACCTCTGACTAGTACGGGGCTAGGCCACAGGGTTCGTCCTGGCAAACTGCGTTGTAGTATATTGGGAAACCTTTTACCCTCACACATTTGATTCCAATTGAATTAAAAACAAAATTATATTTTCCTGTACCCACAAATTCCTATACGGATTTAATGTACCATTACAAAACCCCCTCAATGAGAAGTTTTATGCCGAAGCATGAAAACTCTCATTGACTCATTCATACTTCCTAAAGGGATCAGTCCGGATATGTCGCCACAACCCCCTGTAGTTTTTACCAAAAAAGAATACAAATAACGTACCCTTGGTCCAGTGATTGTGACAGTACCTGTATGACCTTACTGGACTTCTCTGGCGAGATCCCAACACCGCAAGGCCAGTCAGCCACTTGACGTTCCTGCTCTGACGCGCTGGCCAGCTCAGGACTGCCGCCACAGCATCATCAAACTCTGAAACATCCCAAATAAAAATCAAAGAGTGGCCTTGTATGATGCCATATCCCCAACTGATGTTTCCCCTTAGCCGCATTGGTTTATGTTAATAGGCATTGGTTTTCCTTAATTCCTAATATCTTGAATACAGATATGAAACAAGAATTATGATAGAGGTCTCTTTCTCTTTTGCATTCCTATATTTTATCAAATTTTTGACTCCAGTCAATAATATTTTAACTCTTTCCAACACAAGAAAAATATACTCTTACTAAGGCAATACCGTGTAAAATAATTCCTTAAGTTTAACAAAATCAACACAATTTATCTATATATCTATTATATAGAATCCTAAACACAAATACATTATGGCAAACAATCTAGCTATTTAAAATTCATTGATCAGCTTTCCTGATACTAATACTTCTTCAAAGCGAAATCATAATTCCTTTTATGCTCAACACCATTATCAACATCATATACTTAATATTTGATATTCATTTAACTTTACTACCCCTGTAGCAACCTCCTTACCACACACACTATGACCATACAACATAATATAACATAATAAAACATTAACATTGCTACATTTACATTAAATAAACAATTCACATTTAAAATAATTTGTATAAAAATTATAAACACTACTATTATCATTTCCATCAACTCTTATATAAAACTTTTAATTATTCATTATTGTACCATTTGATTCTATAAAATTTCAAATTTATTATTAACATTCATGTTACATCACATTTCATTTCTTATTACCTTTCTACTATGAATTCTCTATTTAACATTTCACATTTTGATCATCAATTAGTTTGAGTGACTCAGTTATTCACTACAATTCAATTTCTTATATTGGCATTTATATATCTATAATCTTACTCCCTTTCTTCCTACTAACAATCACTAACAGAATTACATAGGGTGACACCAATCTCTCAATAATAAACCCCTTCAACACTAATTCCACTTATACCATTCTCCTCTTATAATAAAATCTCTAATACCCTCTTTGTATCTAGGATGTGTGTTCCCGACCTTGGCATTCCATTCATACCTTCCTGCCCTCCCATAATCTCGGCAAGCACTCCTCGAACCTTCACAATTACCTGCCCAACGACGCACGTTGATCACTCCTTACCACCTCACCCTCATCTACAAAATATCACCATCAACTATTTACTCTCTAATTACATTACCCTCTCTGTCTACATATCAGCACTACCACTACTGTGTCCCTATTATTACCCTGTTTCTCTATTATTTTCTTCAAAATTTTTATTTCATCTAACACCCACTAGAGTTAACTTTGACTTACTCAAATGCCTTATCATTATTACCCAAACATTTTACAGCATTTCACCTTAATATGATCCTAAAAAATTCATCACTTACCTCCTAATAACAATACCTCACAACACTTGAACATATTTATGTTTAATCATTTACTATTCTGTAGATAATCTAAATCTCATAAAATCATTTAACTTCATTTTCAAATCTTTTTTATACAACATTTTAAATTAATTAATTAATTTATCTCCATTATATAATTCAATCAATTTTACAACACAAAGTTACTTTAATTACCTTAGACTTCACAATTATTCTCATTATTTAGTTAGTCAAAAAAATGTTATACTTTATTATTAAATCAATTCTTACCTATTACCTACATGGTTTATATAAAAATACATATAATACACAACATAATGTAGTACACAAATACATTTAACATTGACACATAAAAATATACAATCCAACTTATTATTTGTTATCGTTGACCAAAATCGTTTCATAAGACAATCCATTTCAAAACCACACTGTTCACATAATTAAATGTTCATAAACAATAAAACACTTATCCACCATCATCAAATAACCATCTAATCTTAGGTCTATACACATTATTTTTTATTGAATATCTTATATTATTACTATCAATATAATACTTATCTAATTCTTCATATATTTCCACAATACTATTTGAATTAATATGCTTATTCCATATTACTATTTCATATACTTTGTCACGATCGGGTATGGTCCTGTCACCTTTAGTATTATCTGTCATAATCAGGTAAGTTATAAAGTCATCTTTATCAACATCATCTCCCACTGCTGCTATATCAGCTTCAACCCAAGGTAAGTACTAACTATAATTATCTACCATCTCTGCACCTAACCTTTCTACCAATTCTTTATAATCTCTGTCCACTTTAAATAACTCCATCTCCCAATTAACACACAACTCTCTTTCACCATGTCTCCCATCATAACTTCCTATCACACTCTCTCTCTCAATATATGCAGGGGACACTACTACTTTATTATTGCACCACCTATCAGGTGCACAAAACATCCAGGGACGGCTATTTGCAGACCATGTGTCTTCCAAATACGCTCATGAAGCCTTTTCTTCACCCCCAACTACAACATCACGGGAAAAATTTACCCCTTGCAACCCCTCTACCTGTAAATTCGCTCTACACTTTCCCTCTGACTCATCAATACACACTAACATTCCATTATTACATTCTAAAACTTCATCAGTACTCTCAATATTCACCTCATTATTCTCTAACACCATATTTTTACTTATATTGTCATAATTCTCACCCCTACTTACCTTATCGTCTTTATATACGTTTAATTTATCTGTTTCTCCACTATGCTCTACCCCCATTTTAATCTCATAATTGTTATCTACTTCCTTCTTTGTAAAGTTATCAATTATGTTATTTACTCTGTTTATTTGTCTATCAAACACCTCGCTAACTGATGCTACTATTTTTTCTTTCATATTTTCATAATGTGTATTCATTTCTTTAATCTGTTTATCAAAATTAAAATTTTGTTTTTTGATTTCGTTTTTCACTTCATTAAATTTCTCATCAAATTTGTCAAACGTTCGTCAAACTTTGCACTCTGTGCATTGAATTTCTCATAAAAATCATCAAACTTTACACTTCGTTCATTAAATTTTTCATCAAATTTAGCATTTATTTTATCGTATTTCAGATTGGAATCGCTTTGTTGTTCATCGAACTTACTATTCATGCTACACATCATGCTATATAGACGTGTTAACATCTCATCTGTATCAGATTTTTTATTTTCATAACGAGTTGAGATGGGTGTTTCTTGTACTCTGTTTAACTCTACAGATTCGGTGGTACTATACTCGATCTGGCTTATTGGCGTTGAACAAACTCCCATTTCACTCGTAAACATTTGGTCAGTTACACTGACATTCTCGTTATTGTTTGCCATTTTTGAATTTTATATATATTTCTTTTTAAAGTATTACTGTATATCTAACCTATATTCCAACACAACATAACCTAATTACTTACGTCTTCCGTTACACATTAATTCAATACCCATTCTGTCTCTCTTGCAGGCTTATTTATATAAATAAAATTTTATATAAAGTCACTTGTTTGGGCAGCCATTTGTTAACAAACACACTTTTGAGATATTATAAATTTTAAGTGACTTACCTTTTAAACTCAATACACTCTTACGCTGTTTACATTTGTGTACACACGTGGCGCTGTTGGCAACATAACTTTTTCTTTTATTTGGGTCCAGGTCCATTATTAAGCGAGCACAGAAAAACAGCATGGGTGTTTGAAAATAATGACTCGGACAACATTTAGGTAAAAAAGACTTGTGGTTTTAATACTCTGAATATTTCAATTGTTGAAAATACAAAAACAAGATGGAGTCTTAATTAACTACATAACAAAATGGTGGCGACGTATTTCCACTGTATTAACTTTACGTCAATCTCAGTTACATACATATCTTATATTCAGCTTCTCTGATTATTCTCAAATGAAGTTAGAAAACTTACTGCAGTTAATATTTATCTCATTACGTTATGGGTCACGTAACATGAACCAATGCCCATGACTTCTTATAATTTGTATACCGGTACACGCATCCATGCTCTCTCACACACACACCAAAAACGGTACATTTTTATTTAATTGAGCTCAAATTAATATGTGAAGGTTATAATTTTGAACGGGTTTACTTTCCTGAAATAATGTGGTTGCAGATGTAGTCGAACGTCCTTCATGATCCAGGCAGGTGTTCAGCCGATTTCTGTACTGGTTCCTTTTACTGTCACTGACTCCAATATACAGCTTACATTGTTAGTTTTTTCTACTAATTGAACTGTTCACATGATTGATTACATTTTTACACTTTTAAAATACTTTTGCTGGCAATTGCTGGCCAGCAGATTTTGTAGCGTGCTGTTGCACGGATGATGTTGATTCGACTGGGGCGAGAACATGGCATATATTTCCCGAGTGGAAGGGATAATATGTCACCGAATCTATTGTTCTTTAACCATGACGGCATTGTGTTACATCTCAACGATTATGTTTTATATATTTTGATGACGTTTTTAGGAGTGTCTGTTTGTTGCTGCGTATGACTTGCTGACAATCGGCACATAGACCAGTGACCTTGATGCCAATTCGTCCTGGCGAACTGCGTTGTAGTGTATTGGGAAACTTTTTACCCTCACACATTTGATTCCAATCGAATTAAAAACAAAATTATATTTTCCTGTACCCACAAATTCCTATACGGATTTAATGTACCATTACACTTCTTTCTTTCTGTTATTTTTTCTTACTTTTACGAAATACTCTTAACCATTCTAAACATACAATTATGTGACCAGATTCCTATCTACAAACCAGTACTTTTCACACAAATTTTCTAACACTCACACCCTCTTACTATTTATTTATTTCTGAAAACCCCCCATTTATTTACTGAGCTCATTAATTTAAATAGTTTCTCTTCCCTTCAATCTGGGGTAGTTATTTTTACTGTTGTACCTGTATGTTTTATCCACAGAATGCCGACATTACTCACGACTCACTTACACTTTCGCTGGCACTAACACTGTTCTAATCCTTCATGGTCATTTGATTGACATTGTTTTAACAACTCATTATTACTGCATTACTGCCTTTTTGTTCAAGTTGGGGGTAGGCCGCACGTACTCACACGCACCGGCCTCCCGACGCTCTTTTACGGAGACGGTTACTCACTACCAACTGTACTGTTTAACTAGTGGTGATGAACTGGACGAACCTCGTGCGCGTGGTTGCCTACATGCCAGGCGTTAGGCATTGGCCGCTGCCGTCAACTCGTTCTGTGATTGGTTCATTGCAGCTAGCGGGAATAATTCGCCTTCCTTCCGTGATGAATTTTGGGTTGTAGATTACATATTTTCTTTTGACCTTTTCTGTCCTCTGTCACAAAATCTGCCGTGTCTACCTCTGACTAGTACGGGGCTAGGCCACAGGGTGTTCAAAAACAAATGTTTTTACAATTACTAATGCGTACCTTGTACGAACCGTTACTGAACTCAACCATAAAAGCTTTCACTATAACTTATTAAAAAGTCTCTGTTCCCTCTGATTTGTACCGTCACACGGTCAATGCAGAATATCTTCTGTATAGAAATTCAGAAAAATTGTGCTTAGTGGTTTGCCCAAAAATAACAGGAATGGCAAGAATGAACTGAAATTAAAAGTGATACAAAATTAAAAATCAATGATGTAATATATAAATAAAACAACATGTCTCATGGAGAAAAGGTGATGTCAATATGTAAAATAATTTGTTGGAAGAGGATATGCTGCGTTTTCATTTTACATTCCTGAATCAATTTGTTGTGTCAGTAAGAAATAATTTTTTGTTATAATTGTACTTGAACATTAAATGTACCAGAACCAGTAGTAACACTTCAGCATTTTTTCAGAGCATACAAGTGTCAATGAATTTAGGAGTATTATACTGGGTCTATCAAAAGTTTTGTAATCAGTGCTACTAAATCTGACACTTAGGTTTTGAACACTGTATGATAAGACAAAAACAATGTGGACAAATTAAAAATAGTTAGCTTATAAAGCAGTATAATATTCCAGTGATTCAGTAGAACAGAATAAAATTCTTGTATTCAGTGTTTTATAGAATTCCCTTCTGACAATGTCTGCAACAAATATTTGGTGGGTAAACTCATAGAGGCACAGGTGTAAGCATATGTCAGCCTTTCCTAACACTTTGATGACACTTACAGTTGCAAAGACACGTTGCACACATGTCTGCAAAGAAACTACACACCTACCAACAATGACAGGAAATTGTGTATTGTCTATTACAAGACGTTGAGTAATTTTCCTAGCTTAAATCTGTACCAGTTCAGTAGTAATGGCAGAAGCCCCACTTTTTTTTTATAACTTGAAGAGCTGCTTTTCTGCTTCTGGAAACTGTGCTTTTTATCATGGAAAGAATGCTGACCATAAGTAGGAACACTTTTTTTTCTTTTTGTTTTTTCCACTCCCGAACATTAGGTTCCACTACATCAGATTTATGCGATGCGGTGTGTTACCATTTTCTTTTGTGAATTTAATTATGGATAATTTAAACTGAGCCATATAGGATGAGCAAGATGTTCTTCCACTTATTATGAATATAGAATCTGCTTCTTCACAACACATGCAGTACCAATAATGAACTACTGTAGAAACTACAGACTAATGATAACAAACAAAGTTCAGTAGCAGAATGCTACAACAGATTACTGTTATAAGTTAACAATGTGACCAAATAACTGGTGGAGAAGGGGTAAAAACTGCAAACCAAATAACCAGTAAATTTCACTTTACAATACTAGACTCAAACCTGCCATTTTTTAAGCAACGTTGGCAACTCTTACCATGTGTAATCTGACCACACATGTGGAAATCTACAATGTAGTATGTAAATTATATTATTCCTATATAATGCATACCCAAATTTTAGGGAAGAAAATCAGGGAAAAGGTGCAAGAAAATATGGTATATATATAATAAATTGATTTTTAGAATCCATATATTTACAAAACAAACGCCAATATTGAAATAATTCAGGTGAGAAACATGTATGATAAATATGTAGTATCAAAAAATCTGTAATGACAGAAATTCATAATTGAAAGAATACGTAATACTACAAGCCAAAACATAATGGGAGTATAGAACATAGTTACAAAAATTGAACAGAAAAAATTAATATAGTAGAGTGATATCTGAAGGTAGGAAGGTGGTAGATTTACCAAAATAGTGGCAGTGTATGGGCATCAGATGGAAGAGGACAAAGAGAAAATCCAGAAAGAATTGGATTCATAGGGTACAGAGTGCCATGAACAGATATGGTCGCAAACAAGAAGATGCTGAAAACAGGCATAGGTTGCAAAACAATTGTAACTGTTCGAAAAATATAAAAAGAAGAAGCGAAACCCCGATTACTACTGCTCTTTTCGACTTACCTTTACAAAGTCAGAAGGTCCTTAAAGTCCCAAGGTCGCCACCACATTTTTTGGAGGAAATGTGGAAACCATTTCACTTTCCCAGAGAAAACAGTTTTGACAAATAATTGAATAAATAAAAACTCACTCACCAAAAAAATTCCAGGGCCGTCTAGGCTAACTTATTGACACAGAGAATAGGTTACAGGTAGACTGCGTAATTAACTAAACTAACACGGTATATTGAAAAATCTTATTTTATTTTATCAAAACACATTGTACTTTAATTTGTTGAAGTTAAAAAGAAAATATAATTCCAAAACAAGAATAAGTCAATAGAAAATCTTTAAGTGCAAAACAGTACCTTGTTTTTATCTTGAGCGCGTACTGCACCCTTGTTCTTTCACTCTCATGCTATTGAGATCTCATATTTTAATTTTATTTCATACTATACTGTTTTTTAGGATATTGTTTTAAAAAGTCAATTTTGTATACTTTCACCAAATTTACTACGCCTTTATGTATACTTAGCTCTTTCGTCGTGGAATCTCCTGGTTGCTGCACAATGAGTCGTAATTCGCTTTTCCGACGAAAAAATTTACGAAATAATGTTCCGAAAGTTCAAATTTGTTTGTATTTTTTGTTTAGATTTAATTCACATGCTTATTACCATTTTCACAACTTTTGTACAAAAAACTCGGTAGGCCTACCGTAACTGCCCGCGGGCACTAATAGAACACATGTACCATTCGGTTGCTGACTGGAGACTGGGCCGCTTCGTTTTTGTTCCTGCGCCACAATTCTGTTCAAATACGCATTTGGAACCAGTTCATTCCAGTTACCTCTCCCCGTCCCTCCTTTGGATTGACATCATTTGTTTTTCACTTGATGATCACGGTGCCTGGCTGTCGACCACTCCTAACTCTGACTTACTTCGTCGTTGTCTACAAAATGCTTTTAGTATGATTCACTGGCCAAAAATAGAATTTGTTACATAACATACTGTTACAAGACCCCCCAATGAGAGGTGTAATGTCTAAAAACATAAAAACTTTCATTGCCTAAACCTAGGCGGATCAGTGAGGCGGAAGTATATGGCGCCACGACCCCCCTTACTTCCTGACTAAAAATTGGGTACTTACCCCCCTAATCCAGTGGCTGTGGTCGCACCTGCATGACTTTACTGGACTTCCTTCATCAGGATCCCAACACCGTAAAGCCAGACAGGCACTTGGCGACCCCGCCCTGACGAGCTGGCCAGCACAGGTTCGCTTCCACAGTTCCACACAGATTCTATGACAACAAAAGCAAAAACATTATCAAATGGTCTTTCATTAATCCATATCCTTGCACTGTTTTGGGTTCCTCCTAGAAGTACTGATTTGTTGTATCTGTAGTATCTTAACACCCAAATAACATATTACCATTCAAAAGTAGATATCCTTATACTAAAATAACACACATTATCAACATACATAAGTAACATATCAACGTGCATAAATATATAACCATACATCAAAATACAATTGTAAATCTATCAAAAAAATAAAAAAATACTCAAATTCAATTACAAATTCAACTTTCTAACGATTCCCTTTTACGTTTACTTTCACAATATTTTATAACTTCTCAAAGGTTGAGATTTGCTGCATTGTTCTTTAAAATTACAATGTTACAATTTTACAACATAACCAATAGTCATAATTAACTTTACTCACTATCAAATTATAACCAACAATATTCTTATTACAAGAATAAACAATTTCTATGTAGCTAGAGTTGTAGCTACCCCGTCAATACAATATCTCAATACCCCATTACAAACCATATTATATGATGCATGTTTTATAACTACTCACAAATACATCACCTTAAAATAAACATTACAACTTTGAATTTCACATTATAACTTCATCTATGATTTTTCTATTAAACATTTTAATTATCAAATTTTGATCATTTATAATTTATTATAAAATTCAAATCTAAAAAATTTTTTTGGAATTTATTACCAAATTCACATCTTAAACCATTTCAAATCAATTTAATTACATAACTGAACTCAGTATGCCAATTATTATTCAATCAAAATTGAACATTACTATACAAAATACAATATACGTACGCAACAAATGTATCCTCAGATACCCTACAGTAACAATAACATAACCTATACATAATACATTTAACCCCAATACAAATTTATATACAATATACTTCACATAAAATATCATTGTTCCCCAAAATCATTATATTATCAAGCCAAGTATCAAAACCATGAAATCAAATAATCAAATGTCCATCATCAACATGTGTCTAACCCCCATCATCATAGATTAGTCTTATATTGTACATGCACATTTCAGTATTGTCTAATCTAATCTTACCTCTTTCAATATAATAACCATTTAAATTTGTATACTCCACTATATTATAATAATCAAAAGCAGGATTATCCCATAGTATTATATCATGTACCTTGTCAACATCGTGTACAGTCAAGTCGCCCTTGGGATTATTTGTCACTATCAGGTAAGTCACAATATCATCATCATCATCATCATCTGCTGCACCAGTTACCCCAGTCTCATTATAAGGTAAGTCATCATCGGGATTACTTATCAGCAGGTAGGTATCACTACTTCTAATCACCTCACCTATTATATCATTATTATCACCATTTACGTCATCACCATCAACTGCTTCATCATTGACCAGGTCACCTACAGTAATAATATGCATTGTCCGCTCCACACCTAGAACACTCATTAAATTTTCATAATCTCAATTTTTATTAAATATCTCAACCTCAACAATCAACTGCAACTCGCCATAGAAACTACTCCAACCCCCCTGAACTACCTCACTCCTTGCAAAAGGCACCACAAAATCACTGAAACACCTCCTGGCTCTACCAGGTATACCCCAAAAAACTAAGGGACCACTTTGAGACACCATATCTCCCACATAACCTCTGGAGGAACCTTTGTCCTCAAAAACCACATGTGGAGTCCTTACTCCACGTAAACCACAAGGAAAATTGCCCTTTGCCTCTCATGCTCACCTAACCTCCCCTCACACTCTCTCTCAAACTCATCAACTACTACTCCCACTAAAATCTCATCATCACTATCATTATTCAATATTTTACTCTCTAATACTACATTTTTAATTATGTCACCATTATTATTCATCATATCATTATTATAGTTATCACTTACACTAACGTCACCTACCTTAGTGTTCACAACCTGGTCGTCTTTGTTCTCATTACATTTATCTGCATCACGTTTCCACTCTTCAGTTTGTTCCTTAATCTTTCTAGTTAACCCCTCAGCTTTTTTGTTAATAACATCAGTAGCGTTCAAACGCTTATTGAACTGTTTTATTAAACTGGTATTTTGTTGTTTCATTTCATCTTTTAGTTCATTAAAATGTTTTTGTGAATCACTCATTTTTTCATTGATATTACTCAGCATGTTGCACAAAAAGTTCATTACTTCCTCAGGCGAATTACTACTACCAGTAGACACGGGAGTGGAGTTTATTCCGGAATCGCTCATTATGGCAGAGTCAGTTAGAGTAAGCTCATTTTCGTTGTCTGCCATTTTTTCAAATTAACATCAATTTCCCCAAAAGAAATTTTATATCCAATATTACATAACATATTACACAAAAAACTCACAATTAGTACATCAAATTACCCAATGAAATTGCTATATAAACATTCATCCGTCTACCCTAACCCATCTCTGTGTTTAAGTAGGCCTAACTTATTAAATACTAAATAAATTTTACAAGTATCCTGGCAGGGTCGCCACTTGTAACTGTTAGAAAAATATAAAAAGAAGAAACGAAACCCCAATTACTACTGCTCTTTTCGGCTTACCTTTACAAAGTCAGAAGATCCCCAAAGTCCCAAGGTCGCCACCACATTTTTTTGAGGAAATGTGGAAACCATTTCACTTTCCCAAAGAAAACAATTTTGACAAATAATTGAATTAATAAAAACTCCCTCACCGAAAAAATTCCAGGGCCGTCTAGGCTAACTTATTGACACAAAGAATAGGTTACGCGTAGACTGCGTAATTAACTAAACTAACACATTATATTGAAAAATTTATTTTATTTTATCAACACACATTGTACTTTAATTTGTTGATGTTAAAAAGAAAATATAATTCCAAAACAACAATAACTCAATAGAAAATCTTTAAGTGCAAATCAGTACCTTGTTTTTATCTTGAGCGCGTACTACACCCTTTGTTCTTTCACTCTCTCTCTCACGCTAATGCGATCTCATATTTTAATTTTATTTCATACTATATTGTTTTTTAGGATATTGTTTTAAAAAGTCTATTATGTATACTTTCACCAAATTTACTATGCCTTTATATATACTTAGCTCTTTCGTCGTGAAGTCTCCTGGTTGTTGCACAATGAGTCGTAATTCGTTTTTCCGACGAAAAATTTTCCGAAACTTCAAATTTATGTTTGTATTTTTTGTTTAGATTTAATTCACATGCTTATTACCATTTTCACAACTTTTGTACAAAAAACTCGGTAGGCCTACCGTAACTGCCCACGGGCACTAATAGAACACGTGTACCATTCAGTTGCTGACTGGAGACTGGGCCGCTTCGTTTTTGTTCCTGCGCCACAATTCCGTTCAAATACGCATTTGGAACCAGTTCATTCCGGTTACCTCTCCCCGTCCCTACTTTGGATTGACGTCATTTGTTTTTCACTTGATGATTACGGCGCCTGGCTGTCGACCACTCCTAACTCTGACTTACTTCGTCTTTGTCTACAAAATGCTTTTATGTATACTTAGCTCTTTCATCATGGAGTCTCCTGGTTGTTACACAATGAGTCGTAATTCGCTTTTCTGACGAAAAAATTTCCGAAATAATGTTCCGAAAGTTCAAATTTGTGTTTGTATTTTTTGTTTAGATTTAATTCACATGCTTATTACCATTTTCACAACTTTTGTACAAAAAACTCTGTAGGCCTACCGTAACTGCCCACGGGCACTAATAGAACACGTGTACCGTTCGGTTGCTGACTGGAGACTGGGCCGCTTCGTTTTTGTTCCTGCGCCACATTTCCGTTCAAATACGCATTTGGAACCAGTTCATTCCGGTTACCTCTCCCCGTCCCTACTTTGCATTGACATCATTTGTTTTTCACTTGATGATCACGTCGCCTGGCTGTCGACCACTCCTAACTCTGACTTACTTCGTCTTTGTCTACAAAATGCTTTTAGTATGATTCACTGGCCAAAAATAGAATTTGTTACATAACGCACCGTTACACAATCAAGGAAGAATAGACATTTTGTATTTTAAAAATTCTCTGTGTCTGTGTAGTGTATAGTACAAAATGTTTAATTATATAAATAATTGGTAATGTTTCATAAAGGACGTTATTCTATGGTACCTGTGCTTTCTGTTTTTAACAGGTGTACGTGATATAGTGTTAATGTTTAAGCAACTGAATCGCAGCAACACAGGTTACTTGAGTCTTGAAGAATTTGTTAATGTATATGATGCTGTCTCTATCCGGTGGGAAGCACAGTATGCTCAGATCCCATGGTTCCATTCAGCATGGATGCCCCTTCAGAAGTTTTGCCAGCTGATGCATAACATTATCTCCTGGAAACATTTTGAGAATCTCGTTCGTAAGTATTATATTCTGTAATACTGCATTTGTGATATCCAGTAAACAGCTTATAGTATATGTCCTTAGTTTAGTAGCTACTGTAATCACCGCGCCCGCGTGCGCGCGCGCATGTGTGTGTGTGTCAATAAAAATAATTTGAGAAAAATTACAAGTAGTTTTCTTACAGACTTTAATTCATGTAATCAATCAATCATACATACATACATCCTCGGTGCTACAGCCCAGTCCGGGCCCTGGCCTCCAAAAGAAATCATCCCCACTGGTCTCTGCTCCCGGCCAATGTCCACCAGTTTGCTGCACCCAGCCTCACTGCCTCCTTACCAACCTGGTCCAGCCATCTCATACGCGGTCTTCTCCTCCTTCTCCTTCCCATCGGCAAATAATTCATGATTTTTTGGGGGATTCTATCCTCCGCCATTCTCTGCACATGTCCGGCCCAACGCAATCTGTTAATTTGTATGAATTGCATGATCAGAAAATCTTTAAACCTTTCGTACAACTCTCGATTATGCAGTCTCCTCCAAATCTCGTTTTCCTTCAAAGGGCCATAGATTCTCCTCAGTACCTTCCTCTCAAACACGGCTAGTTTCTGCTCATCTAGTTTTTTTTAGCACCCAGCATTCTGAGCCATACATCAGAACTGGTCTGATCAAGGTCTTGTAGAGCGTGGCTTTTGTCTCTTTACTCATTAATTTTGATTTTAAATGTTTCAATCAAGAATCAATCAATCAATGTGTCATATATTGGAGAGGAAACCCTGTGGATCAGTACTCACCTATCTACACAATAGTTACAACAGTTTGACAAGTGATCAGAACAAATCAAATGGTATAAATTTAATGTGTTTTAGCAAAACATGTTCATCTCACCAGTTGTATTAGACAGCCTGACAGACGGGAAAAGTGACTACATAGTGACTGCTTATGTCAAGGCAAAGTCATTATGAATGAGTGAAAGTAGAAAGAACAGTAACAACTGGGAAACATACCTTAAATGTCAGCAAGAATGAGGTGAGGGAGACCATTTCCATTATCATTCTGCCTGAAGAGAAAATTTAAACAACAGCGAATGTTTTATTGTTGTACATGGGAAATCTCCAAGATTGCTAGTTACCACAGGGATTAGAGGCTTGAGTCTCTGTGCAGTGATAGTTAATAATCATATTAATAGTAACATGCAATGAGAGCCAATGGGGTACACAAATGTCATTTTCACCAGTTTCTCCCATCAAAGCTTAAAAGTACAAAATGATGAAATTGTGGTTATATGATTATATCAAAAGTGGTTAGGAATACCTTTTATCTTCTCAAATAACTGTCGTATTTTGGAAAAGAAGAAAGTAACCAAACTCAGAATCTGGGTGCATAAGTTGTTTAAACAATCGGAACAATCCTTTATCATGAATAGCAATATGACATGTGATGCTTGTTTGACTGGGTGCAGTTAGCACTTTGAATGTTCTCAAGTTACTGACGGGTGTTGCCAGGGTAAGAAAAGTAAAAGGTTCATTAAGCCAGAATTTGTGTCAAACCAAAAAACATAAGGTAAACATTTTCTTATTTTTAATTATTACAAAAAATACACTTTCATATTACATGTGCCACAGTGGAATAATTTCATAATTCTTCTTCCTACTTTGTATAATAATGTTTCAGTTTTGTAAGTAGAGAGCTACATTTTGTATTAAAATGTGACCAAGGAAGGAGTAATTGATTCACTGGATCAACTAATTTGTCAATATAAGAACAAACAAACAAAGTAATTAGTGGTCACTTGTGTATCTTGTATCAATTTGTTTGATTTCTGTTGAGTAGAATAAATTTACAGTTTATGAATAACATTGTTCACAAGTTAGATTAAAAGGAAACAAACTTACTTGAAAGAAGGAAATTGTTTTAAGATCTTTGGCAGAAATTTTATTTCTCCTGCACATGAAGAAAAAAAAAGATCATTAGGTCGGTAAAACACAATAAAATAAAAAAGCAACACACAAAATAAAAGCATTGAAATTTTTGAACAAGTGGTTCAGCTTAATTGCAAGCTCATCTGGTTGCAGTGATAAATCACCCCCATAACAAAGTAAGTAGATATTATATTGTTACAACGGTCTACTCGATCGTCGTAGATACAGTGGAAACAAAAATACAAGACACAAATTAAGTCACTAATCACACCTTTAGTTTTTACAGTTAAACAGTTCATAATTAACAACACAGTCTCTACAACAAATCAAATGAAAATTTTTCACACGCAATAAAATGTCCACTAAAATTAAACACAATTGTATTACAATTATACCGTCCGATTATAAAACGCAACACTTCACTAATAACTACTTGAACGTACACAGTAATAACTCGAACCGCTCTGTAAATATATCGCACTAATACTGAACTGAACGTCGTTGAGTACTGATATTTATACTGCCCCAAATTACTAGGTTATTCGATAGCGCCAGTATAGTTACGACGTAATTACTTGCGGCCTTGACACAGTCCGTGTGCCCGAGCGAAGTCTGGCACAGTCTAGAAAATGCGTCAACAAGCACGTACGCCACACACGTTACATTCCGGATCACTATGGAACATTCGATAAACACGTAGATTGTTCTGTGATGTCGTAACAATATATTTTTTCCACAAGAAAAAGTAGGGCATAAGAAGAATTTAATGGTGTTTGTAAAAAACAATTATTATAACGAGTATACAATATGTTGTTGGTGGTGCATTAATTGCTATGATACATTTAAAAAAATAAGAAAATGCCTCTGCTTTTTTTAAACTAAAATTAATTTAATCATTAATGTTAATAACAATAAGAAGTAACTGTGTACTGTTACTGTGTTTCTGTGTATAAGAAATTAGAAATATGCTGTAAAGTACTTTTATATAATTGAAATGGAATTATCATATTTGTAATCTCAATTAGTTATTTCTAATTTATAGTTATTTTAAAATAATTTATACCAGTTAAAATGTAAAATAATGAATATATACACACACGTCCAACCTACAATAACGTTTGTTCATAAAGAACTAATATTTCAAATAAAAAATAAAGTAAGCATATAACAAAAAAGGGGTACACAGGTGTGTGCATATGTGTGTGTGTGGGGGGGATATGTTGTCCATTTGACATTTGAAAGGGAGACTGTTCAGACGAAAGCTGAAGTGCCTCAGTCACTGATATTACACTTTTCTTTTATTTTTCGTATGCATTCACCCCTATTACCTTGTTTCATACACCTCTTGTTCGTTATCTTCCTTTCCAACTGTTAAAATCCTGAGTCACATACCATACAAAAACTATGAGGTTTATTTGTTCTTACTTTTAGTCCACTTACTTTTTTTAATTCAAAAAAGCTATTTTAGCATATATTATGCTACATTCCAGGCCACTGTAGCTTAGAGTAAGTGATAATAAATATAAAGAGTGTTAGGTTAGAGCAATTCCAAGAGCTCACACTTGATGCATTCTCTTGACCAATGTTACGACTGGATGGCCCATACTCACTGTTGCCCATAAAATTATAACAGATATCATTTTATGAAAAGTAACTACTTTCATAAATAGTAACTACTATTCACAAAACGTATGCATGTTTAATTCAGTAAAATGACTGAATTATGGTTTAATGAGACTTTTTTGGAACCAAACTGCAGCATTATTAAATACTCAAAAATTTAGTCTCATGTGTTTACGCTTAATCAAAAGTTACATGACCTGAAGTATAGATGTAATGTCTATTGCATCCAGTGAAACTCTGTTACCAGTTTCAACTTATATCATATAGTTCAGTATATATTTTACCAGCTTTTCATATTTTATTGTAAATTCAAAATTAATAGTTTCAAATTATAAATTCAAAATTGTAGTTACTACTCTGTACAGTTGACAATTTTTTTTAAGTATATTTTGAGAGGGTAAAGTGCATTGGGTTACATTGTGTTTAAAAATTATTATAGGCAAATCCAGAAAATATACTAAACTCAACGTTTTTTAAATGTGTACATGTTTAAAAGTATAAGGATAAACATTAGTTTAAATATTTCACTGCCACAAGTACCACTATCAGTCTTTAAGAAATAACATGAAATAAACAAAAAAAGGAAACAGAGGAAAGCTACATTCTTTTCCTTTTTTCCGTTTTATATATAGAGTGGTGCAAAAATTACTTGACTCTTGTTTAAAAAAAAACCCCTTTCTGAATTTATTTACACCAGCAAAATTGGGTACAATAATTTTTGCCCATAATATTGGCATTACAGAACCGATAATTTTGTCTTGACAGGGTGGCACCTGTCTAGACCTGTTTGTCAGTTGCATAGTGAGGAATTCTACTGAGTGCTAGTTGATTATCTGTGTTATGTTGTTACGATGTAAGTTACAAAAGAAGAAGTGATTTTCGCTATAAAAACTTATTAATGAGTGGAATGAACATTTCAATTCAAATCCACCATCTAGACAAGCTTCGTACGACTTACGTGATAAATTTGAACAACATGGATCTGTTATGGATGCACCAAGATCTGGCCACCCAAGAGGAGCCCAAACAGAGGAAAATGAATTGCGTGTTTGTTTAGCTGTGACTCAAAGTAAGTTTACAATCCACGTTTACATCGTGGGTTACTCCTCGAAGATGACACAGATCGATGACGTCAGTTTTCTGAATTGATGCTCAACCAACAAAAACATGATCTGCAGTTATTCAGTAAAATTGTGTGGTCTGGCAAATTTTAAGTTGAATGGGCAAGTAATTAAACTGCACTATAATTATAACTGCCCTTGCTGGTGTGCTGATAATCAACATCTTTCGTTAGAGAAACAACTCAGTTAACCAGGTGTGAGTGTTTGGGGGACAATATTGTCTTTTGGCGTAATCGGACTGTACTTTTTTGAAGGAACATGACAGGAGATAATTACTTGGACATGCTTAAAAATTATGTGGTACCAGGACTCATGATGCATGTTGAAAACTTTCAAGAAATTTACTTCCAACATGATGGCGCTCCACCACATTACGTCACTGCAGTCCGCAATTATTTGAATGAAGCTTTTGGCAGAAGAGTGATTGGTCGACGGGCAGATATTGACATGCCTCCACGTTCGCCAGATATTATGCCAATGGATTTTTTCGTATGGGGTATCATCAAGGACTCTGTTTATTCTAAAAAGCCTCAGACCTTGAACAACTGAAAGATTATATAGAGGAAGCATTCCATGATTTTAACAGTGATTGAAGACTATACTGTAGAGTGTGTAATAGTGTTCCAGAAAGACTTCAAAAATGTATTTCAGAAGATGGAAAGCAGTTTGCACATAAAAAATAATTGTAAGTAATAAAAACTGTAAGTTGCCTAGCTATAAATAAATTCAGTACACTTTTTTGAATTCCAGTGTCAAATAACTTTTGTGCCACCCTGTATTTCTCCATTATTAATGAGCTGTTTGTGACATGAATTATTCAAAGAGCATTGTTTTTTTTTTCTTTTTATGTGTGTAATATTTTGAAAACAGGAAAACTGTTAAGTGTATGGCATTCCCTATATACTAATATTCTTTTAGTATTTGTCCAGTATAGGTAAACACCACATTAGTTGAACTGTGTATTATACAAGGAATATATTATAGCTATTACTACAGTAACAACAGTTAACTTCCCAACATCTGTCCATTACAGACACACATACCGTTTTTTCACATGTATAATGTGCACCGCCATTTTATCGTAACATTTCGGAGAAAAAATGTAATTTGTGTATAAGGCACATCCATATTTGTGATGAGAAATAATTGAACAAATTTATTAGGATGCAGAAAAATATACTTACCACGCCTATTTATTTGTAAACACAAAACAGAAATATTAAAATCATATAAAATTGAAAACTACTTAAAACTTACACAAGTCATAGTTTTAGTTTAGTATGTTAATTTTTATTTTTTTACTAGCACATAGCATTTGCATTTATTAACATCATCTGTTTCTGAAGAACATATTGAATTACTCTCCTCTGCTGATTCTTCTGATACACATTTGTTTGTCATGTCCTGTTGATCTGACAGGCACAGATTTTGCACCTTTTTCATCAATACTCATGGCCATTGGCATATCACAAAAGCAAAACACTGATGTGCATTCCCAGTTTGAGACAAAACAAAATTGTTCGTTTATACAATAAATCGATGAAACTCAATAATTTTATTTTCGTACTCCAAGGCAAACGTTGAGCCTGTACCATTTCAGTAGTAATGGCAAAAGCCCCATTTTTATAAAAACTGGACAGATGATTTCCTACTTCTGGAAACTTAACTGTTTTACTAAAGAAAGAACGCCAATCACAAGTAGTAACACTTAATTTTCCTTTTTGTTTCCCATTCCTGAACATTAGATGCCGCTACATCAAATATACACGATGCGGCACGATTACCATTTTCTTTTCTGAACTTTATTACGGATAAATTAAACTGAGCTCCATAGGATGATAGAGATGTTCTTTCACTCATTATGACTATACAGTATGTTTCTTGACAACATACGCAATACAGGTATTGAACGACGGTAAAAATAACAGACTAACGACGACAAACAAGTACAGTAACAGAATGCTACAACAGAGTAGTGTTATAAGTCTATGCTGTGAACAAATAACTGATGGAGAAGGAGTGAAAACTGCGAATCAAATTACCGGTAAATTTCATTTTACTATTACTATACTCAAGCCTGCCAGTTTAAACGATGTTGCCAACTCTGCCATGGACAGTCTGCCCATACATGTGCAGATCTACAATTTAGCATGTAAGTTATATTATTCATGTATAATGCCCACCCACATTTATTGGGGAGAAAATCTGGGAAAAAAGTGTTCATGATACACAAGAAAATGCAGTGTATAGAAGCTTACAAAAAGTAATTGAATTGAAGTGCTTTGCTCATAAAACATTTTAAAAAGTTACTGCTTCAATTCTTTATATGCTTCATTTGAAAGTGTAATAGGCTTTGTGTATTTAGCATTTTACTAAAAATATGTGTGATGATATTTCAGATGCCCTGATAATAAGTAACGGTGTTGCAATGATTATTCGAGTGTCAGAGAGTTACTCAGATCTAGAAACAGCAGCTTATGCCTTTCTTGCTTCATGGGATGCTTTGATTTTTCTCTTTTGTAAGTAACGTATCTATCAGTTAAGTCGATTATTGTGTACACTCATTGTAGTTATAATTCAAGCATATTTTATTTTAGTACTAAAAATTTAATTTTCAATTACAGTTTTATTTGTACATGTGTCAACTAGGCACGTACCTTTAAGTAGTGTAATACTTTGAAGCCTGTGACTGGAATACAGTAAACTGTAAGCTGAGGTAACATTTGTATTTTTTCCAGTACAAGTTTTGGAAATTATGATGAGAATACTTGGCCTAGGATTGGGACAG
This sequence comes from Magicicada septendecula, assembly GCA_034769895.1. Lineage (NCBI taxonomy): Eukaryota > Metazoa > Arthropoda > Insecta > Hemiptera > Cicadidae > Magicicada > Magicicada septendecula. The sequence continues at coordinate 147,211,082 of CM068376.1, read as the reverse complement.
TATTTGAATTCTGGGTGGAACATGTACGATCTCTTTGTTACCTTCTCTGGACTGGCCGCTGTGCTCATCATTTACATGGTACCAAGTTTCACATATGTAGTTGTAACTCGTGCTCTGCGATTGGTACATTTATTCAAAATCAAGAAGCGCTATCGGGATATAATTGGTACAGTTGCACTACTGACACCTCTTATGTGTTCCACGGCTGTTGTTATGCTTGTTCTGTATTATTTCTTTGCAGTAATTGGAATGGAACTGTTTGAAGGATATGAGATGCGAAACTGTTGCAAGTAAGTATTTATTAATTTTATGTCAAACATTTAAAGTACTTGAAGTCATAAGCACCTGACCACTTTTGGTTATGGCTTTTTTGTAAATAATTTCATACAATATTTGTATGAAAATTGTACTTACAAATTGTAGCATAACATAAACTTAATTGTATCAATATTTACGTATTACTATGGCATTAACATGTATAATTAAAATAATAAAATTAACCTGGGTAAGTTAAGAAACATACAGTTAAATTATGTAATACTACATATATTCTGTCTTTTGTATTTTATCTGCTGATAGATAACATTTTAGTGGGAGTAGACATAATGTAGTTGGTATTATATTTTGCCTACTTACCATGCAGTTTGGGTTCAATTCCTATCACAGGCAAAACTGCAGCTTATATCTTCATTGCTTCTTGAGATGCTTTGATTTTTCTCCTTTGTAAGTAATGTAATTAACCTATAAGTTATGCTAATTACTATGTACATTCACTTAAGTTGTAAATATATCTACTTAGCCATTAAGCTGTTGGTCTCATACTTTGAAGAGAATATAAACACATTACTATTACATTTTTCTTCTTCAGGATTCACCTTTAACCATCCTCTTATCAAGCAGTTCATTTCTCACAATTGGTTTTCTAGTTGTGAGAATTACTTCTGTGGCTCTTGGGACTGAGTCTCAGGTGATCTAAACATCTGAACATCATAGTGGTATGAGTTGATCCCAGTCCGTTTGGTTCTTGTCAACAGCCTCTTCCGTAAATTCATCTTCGGCAACTTTTTCCTCAGGTGCTTCCATTAACTCAGGAACAAACAAGAGTCTTTCCTCAACACCCATAGTTGGCTTTCCATTCACTTCTTTTTGTCTTACACACTCGTATTTCCTCTGTTCGTTCTTCTTCCATTTCCGCTTGACCACACTTGTTGACTTCTTTGGCCAGTGCCACTTGCTTGATCGAATGGTTGGCAGACCTTGTTATTTTAGCCATGCAAAGCGTTACCTTCATTTCCTGAACCTTCAGAACATTCTCTCTTAAGTCCATAACAAATCTGTAGTCATTCGTAATGTCCATGCCAAGAATCACTTCATCGACAATGTTTGCAATGAGCATTTGGTGGCTAAACTCGAGAAGACCCAGGCATACACGTACGTCTACCTTTCCTAGCACCTTGACGGGGTTTCCAGTCACAGTCTGTATTGTACAAGAGCTAATTTGAGGCTGGGGGTTGCTGACTAAGTCAGGGCGCACAATGGACACTGTTACACTCATGTCAGCTGTAAATGATGTTGGTTTACCTTCCGCAAATCCATTAACGATCAATTTTCTACTGGTCTTATGTAACGTGGAAACTGTATTCTGTTCTGGTGCTTTACTTCTCCAGTTGGTGTGATCACTCTCTTCGCTAGGTATTTTCTTCTCCCAACAGTCTACGTGTAGATGATCATGATTCCCACAGTTGTAACACTTTGGTCTTCTGTCTTTTTCCCATCATTCAAATCATCATAGCGCCATTGAACTTCTGAATTATTTGTCCAATAACATTGTTTTTCTGCACCCATCGTAACAGAAATGTGATACTGGGGATCTTCTGACTACAATGTGATGGCATAAACCCTTTTATGTAGCGGGACGCTGACTTGGCAGCTTCAAACTCTAGGGTGTGAACAAGAGCTTCTGAACTATTTTGGTGCTATTCGTAACACATGCTGAAGTTCCCAATCCCCGATGCCATCAATCAGTGTCTGCACAGCAAACCGCATTCAAAAATCTTCTGGTGCTTCAGGATAGGCCAGTCTAATCAGTCTGTCGATGCTTGCTTCGTGAAGACTCCCCGGAACGTTGTCATCTTGTTCTCAACTGAGCGTAGTACACATCTCACAAATGTTTATCACCGTACCGTAATTCTAGAGCTTTTATGAATTCTGAATAGCTGTTCTGGCTGCCAGATGGTACTTTTTGTAGTAGTTCTGCCACTGGTCCTTTTAATCCAAGAATGAGTGAAACTGCCTTGTCTTTCTCTGTCCAATTATTTGCGAATGCAGCAGCTTCAAATTGCCGAAGATTTGTCACCCAGTGAATGCTTCCATCAAATATTGGGGCCTTGACATGAACAGTCCCAGATCTGTTGTCTTATTTTCTTATTTTCCATGTCTTTCTCTGTCATTACGCATAGCCATATTTTCAGTAACTGCTCTACTTCACTCTTAATCTGCTCTTCGTAATTGAATCTTTTATAGTTGTTACAGTCTCCTCTACTTCAGACATTTTATTTAACATGGCTTCTTCTACGACAGATATTTTTATAGACATTGTTTGTTCTATATTTGATATAGATTTTTCTATTGTAGACAATCTTGCCTCTTGGCCATTCAGATCACTGTGTAATTCACCCAAGTCACCACGTAGGAGACCCAACTCTGCAGTAGTGTGTTCTTGCAACTGTTTTTGCGTAGCTTCAAAAAGAGCTTCTGCTTTATCTGCTTGTCGTCCTTCAGATTCCAAAATTAGTGCTTTCTGCCGTTCTTGTGTTTCTTCTCTTTCCTACCTGCGTTTTTCATCCTGTCATTTTTCTGCTTCTTCCACCTCTTCTTGGCATCTTTTCTCTTCTTTGTCTGCATCCTGTCATCATCGTCCCTCTGTCTGCAACAGCAGCGCCTGGAAATTTTCCATAATCTGACAGGCATCCATTGTTTACCAGTTAATTACAAATTACACTAGTCTTGTACAAAGTGTCCGCTGTTTCCACTGTTAACGGTTCTATCCTACTTCTTACACCACAGTTACGATGGTCTGATTGTCGTGTGGTACAGTGGAAAACAAAATACAAGACACCAATGAAATCACTAATAACCAGCTTTAATTATCACAATTAATAAAATTGTATGTACCCACGTGTGTTTGGTAGGGATGCACATATATGGATATAGCAACAAATTATGAACAATTTGAGGTGTCTCATTTTGCAATCCTAAATCTAATACAATACGTATGCGTATTAACAAAGTTGAACAAGATTATTGTCTAAGACTGCTTATACACATGAAAAAGGGAGTTTATAGTATTTCTTTCTCATAGCTCTGCAATATTCAATTGCAATTTGGTGATACACACTCACACAAATCAGTACACTTTGTGTTAAAGGACTCCTCCTCCCTTCTCAGGACACACAGCACACTCAATATCATACATCTAGGATCCTTATGTCTCATTTTATGCTCTGAGTTCCCCAAAACTCAGTATTATTCCTAAATCATAAAACTTAGTTGATTTGGGACGCGTTTATCACCCCATAATCCACTTCTGTAACATGTAGCATGGGTTGCTTCCCTCCCAGTGTGACATATATGTTGTCCATAATTCAACTTTTTGGACAGTATTCATTTGTTATAATAATAAATTTGTTGATTTGTTGTTTAATTTGTCTTTAATATTGTTCAGTCCTCTTTAGATTTTGAACATACATGTTGCACAATACTGACACTGGTCAGTTGCCAGTAGTTACAGATTGTATCATTACACAATGATCCACTCCCTTTTTATGTGTGTATTAAGCAGCAACTGCCAGGCCATTGCTTTGTGTCCACTTGTTCACAGCATCATTTTCCCTTGTCGCTACTAGAGAAAAACTTGATTTCATCTGGTTCACCATGCATAGGTATAACCAATTTATGAAATCGCTCCCTACAAGCATATAAAAAATGTGATGTCCATCATGTACAATCTCAAACACAGTTGTACTTGGTCATCATTACATATTTGGACTGCATTCCTATAAAATGGAACATCCTGTTACAAAGTATTACCTAATATAGCATATGAAACATAAACAAACAATAAATAAATAGTAAAACTAACACATACTGGAAAACAAAATGTTGTATTAATATCTTGACAACATGTACTAATTTTAATACTTTAGAAATTATGTGGACTTGATAATAGTGTGGTAGTTATATATTGTGCATACAACTGTAGCTCCTTAATGAGAAGGAATATTCCATCTTTCGCTGTGTTGTCATTTAATCTGTTCCTGATTTCCATGGGGATGTTATATTTAGATTCTAGATGGCAGAGAGCAAGGTGAAGTGCTGTCATGGAATTGTCACAGTAACTTTATCTTGCAGGATGGTCATTTGTGAAGCAGAGTATATGCCAATATGGCATCTTGTCAGGGCTGGTGCCTGGGGTGGGTGGACTATGCCACCTATCAGGACAGCAGATTCTGCAAAATGGCGAGATGTTGGGTCTTAAAACCAGAAATTAATTTTTAAATTTTTGTAGATCATTTTAGGTGTGGTAAAAATGTTTGGCTACAACAATCTAGAAAATGAGTTTTTGATGTGTCATTCTGTCAGCTAGAAAGCAAATTTTACGTTGTCTAATTATTGTCATTAGTTTACTACTGGTAGTGTAACTAAGATTTATGATATGAAATTGCCTTATTTTAAGAAAATCATCAGATTTGGAACAGCCCCCACCCCTTCATATAATTAATCTTCCAATATATCTTTCCTCCCCCTCATTCATAAAAATAACAGACGATTTGTCTATTTCTAAATCATCAGCTGTTGTTTTTGTTCTTGGCACACAAACAGTACAATGTCTGTTGTCAATGTGTGATTACATCACTTCTTTATCACTGTGTGTGTGTGTGTGTATTTTATGTGTGTTAAATATTATTTAAACCAATTTTGTCCGATAATTTTTATGTGTAAAACAGCATTTCCTCTCAAAAACCAAAGCTAACCTAAATTTAGTTTTTTTAAATTATTGATTCGATCAAATTTACGTTGCAAATAAATACATCATTTTTAATATCTGACAATGGGTGATGGTAGGAAGCAACTCTGTGGTAGCCAATAGGAAAAAACATCCAGAAAAAGAAGATGCCCAGAAAAAAATTGAAATTTTCACTGGATAAGTATTTTCGGTTCAAGGAGAGGTCAGAGCCTGGTAATTACAAAACAAGAGTAGTTACAGGTACGGGTATTACAGGTTATACCACCAGACTAGACAGGTTATACCACCAGAAGTAGATGTAAATGTTCCTTCACCATCACTCAGAACTCTATACATAGTCATAGTGTTAGTGATGAAACTGAAATCAGTACCCATTGCCCTTCGCCCACTTTTGACCCTAATAACTTCATTATTGAATCGGATTTAGTAAAATGGCCCGATATAATTAGTGATTCACACAGAATAGAGGTGTTAATAAAAGGAGGCCCTCTAAAGCAAATCAGAGAGTATATATATGTCCATTTTACATATGTATCTGAATTGTCATTTAGAGTTAGATTCTTTAGAGTTACATGTGCTACATTGTTCACATATAATCTCAGTTTTTTGAAACTAGTAGAATTATTTGAAAAGTTTGATTCTATCATGAGTGAACACATAAAAAAGAATGAGTAGTGAAAATTGACAACACCATTACTTAGGAAAATACATGCAAAATAAAATTATTGATATTATACAAAGTCAGATTCAACAGAATATTATATTCATGCTATAAAAGCAAAATGTAGTCTAATTTTAGACTGTAATGACTTTTTAGACTGATGGCCAGGAGTTTAACAATTGACAGTTTTTTTTTTCATTTTATATGTATTGTTTGTGCCAATGGAGTTAGCACAGTAAACGTGTGTGAACATTTCCTTGGATTTATTGCAGTAGTGAGTGAAAGTGGTTTAGGTGTAACAGAAGCTATCCTGAAGCACTTGCATGACTTTCAAATTCCTGTCAGTGATATGAGAGGCCAAGGATATGATAAAGGTGCAAATATGAAAGGAGAAAATTTAGGAATATAAAGACATATTGTTGATTTGAATCCTAGAGCCTGTATATACCTTGTAGTACCCATTCATGGAATCTTATGAACGATACTGCAGTGGCATCACACTGTGCAGTATCGTTTTTGTTTAGAGTAGGCACACACTTGTGATTATCTGTCACAATGACAAAAAAATCATGGTCGTGAAAAAATATTGAAGTTCGCTCACTTGCAATAAATAAATCGCAATTTTACCATAATTTTTGTCATTATTTGTCAGTATAGAATGGACGTCGTAGAAACAACTTGTCTTGTGGCTTTGATGTTGCGCTTAAAAGAAAAACAGAACCGATACAAAAAAGAATACTGGGTACATCCAGTTATCAGTCAGAGGACGCTGAAAGGACAGTTTTATAAAATTCATGCGGATTTACAATTACACCCCAAAGAATTTTTCAAATACTACAGAATGAGTATTAAAAGCTTTGACGATTTCCTTGAAATAGTCGGACCGGGTCGTTTTTCGACTTCAATGATAATTACCTCTGGGTCTAGGACACAATTTACAGTATAATCAGATTTGGTGCCAGTCATGGTGCTAGTCTACTTAGCAATACACTCCTCTCAAGACTAACAGCCAAGCAATCGTGGCTCCAGAATCACAAGTGGGTGCAGGTCTGTACATGTCTGTGTGATTCATTCGAGCCAGCGACAATCTCATCGCTGATAAAATAGAACATGTTGCTATTTTTTAATCGCTGCAATTTCTCAGTCGCACGTGAGTGCACTGGCATTTAAAACTACATGTTCCATTTTTGCATTTAATCTGTCGTGCGACAAAAATCGCAAGTGTGCACCTAGGCTTAGTGGGAAAAGTGTATAACTTTTTTCTGCATAAACTCGATGTTGGGCTCTTCTCAAAGATCATGTCTCAAGTGAAATGTTAAAGCCTTTGTGTAACACAAGCTGGGAAAGTAAGAGCGATTGATTACTCCCACAAGAGACAGAATTGAAAAGGTTCATGAAGATCTAGTCAAAGTAGCTAAAAATGAAAGACAGATAGATGGTTCCTCATGAAGCAACATGCATAGCAAACCAGCTGAGTAACTTCATATATCTTACCTCTTCAGTTATTTAGTAAGAGATATTACTTCATATCAATTAAGTGAGTAAGACACTACCAAGTTTTACAGTAGATGTTTTGAAACCTGTAAATTTACCTGACAAGACAAGCTCATATTTTAGACTACTACCTTGTGACATCAAGTTTCAAGGCTGTTTAGTTGATGCTAAATAAGTGGCAACTAAACTGAGTTTAGAGGATACAGCATTAGGAGACAGAGGACAGGCTAGATTTAGCGAAAAAAAGCATTTTCAGTATGAGGGCGATTGTGAAATAATTGAAACCTGATATAAAATTGACTATTATTTCAAAGTATGGATGTAACCAATTTAAGTAGCTTAAAAACACAGAAATGACTTCAATTTTCTTTATGACATTAGCAAATTAAAAGACATCCAGACTGACATTTTGATGGAGAATTGTAGGAAGTCATCAGAATTATTAACTCACAATGACCTTCAGGATATCTATCCCATTGAAGTAAAAGACGAATTGAGAGTTCTGTCAGCTACTGTAGATCCCTGAAGCTACATAGATTGTAAAATTCATTCAAGAGTACAGTTTCATGCCAATTGTGTGTGTGCCAAGTGCTCTCAAATGTTTGTAAACTTTGCCAGTGACAGCGGTGAGTGGTGAAAGGAGTTTTTCAAAACATGAGCTTATTAAAACATTTAGTATCAACAGTGTCAGAATCAAGCTCAAATGGGTTTTCAATCACTTTAATTGAACAACAGCTGGCTGAGTCATTGGACTGTGTTGATGTTATCAAGGAAGTCATTCCCACAAAAGCAAGAAAAGTTTAATTTCACTAAGTTATGTTATTGCTAGTGTGTGTGTGTGTGTGTGTGCGTGCGCGTGTGCGTGCGTGCATGTGTGCGTGCGTGCGCATGCACCATTCCCAGTGTTGTTCTTCAAAGTCTAATAGAGATAATAATTAATTAATTAGCTGAATGAGGTTTAAACAGGAAGCTTCAGAATTAAAATTTTTTTAAGGGTCCAGGTCAGTCATAATAATAATAAAGTCCAGCTAATCATTAATTGTAATCACAACTGGAAACTCAGCTATTAGTAGTTTTATATATAACACGAACCAACAAATAAAAACATCCTGATTTGTATTAAGCCTATTTTTACATATCTTTATTAAGTTGCTTTAATCTGTCTGTAAATTTTATTGAAACTGTTTATTATTCTTTTAAAATTTATAATAATAAAAAATAAAATATTTTATAAATTACATGTATTAAAATTCTGAAGATATTGAATCATCACACTTACCAGCTCATAATAAAGACATTGCTTTATAAAGAATGCGATAATCTAATAGGCACAATTTGTCAATGAAAATATTTGAATATAATATAATAATCTGTATTTTAAAATAAACAAAAATCATCTTTTACCCCTGGGTGTCATGTTTTGAATCATATATTTCCAAATAAAGCCAACAGTTTTTGGAGGGAGTGTTAGGTATGGAACTAGGGATGCAATCTTTTAGTTAGCACTGGCCCTGCATCTTATTATAACCACTTAATTCTTCTGGACCGCGTAGTCAACATAGGCTGTTTGTAAATGTTTTTCCTCAGTAGGAATAGCTTAATGGGTAGGAATTGTAACAGGCCAAATTTATGGGTTATTTTTATTTTATTGCATTTTTTGGGGATTTATAAAAATATGTGTGAAGTCTAATTCCATTGTCACAGACCACGTGTTGTAAGAACAGTTTTTAACAAAGGCGACGCAATATCACGTGCAATCGGTAACCAAGAATTCACCCAGCCTTCATTTCCACGAATTTTGTAAGAGTGTGACAGAGCGCCCATACGCATTACACCACCAGGGGCGCGGACCCACGCGATAGGGAACCGCAAAGATGGCCAAGTGAATAATTTCTGTTCGCCTCCTTTACTAAGGCGACGGATATAAATAAAAATTAAGTCACGCCTATTTTGTGACGTCAGCCAGTGCCGCACCAATATCATAGACGATCGGCACCCCAACAACAGCATGAGTTTAAATGGAACGAAGCTACGGCTACGAAACCACAGGCATTGGTTTCCACAAAAAAAAAAAAAACGACGCACTCAAGTTAGCGGCACTTGCTACGTAGGGCTACTCCAGTTCGTCTCACCTACAGACCGCATGCGGTCCATATAAAATTTTACTAAAAGTTTTTTCCAAGGTCGGCCGACTTAGCCGGTGAGAATCAGGAACAGTACTAAAAAGTGAACTAACATTTCGGAATGAAGTAAGCGTGGTGTAGAAAGAAGATTAAAATGTGGTGAATCGACAAACTTTTCGAACATATAATCAGTGCAACACGTGGCGAGGAGGACGCTGATGGTGAAGTAACAACACCTAATTTCATTATATAAATAATTTCATGTAAAAGAGCTCTAGTTTTGACAAAATTAATAATAAAATAAAATGGGGAATTAAAACGGAATGTGAGTTGAGTGTGGGCATTGCTGGGCCGTCTTAATAATTTAATTAAGTTATAGTTGTAACGAGTTAATAGCGTATTGGTCATGTAAGTAAAAAATCAAAATGTCAGTAATTCATTAAAAAAAATAATCGAGATGCGAAGTAGGAGTTTTGTCGCAATTTTAATAACAAAGTAAACAGAAAAAATGTCATGCTAAACAAATAAAATAACATTTTATTTGTGTTCGCAAAATATGTATTTGTCATTGTATTACCTGTTGTTTTTCTCTGCCTAAGTACATCAGACGACACCCTGGTCATTCGTGAAGAAGGTAAGTGATACCAGTTTAAGTTTTTTCATTTTAAAAAACAAGCAAAATTTCAGTTGCCGCTTTTAATAGGCACAGGTTTTTAGATGGTTACTATTTATTTTAAACTCGTACTGCTTTAGTTGGTGCCCGAACAGGGACATTGTAAATTAATTTTTAATTTAATATAAAATAAATTAATTTACAACCTGATCGAAATGGCAGAGAAAAGCGAGAGTGCAAATTTATGTGAAGATATTGTGGAGGGGTCAATTTTAAATGTTACGCAAGACGATTTAATATCGACAAATATTAACGAGAGTGTAGACAATACAACAGACGAATTAACGAATGAGACGGTAGATGCTAAGAGTAGCAGAATCGACAATGTAGACGTACTTAGTCAATTAGCATTATTTATGGAAATGATAAGTAGTAAATTCGATCTACAAAATGAGAAATTTGACCGACAAAACACGAATTTGAATGAGTTTAGAACGGAAGTCAAATCAGAAAATAGTAATTTAAAATCTGAAATCAAATCAGAAATAAATACTATAAATATTAAACTTACTGATTTAAATAATGAGTTCACGAATGTGAGAAGTGAATTAAGAATGAGTGAAATAAATATGAATAACAAATTAGAAAGTATGAATAAAACTATTGTGGGCATGAGAGGTGAGATAATTATAAATACAAATAATATTCAAGACGAAATAAACGAAAGTAGAACGCGGAAGGAGGAGGTAGAAAATAACACAGTTACGAGTGATTGTGACGAAATAACAGACAACCAGAGTAATAGTAAAATAACAAACAATTACGAAAATGAATTAACAACCGATAGTAGTAAGATAGTTGAAAACGAGATATATAAAAATAGTACAGTGAAAATAATTAGCGATAATAATAATATAGAAACAGTGAGAGAGAGAGGAGAGAGTGTTTGTAAGTTACAGAGAGAGTTTGAAGAGAATGAGTTTGTGAATATAGGGCAGAGGGTAAATTTTCCCCAGTTTTATGGTAAACCGAGCTGGTTGCAAATGTTTGTGAAGGGCAAGAATCCCTTACAAGAAAGCGATGTGTATCTAAATAATTTTTTAGTTTTTAGTAGGCATTTTTATGAGTTAATACCCTCTGTGCGGAATGATAGAAAAAGTGTGAATTGGTGTTATGATGAAAGATATGTTGACAAGAAGGTAATGTTATTTAAGGTTAGTAGAGATTATGACGAATTATTGCAGAGATTAGACATTGAAAGAATTATTGATAATAATTACTTACCTTGTGAAATAGTTAGTACAGCAATTGATGTAATAGACTACTTACTTTATGACAAAGCGAATACAGCAGCAGATAATAATGATAATGAAACTGTAATTGACATAACTATGACAGATCGTACTAAAGGCGGCTGGACTATACTCGATGATAATAAATTACATAATTTAATAACAGGGAATAATCCTGTTGATATTGTGGAAGAATATAAGAATTTGAATAATCTTTATATTAATAAAAATAATATAATGTGTTTAGTAAAGAACGAACTGTGTAAACGTAAAGCCAGATTTTTGTACGATGATTGGGGGTAGAGACAATGAATGTTTATTGAATGTTTAATCATGTAATTAATGGTTTTGGAATGGACTGCTTTACCAAATGAAGTGTGATAAATTGAATAATAATGACGAATAGTTTGTAAATATATTTGTAGTGAATTCAATGGTGTGTATTGTAAAATGTTAGGTAAACAATGTGTATATGTAGTAGAAAATGTTGTGATAATAATAATAATATTATTAATATTTTGCAGTTTAAATAAATAATAAAATAATTATGAAGACAATAATTAATGATTGGTAAATTTTTGATAATAATTGAAATATGTTGTGTTTTTAATAATTAATTGAAGTAAATGATTTGAGATGTTTAAAATATTGTGATTGATTTAAAATGTTATATAATTGAATTTTTATGAGGTAATTAAATTGTTTTATGAGATTTAAATTTAATAATAATTAATAAACAAATAAATGTTAAATTGTTTAGTTTGTGGAATTCCTAGGCGTGTAAATAAATAATTTTAGTGAGGCAGTGTGTTTAAACAAAATTTACTCTTATGTAATAAAATCTATTATGCAATAATAAAATGCAACAAGGTCACGAGTAAATAGAATTTGAAAATGAAATTAAAAGTGTAAGTTATGTAATATTGGTAAATCGAAAAAGTGAATTGTTTATTTTCATGTAATAACAACATCGTTAAGTATAAATGGATCAATTTAAGTGACTAAGTAAATATTTTGTTGTACTTATTTTATGTTAATGAAGGTCAAGGTAGGGAAAGTTAGGAAAGAAATGTATGGGGTTAAAACACCACCAAGACTAGAAATGTCATGTAATGTAAATTGTTAATTTTAATTTTACAAAATATATTTTACTTGTGATTCCCCAACTTTTCGGGCGGTCACGGCCTCACCGAACCCTGACCGTGGAATTGGTTTAGCTTTAACAGCTATGGTTGGGGTTCATTGCGTCACGTTCTGCCTTAACTGGCCATAGCTGTTATCGTTGTCAAGGTGAATTTTGAAATTGACAGGGGGGTAATTTAGGGGAATCACCAAACTATGGAACAGCGGCTGCCACTCTGTCCGCGTGGGGACAGCATAGCCAGGTGGTAGACCCGTTTTAAGGGTTTTTCAATATAAAACAAGGATATGTCGATATCCACAATCTTTAAAATGTCAAGCCGAAGCAAACACACGGAGATGTCAAAATTCCTCCAAAATTTCAGTCTTTGTGGACGCAACTGGACGCCACAGTCTAGGGGGGCCATAGTGTGTGTGGCAGGGAGGTTACCCAGGGGGGTAACGAATTAGAAATTTGTTGTGTTTTAATAATGATGACTCGCTACTGAGATAACTAAATAATTTTGTTTTGATTTGCAGAATAGAGGCACTAGATACTTCCTATATTGTGTTTATTATGTCTTATTGTGTTAATTGCATGTAGTATGTTAGGAATAAGGATTACAAAATAGGATAATATTTTATAAAATAAGTTTTCAGTGTGTTTAAAGAATTTCAATGAATAATGAAATAAATTTGAAATAATTAAAAGTGTTCAATGGCTTGTAAAAGATAGAAATTGGGTGATAGTAATTGTTTGAGTAAAACGTTTGAATCAGTCCAAGTTAAAGTTGTTAGTGGTATTAGAGAGAGAGGGAGAAAGATTATATATATATATACCTGCCAAGTGGCAAATCGAGGTATTACAATAATTAAATCACCCAAAATAATGGAAATTGAGAATGAGAGTAATAAAGAAAGAGATTTATAACAAAAATATATAAAATTTGATTGAAACCAGTGACGAATTTTTGATAGAGTTTGAAAATAATGCAAAGCTGTAAAGTGTTTATTTTGAATAATTTAAATATCAATTTGATTGTTATTTACAATAATATTTTGTTATTTTAAATGTTTTATTTTATTATGTTTTTGTGTTTCAAGATAGAATTTTACAGAGGTACAATGTATTTTCAGATGTAACTTGTGTATAACGTATGTAGGTCAAGGTTCTTGACTTGACCCAGTTTCGATCAGCTGATAGGTGAGGACATATACTAGGCATGTTTAGCAAGGCAGTAAAGTCAATTTTGCTTTGAATTGATTTGAACAAACTTTAAATAATTTCAATATGGAAAGAAAATATTTTAAGAAATTAAAATTTTTTTGAATATAAAAAAAAAATTCTTGATTTTGCGCCTGCCAGATAATGGATATTTTTAAACTTTGATTATTTTATTGTTTGTGTACTAACCGTGTTTATTATTATTGAATTATTTTATTGAATTGTATTGTTAGAGTATAGGTGTAATCACATGTTAGGTTAAGTATGTTCTTATTTTAAGACATGTTTAATTTGTTCATTTTCTAATAACAAAAAACTAAGGAAGAAAATTTTTTGATAAAAGATTTCAGTTTGATTTTTGGATTTTTTCACTTAAATGAAATAATAAATTTTTGAAGAATATTTTAATTTTACAATATGTAGAATAGGTGTGTGTGTGAGCCCAGTAACTGCTAAAGGCAGCCCAGCGTGCATGATAAGGGGGAACATATCGGTTGAGGATCTAGTATGATATAAGCCAGGGATTTGGATTTGGGGGTAGCATGTTAGAAGGTGAGGTGCGCTGTGGTGCGTATCTGTTCGATTTTTCGGTGTTGGGATCTCTTCCAGAGAAGTCCAGTAATTTCGTTCAGATGCGTCCATAGTCGCCGAGCCAGGGGGGTCGTTTACCCATGAGGTGTAAGAACAAACGGGGGGTTGTTGGCACCAGTTCCTCACCGGTCCTCTTAGTGGTTTTAGCAATGAGACTTCTTCTGTTTCGACAGAAGACCTCTCATTGAGGGGGGTATTGTAACAGGCCAAATTTATGGGTTATTTTTATTTTATTGCATTTTTTGGGGATTTATAAAAATATGTGTGAAGTCTAATTCCATTGTGACAGACCACGTGTTGTAAGAACAGTTTTTAACAAAGGCGACGCAATATCACGTTGTGCAATAGGTAACCAAGAATTCACCCAGCCTTCATTTCCACGAATTTTGTAAGAGTGTGACAGAGCGCCCATACGCATTACACCACCAGGGGCGCGGACCCACGCTGTAGGGAACCGCAAAGATGGCCAAGTGAATAATTTCTGTTTGCCTCCTTTACTAAAGTGACGGATATAAAAATTAAGTCACGCCTATTTTGTGACGTCAGCCAGTGCCGCACCAATATCATAGACGATCGGCACCCCAACAACAGCATGAGTTTAAATGGAACGAAGCTACGGCTACGAAACCACAGGCATTGGTTTCCACAAAAAAAAAAAAAAAGACGCACTCAAGTTAGCGGCACTTGCTACGTAGGGCTACTCCAGTTCGTCTCACCTACAGACCGCATGCAGTCCATATAAAATTTTACTAAAAGTTTTTTCCAAGGTCGGCCGACTTAGCCGGTGAGAATCAGGAACAGTACTAAAAAGTGAACTAACATTTCGGAATGAAGTAAGCGTGGTGTAGAAAGAAGATTAAAATGTGGTGAATCGACAAATGTTTCGGACATATAATCAGTGCAACACGTGGCGAGGAGGACGCTGATGGTGAAGTAACAACACCTAATTTCATTATATAAATAATTTCATGTAAAAGAGCTCTAGTTTTGACAAAATTAATAATAAAATAAAATGGGGAATTAAAACGGAATGTGAGTTGAGTGTGGGCATTGCTGGGCCGTCTTAATAATTTAATTAAGTTATAGTTGTAACGAGTTAATAGCGTATTGGTCATGTAAGTAAAAAATCAAAATGTCAGTAATTCATTAAAAAAAATAATCGAGATGTGAAGTAGGAGTTTTGTCGCAATTTTAATAACAAAGTAAACAGAAAAAAATGTCATGCTAAACAAATAAAATAACATTTTATTTGTGTTCGCAAAATATGTATTTGTCATTGTATTACCTGTTGTTTTTCTCTGCCTAAGTACATCAGACGACACCCTGGTCATTCGTGAAGAAGGTAAGTGATACCAGTTTAAGTTTTTTCATTTTAAAAAACAAGCAAAATTTCAGTTGCCGCTTTTAATAGGCACAGGTTTTTAGATGGTTACTATTTATTTTAAACTCTTACTGCTTTAGAATAACTTAAACAATTCTTTATTCCAAAAATCAATGCTGGATTTTTTTTGTGAATTCAAGTGATAATTCTTATTATAAGTTAGATTTTCCCTTATCTCTTTTTAAGAACACCTTGAGTTGGATGCAATTAAGAGTATAAGGGATTATTATCACTTGTAAATAAGCCTTTAAACAGCTATGGTTGATTTTCAAGGGGATCAGAGCGTGTACAGTCAGAAGTTGTTTCTCTTGGTATGAGCTTTAGTTATTACATTATTTCCTCAACCACCTGGTAGATTGACTAGATTGTCATACTTAGATAGATTGAGCCATACTTTGTCAGTGGTGGCTCAACTGTAAGAGTACGTACAGCCCATCCGTGCAGTGCCAGCCCGGAGAGGAGGGGATAATAAGTTAGAAGAATATGAAAATTGTAATAGTACCTGTAAATATTGTTAATAATGTCAATAATTTTAACTTAACAGCATTATTTTTTTAAATAGCTTCTAGTTTAATATAAAGAGTGGGCCTATAGGCGTTTCTGTGGTTTATATTAACGGTAAGTTGACTTTAATTCTAATTATAATTTCTACTCCAAATATGTCAACAAATAACAATAAGGAAAACGTTAAATAAATTAATTAGTATACGGGCATTGTGCAAACTAGTGTGTACTTATCTTAAAGTTAATTTTCAAAACTCTAGTCAGTCATCCTCTATTTCCGGGTGGCATAGAGGTCAATAACATCATCATAAAATGTTTCAATAACACTGTTTGTAGAACATGAACTTACCAGTTTCTTCTGTAAACAAATGGTCATCAGTTCAGTCACCATTTCCTGTGATTTTTTTTGCCAATTGCTCTTTGATACATTTTAGGTACAAAAAATTTCTTGCTACAGAGTTAGTAGTTGGAGGTAAAGTTAGAGTCACATCGACAAATAAGAAGATTTTTCCAAGGGATCTGTTTTGCAAAATGTTCAAATTTTGTGCTGTATCCAAGGAAAAGAAACTGTAGTTTTGTTATGTCCTGAAATCTTACATCACTTTTTATTATAACAATGTCCAAAATTTTATACAAGAATATCTTATATTTCCCATATATAAATGTGTCATATATATTATTCTTCTTATCTTTGGAGATGAGTTGATGGGTTTGTAGTTTCCACAGGATTACCCAATGCAAGAAATGCTTATTCTATCATGTAGTATAGCCAGGAACACTGACGTTTGGTTGTTACAGTTTTTGCTAAGTGTCATTTGCATTGATTGCCGATATCATAGGGGTAAATCTATTAAAGGGTGTCTCCATAATTAATTTTTAATGGAAAGTGTGCTTTAGAGATGTTATCAGAGTGAATGCAGACTTGCCTTTGGAAACTTGTGATGTATCACCTGTTCAGAAACACCAGCTTGCAGAAATGATGGTGATGATCCCAAGCAGGTATTATTTCTCTTAAGTTCATCCTTATGAAAGGAGAGGTGAATAACTACATCTCATAAAATCAGTCTCCTGTAATTGGTTAAAATATGTTTAACAAACTTGTGGTTCTCTTCTATGAAGTTTGTTAACCCTTTGGAAGACTATGACATTTTAAAAGTAGTAAATAACACAGTTGAAAGGAAGCTTAGAGAGGAGTTAGAAATATTGAAAGAAAGAAAGGGAAAAATGGTTAGACAATTTAATGAATACTAAAACTAAATTTGATAATGAAGAAATATTTTATAATATAATTAAAAAGTAAAAGCTAGAGGACGGATAGATAACATTAAGAATTAAATTGCATAGGCCTAAATGGATGTTTTTGAAATAAGGGTGAGTGACCGCGCCCACAAGTGTGAATGAGAAAGGCTTTACAACGTTATGTTTTTAAAAGGAATGTACACACACACACACACACAACACAAACACAAAGAATGTGCTAGAAAAATATGTAACTGTACAGACGAGGGTGACAGGGCTCGAAGGTTGGGAAGAGACATTTGAATTATAGCTTGTTTGTAGGGGGGTATTGACAGTGGGGTGGGTGGGGGTGTGAATAGTTTGGTTTTTCCTCTTGTTGTTAATTCCGATCTGACAATGAGCTGGGAAG
This sequence comes from Magicicada septendecula, assembly GCA_034769895.1. Classification (NCBI taxonomy): domain Eukaryota; kingdom Metazoa; phylum Arthropoda; class Insecta; order Hemiptera; family Cicadidae; genus Magicicada; species Magicicada septendecula. The sequence goes on along the minus strand of CM068376.1, from coordinate 147,193,405 downwards.
CTTGAAAGCGCTAATCGGAATAATTTTTCTATAGTGGTGTGCAACAGTGATAATTTTGGTTGTGATTATAACCACTAACACAGCTTTCTTAATTAAACTTTTTTTTACTGTAAACAGTAACAGTGATCGAATATTTGTATTTGAATGTGATAAATGGACACTGAATTAATTTCATAAAATAACAGTGTTTCAGAAACAGTAGAATTTGATAGCAATATTCAGGCAAAAATTCTGAAACATGAAAACTACAGATTACATAAGCATAAATGTATTATTCCTCTGATAGTCACTTGTGAATAGCAATAATTAAAATGTACATATAAGTAAATAAATTGATGTACCATGTAGAACCCAGTTTTCCTGAGAATTAACAATGTGTTCTTATCAAAACACACACACACACACCAACAAATATCCTAAATGATACTCCTTATATTCTAGCAACAAAATTGGGGGAGGGGAAGTGAATGTGATCTTCCCTGACATCCATGATGCTATGAAAACCCATTTCATAAACTTACAAAAAGATCAGACCCAGGTATTTGGAATTTTTTTATTATTTTCTTTGTTTAATATTTCTGTATATAATTAATTTTCTTTTATTCTTTCCTTTACCTTATTCTAAAATTTTATTATGATCAGACATAGAAAATCTGCATCCAGATAACAGGACTTCATTGTACACATAAAATTTAGACAAGTTTAAAATAAACTAGTTAAAAACCCAATGAAAATTAAGCAACTGATTACAAGGGATGTGAAATAAAGCAGTGTTTTAATTAACGGTTTGATTGTGCGTATCATTGTTGAACATTCAAGCTGAATGTGGTCACACATTAATCACATGCTAACTAGCAAGTGCCATAGCCCCATACACTACTGTTGCTCCTGATCCAGGTTTATTCTTTAATTCTCTTATGTCGTCCTCTCGTAACTTCATCTGTCATCATTATTTTTTCCTTCCTCTTCTACCATTACCCTATAATGATAAACTATAATTGAAGGATAGGTTAAAATACTATTATAGCTTCTTTCCATTATTTTTCCAATCCTACAACCTTTGCTTAGATTAATCCTTTACACTGGATCTGTAATATATGGTATAATAGGCAAAATTATACATTTCCTTTTTAGAGTGCACCAGTCCACATACAAGAGTTAGTTGAAAAGTTTGCGCTATAGCTTAGCAATAGAACTAAATTTTTTCATGTGGTTTATGATTCAGATTACTTGTAAACACCTGTTAATTTCCAAATGTATCTGCCAGTTTATTCATTGTTTATCAGCTGATCAAAATTTATGTGTTACACGCGTTTTGAAAAATGGGACAAAACATTGTGCTCAGTTGGATTTGCTAAAAGAGGTCTAACATCAATGGAAACAAACAATGAAATGCTAAATGTCTTAGGAGTTTCTGCACCCTCAAAAACAATTGTTTGTAAGTGGGCACTCTAGTTTTAAAATGGTCTTAGGAGCATTGAAAATGATCCAGCAGTGGATGCCCAAAATTGCAACAACTCCATTTCATACACAGTGTTCGAAGACCAGTGATTGAGAGTAGATGATACTGCTGAGATCATATGCATCTCATATTAGCATGTGTATCGTATTTTAACTAAAGAACTTGGTATGAAAAAACTTTGTGCAAGGTGGGTGCCGCATTTGGAGCTGTTGCACTTTATATTCATACAGTCATGTTTATATTCAAGTGCCCGCTTACAAACCATTATTTTTGAAGGTGCAGCATCTCTTACCACATTTACCATTTCATTGTGAATGTCCATTAGGCACTAGACGTTTTTTAAACAAAGAAATTATAGTTTAATTAATCATTTTTCAAAACACATGTGACACGTAAATTTTGAACAGCTGGTACACAAAGAATAAATTTATAGACTTGGAAACTAACAAGCATTTACTTGAAATTTGAACCTTGACAGCATACAAAAATTTAGTTGTACTGCTAAGCTATAGAAGTTGCTCTGAAACTTTTCAGCTAACCCTGTTATACACAGATTATTACAACCTGACCTTTGATCCTTATTTATTATTGATCTGTTTGTTGTTTTTTAGTAAGAATGAAAATAATAATGATTAAACTTTAGGTGAGGTAAGCAGTTTAACTGTTTGCAAATGTTATTAGTTATAAGGACTGTGATGGAGACGTTAATTTAGTTAACCTTCATGCAGTGCGTGGAGCAGTTAATTGTATTTTAGGGACAAGGTATGTCAACAGACAGAATTAAAATTCTACAATATTATGGTTGTCCCTGTACTATCCTGTGGGAGTTAATTAATAACTAAAAACAAGAAAGTAAATAAAGCCTCAGAAGTAACATTCTTAAAAAGGCTTAAAGGATGAACTAAACTCAACCATGATGAAGGGTGTAACTACAGAATTTTAACTTGATTGATAGATTAAAGAATTGTAATCATCAGTGGGAAAACGTTTTGAAAGAAAGGCAGGTTTAAGCCAATCAGATATGGAAATATAAGTTAACACAACACAGATCTGTAACAAATGGAGGGACATTAAAGGTAGAGCAGGCAGCTTCTTCCTATGCTATGGTATGAAAAGAAGAAAAAGACTTTAATGAAAAATATTTATGGTATTAATATTATAAATTACTTACTAGTGTTTATATAAACTCATAAAAGTAAATTTAGATTTTATTAAAATTTATCCCTTTTCATGTTAGGGGGACAGCTGTTGAAGATTTCTACCGTTACTCGCCTAACGAGAGTTCAGCTTTAGGGTATTACTATTTGAACACATTCGAGAATCTAGCAACAAGTAGCGTGACACTGTTTGAACTGACTGTTGTTAACAACTGGTTCATCATGATGACTGGATATGCTACTGTTGTTCATCCACTCAGCAGGATCTACTTCATACTCTTTTACCTTACAACTATGATTGTACTGACCATTGTTGTCGCCTCTGTTTTGGAAGCTTTCAGATTCCGCATTCAGTACAAAAGACAGACAACAAAACGAGACGGTATATAATAAACATTTTCTGATCAATTAGTAAAAGTAAGCAATGCTGTTGTGACGAGTGTGATGTAAATGATTTATGTTTGTGGAATGATTGATGTTGATTTGTTTTGGACTGTTATTAACTTTCATAATGCACTAGTAATCAATTTTTATATACTTAAAGATTTGTTACTTGTAAGTATACATTGCATTCCCAAGAATTACAGTAAGAATCAACAGTTTTTTTTTATGAAGTACTGACAAAAAATTGCTTTTTCACATAATACAGAAGCATAGGCATTCTAATTTTTCACAGAATAAGTATTCCATATCAGATTAGTAACAGTATTAACTAAAAGTGAAAAGATACTGATCATCATGGTCACAAAGTATGAAGTATTGTGTGTGTGTGTGCGCGCGCGCGTGTGTTAAAGTGCGTATAACTTTTAAAGAAAATTTAACTTTCAGTATGTTGTTTTAGAGGAGAAATTGTTACATGAAGAAATAGATCTAAAGTGGGATGAAATTCAAAGCTGGGTTCAGGATTTTCATCTTCTGGAAAAACTACGGTCAGACTTAGTGGTTGGGGTAAGTTGGCTTTATTTTTTGATGTAGCCAAGCAGAAAACAAACTTTTGTGTATGCATTATAAATTTTAATTATATGAATGTGTCTCGCATTTAATGCCATTATGTTGTAAATAAACACATTACTATTTAAAGAAGTCTGTAATTCAACTCTCTCATTAAACTAAACACTGTTTTACACAGTTGTATTCTATTGAATTTTTCAGTATCTTTTGTTTTTGTTTATTGAGCACATGTATCAAATCCATGTAATCATATCTGTGTAGTAATGGAAAACTCAGTAAATCCATGTATTAAGTTTTACATAATTCGTCAACAAAATTTTGTCAATGTTTTATTCTAAATTCCTACACAGTGGGTGAACTTTACCTTGAGAAACCCTTTTGCCATAGTACCTCCATTCTAATAATTTTTCTTGTTTGATGTTTCAACCATCCAAATCACTGGTCATCCTTATAAAAGGAGAACAGCAGTTGAAGGACCTTGTTGAAAGACTTGACCACAGACATGTTAAGTCCTTCAACTGCCATTGTACTTTTCTGATGACAATTACAGATTTGCGGGGTTAAAACATACGAATAAGAAAAATTATTTGATGGAGATAGTCGTAGGAAGGTAAATTACTGTAAACATATTTTTTGCCTTATTAGTGAATTATTTCTGTAATATGTCCCCCACGCCTTGATCTGTTATTACAAGGAAACTGGATTCCTGGACTTACACTTACAAATTAGCCTATTTTTGTATACGTGATGTGCGCTAACCACCTCAGGTGCCCCCTCTTTGAAGTGAGAACTTCTTATACAGTGCTATGGTGCCCGGTTCACTCACATACACCTTGTGCAGTAAACTGATTCAACCTGTAACAAAACATGTAATGTAGCAAAAATGTATTGTTGCCAGGTCACAATCAAACATCATTTCCCCACATAGCTACTCAAAATTTCCCCACTGCCACAAATGTGTGTGCTTTGCTTTAATTAAAGTGTAATATTTTAAAGACTGTGAGCATATTCTAAACATATAAATACTAACTTATTACAAGAATAGCATAAATATTCAAACTAATTTTATACAGTTTATGATAAAAGGAAATGCATTCACAATCTTTGCTGAGAGATTGATCTGAATACTTGTGAAGTCCTTTCTTGTACATTGTTCATTATTAACCTAATATATTTGTATAACTTTCCAATTTTTTAATTCATAAAACCTATTTAAAATCACTCATACCTATTTTTTATTATAATATTTATAATATCGTCAATGAGAATATGTGCATATATTTTTTGAAATGTTGAAAGAGTATAATTTTGTATCTTTGTTCACGTTGGAAGTTTTTTTATGTTTCAAAATTTGATTTAAATATTTAGTTATTTTATAATTTGTAAAAAATTAAATTATTATGGTGCATAAATTAATTATAATATAAATATATAATAACTATCACATTCTACGTTTCATCTAAGTATTGTGTAAGTCATATTGTTACATTGGAAAACATTATTTGTACAAGTTCACTCACTACTTGGCACTGAAGTACTCACTGTGTGTCCCAGACACGCCTTTTTTGTTGTACATAGTAGCTAACCACAGATCCTGTCCTGTATCCTGTATAGTTTAGAGTTGCAGCTTGACTCCTCAGACCAATTCTTTTCAACCTCTTGTAAATCCTCTTTAAGTACCTTCCATTCATAAAAATGGCCTAAAATATTCTCAATGCTATTTCCTAATGTTCAAGCAGTAAGCCTAACTGGTTGTGTTAAGCAGTCTGACTGTTGTCTTTCTGGACATGTTTGGAGATGTAAACAGATTATATGCAGATTATCATCCATTACCCATAACCATGTTGATTTTAAGCACTTACTGCAAGTGGCAGACAAAAAGTTAATATGATGAACTTATTTCTGTGACAATAACAATATTAAATAATAACATGCATGTACATGTTGAAACAAATCATACAAAGGCAAACATCAAAAACTTACAAAGAAAGTATAGGCTAAAAAATTCAATCATGCAAAAGATTCATATAGCATGTTCATAACATCAACCTAGCATTGAGAAATGTAATGAACCTAGTGTGGACGCAGCGGTTCATTCATAATAAGGAAATCCGTAATTGAACAGAAGAGAGAGTGATCAGTTACCGTCTCTGGGTTATATTATGGTGGGCTTTGTACGAGGGCGTACTCAAAAATAACCGGAATAGCGCTGCGATTGGCGGAGCTTACATAGTACGCATTTCTCCCGCTAGGCGAGCGTAGCGCAACTCGTTCCGAGTTCAGTGCCGTCGTTGTTGTCGCCTGGGAAGGTTGTGTCCGGTCACAGTAATTCATTTTGTAAAAGCAGTTTCGCTTGCTCCTCGTTTTTTGTCATGGCGGATTCAAGTGAACAGCGCGCTGCTGTGAAAGTTTGCTTCCTGTTTGGGAAAAACGCCGCAGAAACTGTTGTGATGTTGAAAACAGCTTACAAGGATCGTGCTATGGCAAAAACTCAAGTGTACCAATGGTTTTCTCGTTTCAAAGAAGGTGAAATGTCAATTGATGACAAACCTCATTCTGGACGTCCGTCAACTTCCAGAATTGACGAAAATGTTGAAAAAGTTCAAGCAATCGTGCTTGAAGACCGACGACAGACCATTGAAGTGATTAGTAAGTTATCTGAAATAACTTGGAGCTCGGTTCAGCGAATTTAGTCAGAAGATTTGGGGATGCGAAGGGTCACTCCAAAATTTGTACCTCGGGTCCTGACTGAACAGCGAAAAGACAATCGAGTTGAAACATGCCGTGCATTGAAAGACCAGCTCCGAACCAACCCAGATTTTTTTCCAAGGTCATTACTGGTGACGAGTCATGGTGCTATGGTTACGACCCCGAAACTAAACAGCATTCAAGCCGGTGGAAAACTTCATTGTCGCCTCGCCCAAAAAAAGCTCGTCAAGTGAAATCAACTTCAAGACGATGCTCATTTGTTTTTTTGATGTGAGAGGGGTAGTGCATTTTGAATTCGTCCCACCAGGTCAGACTGTTAATCAGGCTTTCTATTTGGAGGTTTTAAAAAGATTGCATAACAATGTGCGACAAAAAAGCCCCGATTTGTGGCAGACGAGGGACTGGTTTTTCCACCATGACAATGCACCTGCTCACGCAGCCATTTCAGTGCGCCAGTTTTTAGCAAAAAACAACATGACTCCCTTGCCCCACGCCCCTTACTCACCTGACCTCGTTCCGTGCGATTTCTTCTTGTTTCCGCGAATGAAGAGGGACATGAAAGGACAGCGTTTTGACGACGTGGAAGCGGTAAAGAAAAAAACGAGGCAGGAGCTGTCGGCCATCACAACAGACGAGTTTGAAACATGTTTCCAGGAATGGGATCGCAGATTGGGCAAATGTATTAAGTGTAATGGAGAGTACTTTGAAGGTGATAAGGTTGTTTTGTAAAAAAAATTAAATACATAGCTTTAAAAAAAAAAATTCCGATTATTTTTGGGTACCCCCTCGTACAGTAAAGTGCAGGGCCATTCACTTTCTTATCATACACTGTGTCTGAAGATAGACAATGTGAATGGTAATTTATTATATATAGAGTTTTTTAAAATCTAAACTGTGTATTAAAATTAGAAATGTAATTATTTTATTTTTAACTTTTTGTTTCTAAATGTCCTTTTCTTTCAATTGCAGAGATAAGCCAATATATAGTGACCATAAATATCACATATTTATTATCTTTTTGTATTTGAGGTTAGCACATCAGAATAATGTCAAAAAAAAAACTTTTTTATGTATGTTTCAAACAGGCCGTCACTTATTACAGTGTGAATGTATATTATGTCCAGTGGAAATTTGTTTTATATTAAGACATTGCTGTATTTTTGTGCAGGGAACTGCAACATTTATAGGTTGTAGGACAAGAAACAGGGACCTGTTGCAGCGCAGAATGTACAGAAGTGAAATTGAAGAGTGGATGAAAGAAGCGGCAGAAATTGGAATCCAAGATACAAGCAGACACTACCATCTAGATCAGCAGCTTTTAGATAGTTCTGCTAATCATTAGTACCAAATACAATTTATATATCCAAAGTAGATAATGTAGATACGAATATGTGTATATTAAATTATTTTTAGGCAAGCTTGATATGGTATAATACAGTTATACCAAAAGAGTACTCTTACTGAGCAAAAACTGTCAGTTTATAATAATTTTAATATAAGACGGAGGCTGTTGATTTATTGGCTTTTAAACATAATACTTTACAAAAATTTTTAAAAAAAAGTTGTGTTTTCCATAGTACACAAACAAAATATTTATAGCCATATCCTGATAAACTTTTATTTTTTTATAGGTGTGTTAGGTTTTATAACGCTTATAAAAATGATGACGATTGGTGTGTGTGTAAAGGAAGAAATAAATCAATATAATACAGTAATAGGATTTTAAAAACCACATACAAAGTATTAATAAAATATAAATCGTTTAATTAAATAATAGGAGAGGAAAATATAATTGTTTGTTTATAAAATTAATTCTCTTTTATGTTATACTAAAATTTTGCTTTCCTATTTTATTTTCACACTTATATAAGTATTTTTTTAGCCAGACTAATGTCTTTGTTTCTAAGCTAAGATGTGCAATGATATTGTAAACAGAATTGTTAATAATTTAGTCATAGTAGTTGTCCTGGTTTAACAGTATTGTTCTAGTCTGACAACAGTTCAGTAGAGGAAAGTAGCTTTAACTATAATTAGTAATACTCAGTAAGAAATTTTATGCTTACAGGTGTTGTGTGTGAGTGTGAGCATGTGTCTGTGTGTAGCTGTTGTAGAATACACATCAGTGAGGTTCAGTTTGGTTTTGTGTACTAATTCCTTGTTGAAACTGATCTGTCATTCTATACTTAATATTGAAAATTTCATCAGTATTAAAAAAAGAGTTTCTTTACCTATCAACTGTATTAATGAAGACTGACGTTAATATGAAAAAGACCTCCGTTAGGTGCATGTGGCACTGTACAATTGTATTTTATATAGTTGAGCAATACGCTTGTACTGGAACATCATTAAACACTAGTAGCAGTGTAAGTAATGAAATCCAGAGAAGATTTACCAAGAGCAGAGCAGTAGGTCTTAATATGAGAACAGAAACTTGTTAATATCACATCTGATTTTAAAAAATACAAAAATAATATATGGAATACTGATTCACCTGGTGGTCACATGCAACAGAGGTCTGAATTTTTATCCACGATGACATAAATCTGTGGATGACATAAATCTGTATAAATATTTGCAAGGAAATCTATAGACAAATAAAGATGAGGCTGTAATGTAGAACATGGAAAAAATAAATTAATAAATACCTTTTTCTTTATCCGTGCTGCGACTACGTCTTTAATGTCTTACGACATGTTTCGGGAACACGTTCCCATCATCAGGTAAAATCGTTTTTCTTCTAGTTCATAACGAACGTGTCAAGAGTATAACAATTAAAACACATCAATACACAAACACATAACACTATGAGTATGATAGAACTCAGTCCACGTAACAGTGCGCACTGCCGTACTACAACTGACCGCGTAATCAAACTATACATTCGGCTGGTGTATACAAGCGTTATCACTTTTCAATACAGTATCATATAAACAGTGAGATTTAAATGTTAATTGGTCATTAAGCAGTAGGTTTGGTTGAAATAAAAACGCTTTATATATTTCATATTCTTCCATGGCATCCATGTATCGGCTCTTACTGTATATATGTATGGGCGTAAAGTTATCTGTGAAACCACTATAACTGTGATTGCTGTTTACCAGATGTAAAGCAAAGTTGGATTTGATTGACTTGATGTTCTTTTTTGGCAAATGTTCTTTATATCTGTCGTTAAATTTCCTGCCCGTTTGTCCTATGTAGAATTTATCACATTCACTACACTGGATTCTATATATGCCAGAACTGTTTTCGGTTGTTTTTTGTGTTCGAGGTTTTAATATGTTCAACATGTTATTGGTAGTTTTGAAGGACATGATGATGTCTAATTTTCTTAATTCATTTTTTATTATATTAGGAATCACATTAGTATATTCAACTGAAATATAACGTTTCTTTTTACCATCTAATTTTAATTTTCTTTCCATTTTATTCCTATGTTTGCGTATTAAGTTATCTATTATATCACTTTTATATCCATTATTGACAGCTATATGTTTAATAATATTTACTTCATCTTGAAAATCTTCCTGGTTCATAGGTATAGTTAAAAGTCTATTTACGAAAGCATTAAAAGAGGCCATTTTCTGTGTATATGGGTGGAATGAATCAGCATGGACAGTTATATCCGTGGTAGTGGGTTTCCTGTATATTTTATATGTGATACAATCAGCGTTTCTTCGAACAGAAAGGTCTAAAAAGTTTAGGCAATTTTCATTTTCTACTTCCATGGTGAATTTTATGTTGTTATTTATGTTGTCCATGTATTTGAGTAACATGTCCATTTGTCTACAAGTGCCATTAAAAACCATGAATGTATCGTCAAAATATCGCGTGTATGAGATAATTTTATCGTGGTAACTGTTACAGTTAGATAGTAGATAATTGTTTTCATAAAAGGTAAGGTATATATCTGCCAGTAATCCACTTAAAGGAGACCCCATGGCCAACCCTTCTCCTTGTTCAAAAAACTTGCCGTCAAACGTAAAATAATTTTGTTTCAACACTATTCGTAATATCAAGATTAATTTGTTAATTTCCTGTGGATTTAATATTGCCGTATTAAATAAATTATTTTGAAGAATCTCTATTGTTTCTTGTATAGGTATATTTGTGTATAAATTGACAATATCAAAAGAACATCAAGTCAATCAAATCCAACTTTGCTTTATATCTGGTAAACAGCAATCACAGTTATAGTGGTTTCACAGATAACTTTACGCCCATACATATATACAGTAAGAGCCGATACATGGATGCCATGGAAGAATATGAAATATATAAAGCGTTTTTATTTCAACCAAACCTACTGCTTAATGACCAATTAACATTTAAATCTCACTGTTTATATGATACTGTATTGAAGAGTGATAACGCTTGTGTACACCAGCCGAATGTATAGTTTGATTACGCGGTCAGTTGTAGTACGGCAGTGCGCACTGTTACGTGGACTGAGTTCTATCGTACTCATAGTGTTATGTGTTTGTGTATTGATGTGTTTTAATTGTTATACTCTTGACACGTTCGTTATGAACTAGAAGAAAAACGATTTTACCTGATGATGGGAACGTGTTCCCGAAACATGTCGTAAGACATTAAAGACGTAGTCGCAGCACGGATAAAGAAAAAGGTATTTATTAATTTCAATTTCACTGTGACTGGAGACCAAATATAATGAAAATGGAAAAAATAGTTTTACAAGATACATCAAGATAATACGTAAAATGTATTGATTACTGAATCGAACAATTTTGTTTTTTGTGCAAACAAAAAGAGACAAAGACATCTACACAGATCAGGACCCATTTATATACTAATTTCTTGCTGAGTCTGATACTTAATTATTTACTGAATATTCAAAATTTCATCATTGTTGAAAAAAATGTTTCTTTACCTACGAAATGTACTAATGAAAACGGATGTTAATATGAAAAAGACTATTTCTGTTAACTGCATGTGGCACTGTACAATGTAAACTTAGTTTTACATTTATAGTTTTATTACTGGTGAAAATGTAATTTTTTGTCTATACGTAAATAATTTCGGTCGCCATGTTTGTTAAGGTAAAAGTAACATGATCGAAATTTACTTTTAGGGCCAGAATTCGTGTAACACGAACCAGTTTAGTGAAACAAATTACCTGAAATAAAGACATACACCAAATAACATATAGAAAGTATTTATTAATATTAAACATTGATAAGTATTACATAGACATAGATCTCTGATCGATATATTGCACCATGGGCGTTGTCCACATGAAATTACACTATACAAAAAATATACGCTGCATTATAATACATGTTATAGGATAAGACATACCTTTATTATTTAAGTGTAAATTTCAGCACAACCCAACACTTATAAATTTTAACACACACTCTCAAACACTCGATCTTCCATACTCATGGTACAACTTTATGCATAGTGGAGCTCCTTTTAAGTATAATGAAAAATTTAAATGATTTTTTAAATAATTGATTTAAAATTTGGTATTTGGAAATAATTAAAGGATTGAAAATGTAAAAGGAACGTTCTCACCCATTTCGTGTTTTGGTTGTTATCGCTGTAGGTACTGTAAAACTTCGCGACCACTACCGCGAGTTTTACGTTTACTCGTCTCGGTCACATTTTTGTAATCGATGCACTGTACGGTGTTTTACACAGTTTATTAACCACCTATAGTGGTCTAAAAAGTTAAAATTCACCCGTAAGTGAATGAGCAGCCGGCCGGCTCTGATCAGTTGCTGCAGCAGAAATGACGACAATTCCTTGTTGGATTCTGCGGAAGTGGGGTGAACCTACGTCACATTTTCTTTGTTTAACTTGTTGACATCGCCGTTTTGTCGTTGTCAACACATTCTCAGCCTCTGACGTAATTAAGGCTTGGCTTGCTTATCGCAATAACTGCACACTGTTTTTATGACATTTTACAGATTCTGCTACGAATTAGTTCAAATCCTGGCAAATATTGTGATATAGTCCCCTCACTGTAGATTCGATATCGGGTGTTTGAGGTTGGGTTGGGTATGTCAAAAAAATAGAAAAATACAATATTTATGATCTCGTTACCATATTTTAGGTAATTATAAAATGTACCATGATTGTACCATCACAAAACCCCCTCAATGAAAGATGGTGTGATGAAGCACACAAACTTTCATTGACCCTTTCATACTTCCTAAAGGGATCAGCCAGGACAAGTCGCCACAAACCCCTTACAAATTTATATAAAAAATAACAACAACTCACCCTTGGTCTGGTGATGGTGACCGTACCTATATGACCTTACTGGACTTCTCATGCGAGATCCCAACACCATAAGGCCACTTAGGCTCTTAACGCCCCTGCTCTGACGCGTTGGCCAGCTCAGGACCGCTGTCACACCACCAAACACTGAAACAATATATAATAAATATTAAAATAGTGGCTTCGTAAATCACTTCATCCTCAACTGATCTGGTTCCCCTTAGCTAAGTGCTGGTTTGTGCCAATAAGCACTGGGTTGGCTTACTATATTTATAAAATTATAATCTTCAAGAATTAAAAAGAATATCTCTTCTTCATATTACAACCCTGAGTTGAAAGATGGTTTCGATTCCTATCGATAATATTTATCCTCATTCTTTTACAATTACTAGAATTGTAGCATAAGCACATTAATATAATATAGTTACCAAAATTGAATAAAATATAATTGAAAATATAATAGGAAAATTACACATTATAATCTCCCAAATCTGGAGAAAAACAAATTATAAAAGAATTAATAACTCTATACATTTATTTATTGAATACTCTTAGTACATGATAAAACAAAAAAAATTATTATTATTGTTATTATTATTATTATTATTATTAACAGGTAATTATTTGGCTAGTATTATTAACAGCGCCAGTTAAAAAAATTTTTTTTTTTTTTTTCTACACATTATTCCCATGTTATAACATCATGTTGAAATTTCTATAACATAAATACATTTTACATAATAATAATACATTAATAATTAACACTGATACATTAATACATTAAATATTCTTGATTCATTTTAATTTAAATCATTTAAAATTTACAATTTCACTTAAGTCATTAATTAGACATCAATTTTATTATAATGAATTATTAATATTTATTTCAAATTTATTATTAGTATTCATACTACATTATTATTATTATTTCATTATTCACTTCTTACTTCCTCTATACTCTGAACTTTCTATCTACCTAACTACCTAACCTCTCACCTTCTATCTCTATTTAGTCTGGATAACTCCTATATTCACTTTTTTTTATTATAATTTTACTCACCTTCTTCTAACTGACCATCAAATTTACCTATCATTGACACCAATATCTCAATTATATACTCCATTACTACTTTCATTTAAATCCTATGGCACCGCTCGTCTTTGCACTGGGTTGGGTGTTCCCTAACTGGCTATATACATCTCTAATATTTTGCCCTTCCAAAAATTTCGGCAAACACTCCCTTAAACTACGCTATTACCTGCCACAACACTATTGGTTGGCTACTCTTTATCACCTCACCCCCACTACAGAATTCATCAACAATAAATATATGTTTACCTTTACTTACACCTTTTCTACAATAATCACTAACTACTGTGTCCCTAAATATTTAATAATTCTCTTTGTATTTTCTTAAAATTCTTATCTTTCTAACTCCATTTACATTGATTGCATAACTCACCTGCATTTATCTATACCCAGGCTCTATCCCTGTTTAAACACTTACTTTACTGTAATCATTGACAATTCTCTTATAAAATTCCTCTCTTACCTACTTATAACAATACCTCTTTTCAAAATTCAAATATATATTCTTTATTTAAACATTCATATTTATTCATTACCAATTAAAAATTAAAATATTATTATTAAACATGTTATATATGTAAATATATAATACACACTGGTGTAAATATACCTGTAATACATAATACATAATACATATCAAAAATACACGGATATATAAATACAGTGAATACAATGAAAAATATACACTCCAACTTCATTATTGTGTCATTAATCGAAATCAGTCCATAGCAGTCCAATTCAATACCACTTTTCATATTATTATTCAATGTTCATTTCACAATACAACAGTCTATCCACCATCATTAAACAACAAACGAATCTTAGGTCTATATAAATTCTTATTTAATAAATATATTTTATTACTAGATACATTATATTCGTACTCCTTTATGAAACGGTTATTAAACAAATATTTCCAGTCACGATCAAGTAGAGTTCCGTTTGTCTTAGTATCATATGTCATATATCGGTTTATACTATAATTATCCCCATAATATTCCACCACAGGTAAGTACCTAATGTCTTTATTCTCATTTCTTGTTATTTTCAATTTATTGTTATTATCAGGTAAGTATTCATCATTTTCATATACCACATATAACCCTAACCTTTCTAACAGTTGTCTGTAATTTCTGTTTACTTTAAATATTTCTATTACTCTCTTATTCTCACAATATCTCTCTATACTTTCTCTCTTAATACATTTCTCTCCATTACACCAAAAGACACTTTCTCTCTCCAAATATGCAGGGGTCCCTATCATAAAATTGTTGCACCTCTTAGGTACACAAAAACATAAAGAAACTTTATTTGTAGAACTATCGTCTATCAAATATAAATTAAAGGCATTCTTATCCTTATAACAATTACATGAAGACTTGTCTTCACCCCCTAATACAACATTAAAAGAAAATTCTACCCCCTGCATTCCTTGTACTAAAATACTTTCTCTTAACTTTCTTTCTGACTTCATAAATTCAAATATTTCATTATCATTCATTATACTTTCATTATCAGGTTTATCCTTTTCTAATACCCCAATCTTACTACTTGTATTATTTGGATTATCTATACTGCATTCATTATTGGAATTATTATTTTTAAATAGGGTTATATTCAGTACAGCATTTTGCTGGGTACCACTATTGACTTTCTGGGTTTCTACTTGATTTTCTACCACATTTAAATTATCTAGCTTTGTAATAAGCTGGTCACATTTCTTAATAAGTTTGTCGTGACTCACTTTTATTTCATTTTTTATCTCATTGAATTTAATTTCTAAACTATCGAATTTGTCACTTTGTTTATCAAATTTGTTATTCTGCTCATCTAGCTTTTTATCAAAACTGTCAAATTTATTTAATAAAAGTTGCATCATTGCATTAGTTTCATCCTGCTTACTATCTAAACTAGTTGAAATGGATGTATTGACTTTAGTTATCTCTGCAGACACAGGCGTATGCGCCTCGTCAATCTGACTAGTTTGAGGTGTTTGTACATCCATCTCGCCAGTCAAATTTACATTAGTTGTACCTATTTCTAACGTAATATTGTCATTAGTACTCATGTTGTATTATTTAAGGTTACTAAAACGTATTTATTTATAACCTAAAATTTAACCTTACCTTTCGCACGCTTTGCGAACTATTACGCTATTACCTCAAGTAATTGTTTCACCTACCAGTAGGTGTATTCTACATAATTTTATTTTATGTTGAGTCACTGTTCGGCACGCGCCAAATGTAAACTTATTGTCCCTGCAATTCGGGCGCAAAATGTAAACTTACTTTTACATTTATAGTTTTATTACTGGTGAAAATGTAATTTTTTGTCTATACGTAAATAATTTCGGTCGCCATGTTTGTTAAGGTAAAAGTAACATGATCGAAATTTACTTTTAGGGCCAGAATTTGTGTAACACGAACCAGTTTAGTGAAACAAATTACCTGAAATAAAGACATACACCAAATAACATATAGAAAGTATTTATTAATATTAGGCATTGATAAGTATTACATAGACATAGATCTCTGATCGATATATTGCACCATGGGCGTTGTCCACATGAAATTACACTATACAAAAAATATACGCTGCATTATAATACATGTTATAGGATAAGACATACCTTTATTATTTAAATGTAAATTTCAGCACAACCCAGCACTTATAAATTTTAACACACACTCTCAAACACTCGCTCTTCCATACTCATGGTACAACTTTATGCATAGTGGAGCTCCTTTTAAGTATAATGAAAAATTTAAATGATTTTTTAAATAATTGATTTAAAATTTGGTATTTGGAAATAATTAAAGGATTGAAAATGTAAAAGGAACGTTCTCACCCATTTCGTGTTTTGGTTGTTATCGCTGTAGGTACTGTAAAACTTCGCGACCACTACCGCGAGTTTTACGTTTACTCGTCTCGGTCACATTTTTGTAATCGATGCACTGTACGGTGTTTTACACAGTTTATTAACCACCTATAGTGGTCTAAAAAGTTAAAATTCACCCGTAAGTGAATGAGCAGCCGGCCGGCTCTGATCAGTTGCTGCAGCAGAAATGACGACAATTCCTTGTTGGATTCTGCGGAAGTGGGGTGAACCTACGTCACATTTTCTTTGTTTAACTTGTTGACATCGCCGTTTTGTCGTTGTCAACACATTCTCAGCCTCTGACGTAATTAAGGCTTGGCTTGCTTATCGCAATAACTGCACACTGTTTTTATGACATTTTACAGATTCTGCTACGAATTAGTTCAAATCCTGGCAAATATTGTGATATAGTCCCCTCACTGTAGATTCGATATCGGGTGTTTGAGGTTGGGTTGGGTATGTCAAAAAAATAGAAAAATACAATATTTATGATCTCGTTACCATATTTTAGGTAATTATAAAATGTACCATGATTGTACCATCACAAAACCCCCTCAATGAAAGATGGTGTGATGAAGCACACAAACTTTCATTGACCCTTTCATACTTCCTAAAGGGATCAGCCAGGACAAGTCGCCACAAACCCCTTACAAATTTATATAAAAAATAACAACAACTCACCCTTGGTCTGGTGATGGTGACCGTACCTATATGACCTTACTGGACTTCTCATGCGAGATCCCAACACCATAAGGCCACTTAGGCTCTTAACGCCCCTGCTCTGACGCGTTGGCCAGCTCAGGACCGCTGTCACACCACCAAACACTGAAACAATATATAATAAATATTAAAATAGTGGCTTCGTAAATCACTTCATCCTCAACTGATCTGGTTCCCCTTAGCTAAGTGCTGGTTTGTGCCAATAAGCACTGGGTTGGCTTACTATATTTATAAAATTATAATCTTCAAGAATTAAAAAGAATATCTCTTCTTCATATTACAACCCTGAGTTGAAAGATGGTTTCGATTCCTATCGATAATATTTATCCTCATTCTTTTACAATTACTAGAATTGTAGCATAAGCACATTAATATAATATAGTTACCAAAATTGAATAAAATATAATTGAAAATATAATAGGAAAATTACACATTATAATCTCCCAAATCTGGAGAAAAACAAATTATAAAAGAATTAATAACTCTATATATTTATTTATTGAATACTCTTAGTACATGATAAAACAAAAAAAATTATTATTATTGTTATTATTATTATTATTATTATTATTATTATTAACAGGTAATTATTTGGCTAGTATTATTAACAGCGCCAGTTAAAAAAATTTTTTTTTTTTTTTCTACACATTATTCCCATGTTATAACATCATGTTGAAATTTCTATAACATAAATACATTTTACATAATAATAATACATTAATAATTAACACTGATACATTAATACATTAAATATTCTTGATTCATTTTAATTTAAATCATTTAAAATTTACAATTTCACTTAAGTCATTAATTAGACATCAATTTTATTATAATGAATTATTAATATTTATTTCAAATTTATTATTAGTATTCATACTACATTATTATTATTATTTCATTATTCACTTCTTACTTCCTCTATACTCTGAACTTTCTATCTACCTAACTACCTAACCTCTCACCTTCTATCTCTATTTAGTCTGGATAACTCCTATATTCACTTTTTTTTATTATAATTTTACTCACCTTCTTCTAACTGACCATCAAATTTACCTATCATTGACACCAATATCTCAATTATATACTCCATTACTACTTTCATTTAAATCCTATGGCACCGCTCGTCTTTGCACTGGGTTGGGTGTTCCCTAACTGGCTATATACATCTCTAATATTTTGCCCTTCCAAAAATTTCGGCAAACACTCCCTTAAACTACGCTATTACCTGCCACAACACTATTGGTTGGCTACTCTTTATCACCTCACCCCCACTACAGAATTCATCAACAATAAATATATGTTTACCTTTACTTACACCTTTTCTACAATAATCACTAACTACTGTGTCCCTAAATATTTAATAATTCTCTTTGTATTTTCTTAAAATTCTTATCTTTCTAACTCCATTTACATTGATTGCATAACTCACCTGCATTTATCTATACCCAGGCTCTATCCCTGTTTAAACACTTACTTTACTGTAATCATTGACAATTCTCTTATAAAATTCCTCTCTTACCTACTTATAACAATACCTCTTTTCAAAATTCAAATATATATTCTTTATTTAAACATTCATATTTATTCATTACCAATTAAAAATTAAAATATTATTATTAAACATGTTATATATGTAAATATATAATACACACTGGTGTAAATATACCTGTAATACATAATACATAATACATATCAAAAATACACGGATATATAAATACAGTGAATACAATGAAAAATATACACTCCAACTTCATTATTGTGTCATTAATCGAAATCAGTCCATAGCAGTCCAATTCAATACCACTTTTCATATTATTATTCAATGTTCATTTCACAATACAACAGTCTATCCACCATCATTAAACAACAAACGAATCTTAGGTCTATATAAATTCTTATTTAATAAATATATTTTATTACTAGATACATTATATTCGTACTCCTTTATGAAACGGTTATTAAACAAATATTTCCAGTCACGATCAAGTAGAGTTCCGTTTGTCTTAGTATCATATGTCATATATCGGTTTATACTATAATTATCCCCATAATATTCCACCACAGGTAAGTACCTAATGTCTTTATTCTCATTTCTTGTTATTTTCAATTTATTGTTATTATCAGGTAAGTATTCATCATTTTCATATACCACATATAACCCTAACCTTTCTAACAGTTGTCTGTAATTTCTGTTTACTTTAAATATTTCTATTACTCTCTTATTCTCACAATATCTCTCTATACTTTCTCTCTTAATACATTTCTCTCCATTACACCAAAAGACACTTTCTCTCTCCAAATATGCAGGGGTCCCTATCATAAAATTGTTGCACCTCTTAGGTACACAAAAACATAAAGAAACTTTATTTGTAGAACTATCGTCTATCAAATATAAATTAAAGGCATTCTTATCCTTATAACAATTACATGAAGACTTGTCTTCACCCCCTAATACAACATTAAAAGAAAATTCTACCCCCTGCATTCCTTGTACTAAAATACTTTCTCTTAACTTTCTTTCTGACTTCATAAATTCAAATATTTCATTATCATTCATTATACTTTCATTATCAGGTTTATCCTTTTCTAATACCCCAATCTTACTACTTGTATTATTTGGATTATCTATACTGCATTCATTATTGGAATTATTATTTTTAAATAGGGTTATATTCAGTACAGCATTTTGCTGGGTACCACTATTGACTTTCTGGGTTTCTACTTGATTTTCTACCACATTTAAATTATCTAGCTTTGTAATAAGCTGGTCACATTTCTTAATAAGTTTGTCGTGACTCACTTTTATTTCATTTTTTATCTCATTGAATTTAATTTCTAAACTATCGAATTTGTCACTTTGTTTATCAAATTTGTTATTCTGCTCATCTAGCTTTTTATCAAAACTGTCAAATTTATTTAATAAAAGTTGCATCATTGCATTAGTTTCATCCTGCTTACTATCTAAACTAGTTGAAATGGATGTATTGACTTTAGTTATCTCTGCAGACACAGGCGTATGCGCCTCGTCAATCTGACTAGTTTGAGGTGTTTGTACATCCATCTCGCCAGTCAAATTTACATTAGTTGTACCTATTTCTAACGTAATATTGTCATTAGTACTCATGTTGTATTATTTAAGGTTACTAAAACGTATTTATTTATAACCTAAAATTTAACCTTACCTTTCGCACGCTTTGCGAACTATTACGCTATTACCTCAAGTAATTGTTTCACCTACCAGTAGGTGTATTCTACATAATTTTATTTTATGTTGAGTCACTGTTCGGCACGCGCCAAATGTAAACTTATTGTCCCTGCAATTCGGGCGCAAAATGTAAACTTACTTTTACATTTATAGTTTTATTACTGGTGAAAATGTAATTTTTTGTCTATACGTAAATAATTTCGGTCGCCATGTTTGTTAAGGTAAAAGTAACATGATCGAAATTTACTTTTAGGGCCAGAATTCGTGTAACACGAACCAGTTTAGTGAAACAAATTACCTGAAATAAAGACATACACCAAATAACATATAGAAAGTATTTATTAATATTAGGCATTGATAAGTATTACATAGACATAGATCTCTGATCGATATATTGCACCATGGGCGTTGTCCACATGAAATTACACTATACAAAAAATATACGCTGCATTATAATACATGTTATAGGATAAGACATACCTTTATTATTTAAATGTAAATTTCAGCACAACCCAGCACTTATAAATTTTAACACACACTCTCAAACACTCGCTCTTCCATACTCATGGTACAACTTTATGCATAGTGGAGCTCCTTTTAAGTATAATGAAAAATTTAAATGATTTTTTAAATAATTGATTTAAAATTTGGTATTTGGAAATAATTAAAGGATTGAAAATGTAAAAGGAACGTTCTCACCCATTTCGTGTTTTGGTTGTTATCGCTGTAGGTACTGTAAAACTTCGCGACCACTACCGCGAGTTTTACGTTTACTCGTCTCGGTCACATTTTTGTAATAGACGCACTGTACGGTGTTTTACACAGTTTATTAACCACCTATAGTGGTCTAAAAAGTTAAAATTCACCCGTAAGTGAATGAGCAGCCGGCCGGCTCTGATCAGTTGCTGCAGCAGAAATGACGACAATTCCTTGTTGGATTCTGCGGAAGTGGGGTGAACCTACGTCACATTTTCTTTGTTTAACTTGTTGACATCGCCGTTTTGTCGTTGTCAACACATTCTCAGCCTCTGACGTAATTAAGGCTTGGCTTGCTTATCGCAATAACTGCACACTGTTTTTATGACATTTTACAGATTCTGCTACGAATTAGTTCAAATCCTGGCAAATATTGTGATATAGTCCCCTCACTGTAGATTCGATATCGGGTGTTTGAGGTTGGGTTGGGTATGTCAAAAAAATAGAAAAATACAATATTTATGATCTCGTTACCATATTTTAGGTAATTATAAAATGTACCATGATTGTACCATCACAACAATTACATTTTGTATAGTTGACCAGTAATCACTCATTTACTTGTGCTTGTGCTTCTTGGTTCTTGGCAACCACAGATTTGCAGTAGTGATGAATCCACCATCACCACACTTGTTAATGATGAATCCACTATGCAAAATAATACCACTGAATCAGCAACATATACATGAATCAGCATCAGAAATCTGCATGAAAGTATAATGAAGAAGATCAAGATGGACCATTTCGTTGTTTTTTTACAAGATTATCAATGGAAATCCAGTAGAAGTAATAAGGAAGTGGTATATGTATACTTCATATACTGGTAAAAGCCATTCAGTAGTGTGAAATTGGACAATGTTTTCAACAAACTGAAAGTGACAGGAATACGAGAAGTTTTAGTAACTCCCATGGTAAAATTGGGGCTATGCCATTCTACATGCCTATAAACAAAAACCTGAGACATTACAGAATGCCACGTGTCTCGATATCAGATGACTGTAGATACAATTGAATACAGCCAGTCATATTATCTGTCTCTAGATTTGTTGAAAACCTGTAGTGATAAACTAATGTTACAGGCATTGAGTAATATATCCAGGATATGAACAGGAGGCAAGACAGTGCATGTAATAAGAGAATGTCCAGCATTAAGAGAAAGTGAGGAATATGTTCAGAAAATGCTGAGAACTAAGTGAAAGGAGATGAGCTTGGGATGTGCATAATATTCCTAAGACCGGAGTTATGAGAATATCAAAATAAGAAGGCCAGACAAATGTCATGCTCTCTGCAGGTAGAGAGTACCAACTCACTAGTAGGTGAGCTATAATATATGCAGTGCTCTGTAACTGGCTAATCCCATACTATACCCAGTACCTCTATGCCTGTTTGTTGTAAGTAACCTCACTGTGGAAAATTCTGGTCAGTGCTCCCTCCTCTTAAAGAAATCCGGGTCTCTAAACCCACCTTGGACAAATTGGGGCTATGCCATTCAACATTCCTATAAAGAGAAACCTGAGATGTACAGACTGCCATATGTCTGGATATCAAACGAGTGTGGATACAGCTGGCATACTGTCTGTCTCTGGATTTGTTGAAAATCTGTAGTGATAAACTAATGTCACAGGCATTGAGTAATATATCCAGGATATGAACAGGCAGCAAGACAGTGAATGTGGTAAGAGAATGTCCAGCATTAAGAGAAAGTGGGGAATATGTTCAGAGAATGCTGAGAATCTAAATGAAAGGAGAAGAGCTTGGAATGTTCATCATTTTATGAGAATATCAAAACAGAAAGGCCAGACAAACATGCTGTAGCAAGTGAGCTTATTGTTATTATAAGAATTATTGATAACATTACTAGTCATAGTAGTAGTAGTGCTATTTGTTACAGCGATAGAAGCAAATAGCAGAAAGTGGTTAGTGTGATGCAAACAGGAAATCAGTGAATGCATTGCAACAGCAAAAACTGCTATGATGAATCGAATGAAGATATGAACACATTGGTTTAAGTAGAATTAGTGAGAGATAAATGGTCGCTTCAACAAAATCTGCTCTCTGTAAATTGGATCACTGCCAACCCTTAAACAGACATATCTCACCCCAGTCCTTTATATCAGTCCTACGTAATTATCATTATGGGGTGATGTAAAAAATATATGTCACACATAGAAGTAAGTACCTTCAAGCATATGCCATGCCATGTTTACTGTGAGACAGTTATGATACACAACAGATCACACACGACACTATAAAATATACTTCTATATGTTAACAAGAAACAGTCATTAAACATTCTCGTTTGACTGTCAGATTTATCAGACAGAGAGGTTTGTGCACGTGGTTTGTATTCCATTAGCATTATTTACAAACCGTGTACTGTATATGTATTGAGTTATAAAGTGAGGGAAACATCTGACTCTTTTTAAAAATACATTTTTTAATGACAATGTATTCCTAATATTATTATAAATAAGTATTTATAAATATTCATTACTAATTTTCTCAGTTCAGTTAATTATATACAGCTGCATTCAATTCTGTTATTGTTAACACATCTGCAACATGCATGTTAATGAATTATAAAAGTAATGAAAAACAAAAATAACAAATTTAATTTTACAAAACTGAGAAGGCTCTTTCAAGTCTGCACTTTTTAATTTAATTAATCATATACAATACAACTGTAATTTAAGAGTCGTTTAATTAACGTTTTTTTGACGAGTTTCTTATAAATACATTGCTTGATCTCCTATGCAGCTTGATAAATTCTTGTTCTTAACAAAAAACATCGGTTACAATGATTTAAAAGTAATTACAATAATAATATTACTGAATTATTAAAAAAATAAAAATAATAGATTAAATTTTACAATGCTCAGGTGACTCTTTCGAGTGTGTTATCAGTGCAAATTAGTTCACTTATAAGTCCGATCTAAATTTGGTAAGAAGTGCTTTTCTGTATTGTCAGTGGAATTTTAGGTTATCTAGTAACATTATAATGTTTTATTTGATGCACTGAATGGAATTCAGTGTAATATGATATTTCTTACCAGTAGGGGAGACTGTTGTACCTTGATCATAGTGTACCTTGGATCACCCTTAAGTTTCTTGACAGATGCTGCTATCTACGCGACAGAACTATACTAAGACAAAGTTTACTCAGTAGAGTGCAAGCAAGCGGGAGAGTGGTTGTCCATGTGCTATTGTTTTTGAGTAAAATAGAAATAACATTTTTTAGCTCAAAAAGTAACAACTTTTGGTTTTACTGTTTATTTTTTTACAAGTTGACGATTATGATTTGTGTTTTAAATCACGTTCTACCTGGATCACTGCTTATTGGTGAGTAGGACCAGGACGTGACGTAGGACTGATATAAAGGACTGGGGTGAGATATGTCTGTTTAAGGGTTGGCAGTGATCCAATTTACAGAGAGCAGATTTTGTTGAAGCGACCATTTATCTCTCACTAATTCTACTTCTGTTGTCCCAGAATTGTGTTCCTGCTGTAGTGTCTTCTAAATGACTTTTTCTCAGTCTTCCTTGTCGTTTTTTCTCCAAAACCTCGTGAATGTTAACTATAAAATTATGTAGCCTTGAATTAAGACGTCAGACATTAAATTTCCTTGTTTCATTGTTTTTATTAATGCTCAAATGTTTTTATTCATGTCTTCTTCACATTACTGTTACATCTGAGGTTTTGCACTATTTTTGTAGCAACCCATTTTTACTTCTGTAGAGTAACATAAGTAATCCACATGTTTGTACATGTGTGCTCAATAATATATTTTTCTTATTTCAAAACATGCATTTTAACTTCAGTGGCTCATTCATTGTTTTCACAAAATAAACTTCACAAACATCACAGTAGCTTTTAACATTTAGTTGTGTATCTTCAAGCCTTGTGTAAGGTGTACTTTGTGTTCAATCATTAAATGTTTTCCACTCTAAGTGCTACAGACAAAAAACCTGTAGTGAAGATGTTTCATGAATTTGCCATACATAGAGTTTGTGTATATTAAAACATTGCAAAGAGTAGGTAACCATTGTTCCTTGTGGTATAGGAAAATCATTAGTACTGGTTTACAATATTATTCAGTAGGCAGTATAGAACAGTGTGAATGTATTGATGTAAACATGAGAAACAGCAGTATCTATGGTATGTGAAACATAACTTCTGTGTTGCTCAGTAGTTTCTTTAAGTATGTCTCTAGGCTGTTCCCACTCTAGACAAGCTAGAGACAGCTTTTCATTTCTTTATGTGAATGATAGTAAAGGCGATTTGTGTATAACAGTGTGTCCGTAGTGACTGTGAGTTGTGAATAATTGCATGTGTGTACAACACTGTGACATATCAGTGTCCTTTATATTCATTATTTTTATTAAGTGCCTCTTTTTATTCACTTCCCATTGTGTTTATTTATTCATTGTGGTTACGAATGTTTGTGGTAATGACTAACCAAATTCTGTCAGGTAAAAGTAACAACTTGGTTTACACTTGTGAGTTATATTATAGGACAGATTATTTTTCTTTATCCACTTACAAATTTCTAACCTTAATGATTTGCTGAGTTACTTTACCTAACCTTACTACTATTTACTGTAATTACATCACCTTCATTTCTTCACTGTTATTTTCTTCACTGTTCTTTGTCTATGCTTGACTTGCTGTTATTAAATATGTGGCCTAAGAAAGTCTCAGCACTAAATATTTTGACTAGACGTATTGTATATGGCAGATAAATGTAGATTTTTGAGTTCCTTTTGGACTAGCCATACCACGTATCGTCAGCCCAACATGCATCCTTAATATATAATAGAATGTGCTTACTATTATATATCCAATTGCTTATCTTTGGATGGATGTAATTTCATACTGTACTAATGCAAGCTCTAACAATGGTGTAACTAACTCAGGATCCATCGTAAATTGACACCCTTGAATTTCATTATCACCACAAATAACCACTAGAACATAATTTTCCTCTGTGTGTGTGTGCGCACGCACGAGCATGCGTGCGTGTTAAGACTGTCAGTGGTGTCAAACTGTGAATTTGAACTTTGTAATAGTCAATGAAGTTACAGGTATTATTTATTGTTTTTAGTATTGTTAATATAAGGCTTTTTTTTGAAAATGTAAAGAAACCATTAAATCTGTACTATGAGATGCAATTTGTTCAGTGTTTTGTGTGACCTTGATTTTATGCAGAAATATTCAAACACATCTCCAACTTTGAGTTCCACGAGTTCATGCATATACTGTCTGGTAGTCCCTTGCAAAAATGGCAAAATATTAATCAATTGTGCACAGTTTTTTGCATTGTGTGGTACAATTTCTTACATTCACACAGTCACCTTTTGGTTGTATCACCGTACATAAAAGTAACTCTTTATTGCCAAATGAAAATGCTTATGTTATTATGAATTAGAAATTAGTGAGCTATATTATAATTGTATATTTACTTTATATATTTTATGTATTGTTAATATATATTGTATTGTTTATTTATTTATTTACTTATTTATTTTATAGATATTAATACTTTGATAAGATGTATTTAATACATTCACATTGATACTCACAAGTAGGTCATTAAGGTAGCACAACTGTGTAGTTATATTTATTGCTTTTTCTTTATTTATTGTAACTGAATAGACTTAAGAATTAATTTTTAAATGTAATATATACAGACAGAAATTGAGATTTCAATGCCTGTAATAGGTGAAAAACCTTGTTCTTGTGATGTCGGTTAATCTAGTATAGAAGTAGATGTTATGTGACTTACTATCTGAAAATTATTTCAAATTTCATTTGTATCTGATATAATTCCTCAGCTAAATTGTTGGCTGCAGTGCTTAATTTTATATTGTATTTTGTACTTAATTTTGATCAGTACAAAACACTGAAGCCAAAATACAAATGTATAACTTTACATTTTCCTTATAAACAAATAATAATAATAGAAAGAGGTATGTACAGAAAAAGTTGATTGTATTTGTTTCCATGTTAACACAAAACAAAAACTAAATTGTACCTTATTTTAATTAATGTATTAGGAAAGTGCTGCATTGATAATTTTTTTTTCAAGAACTGCCAAGGAAGCACACATCTGTACATATTCAATATGTACACAACCAACTCATTCATTGTTTTACCAAGTCACAAGGATATTGTATGTTATGCGGCCAAAATCCAATTCAACTGTTTTATTATGAATTACCTAGATTCTTTGCACATTGACTAGTCGAGCAGATGATGAAGTAAAGTGAAGGTTAAATTTTGATTTATGTTGTGGTCAGTCAGAGCGCAAATTGACTACATCAGCCTGAAATATGTCAGCTCAGACAAGTAAAAGGACTTTTGCACTTACAAATTTGTCTGTTTAAATGATTTAATTTCATAATTATATGTTAAAAAATATATTTCATTTGTTGTTACAGAAATTAAGATAATAATTTATCTGTATCTGTAGTGCACCTATTATATTATACAAACATGTAGAAGTAAAAACAGTTCATATTTGTTTGTCTGTTTTATGTGATTTATTCAACTTTACAAAATGCTTATAATTTCTTTCTTGTGTGTGTGTTTGTGTACACACGCGCGCGTGTGCACGCTCACCATTAGTGTCAGTATAGTAACATAACATGCATTGTAACTCACAATGGTTACACCACTAATAGTAAATATACCTTTCATGAACATTAACTTTGTGGAAACTTGTGAAAAGCAACGCAGAATTTAAAAAATGACTTGTTTATTTCATAAAGTAACAGAGTTTGGACTTTGGCCATAACAGATATATTACATTCTTGGATTTCGTTGTCCATGACGTGTCCGTTACTTAACTAAATATCACTAAAGTATTGACGACTCGGAACACTAAGTTTTTTATAAGTAAAAACGTAAAGTTTTACCTTACAGCCTAAACCGGCTTTCACCTTTAGAAGGCTTCATCAGAGGCTGCCATAGGTAGCGTTGTCCGTCTTGTTGTTGGCGACGGGATAGTTATTCGAAACGACATCCTAAACGAACAGACACAATTCAAATCGCACGCATTATTCGAACACATCTCACCACACACACACACACACACACACACACACAGCTTCAATCTTTCGAATAACTATCCCGTCGCCAACAACAAGACGGACAACGCTACCTATGGCAGCCTCTGATGAAGCCTTCTAAAGGTGAAAGCCGGTTTAGGCTGTAAGGTAAAACTTTACGTTTTTACTTATAAAAAACTTAGTGTTCCGAGTCGTCAATACTTTAGTGGTATTTAGATATATTACCATTTATTATGTCCTGTATCTTTGTTTACTTTTTGTTTTACACATTTGCAAGAGTTTTATCTCATCATCAGCAACTTCATGAGTAGGGTTACGGATGTGTTTCAGTTCAGTTTAACACTTTGGACCTGGTCATAGGAAGCTCCTTGCAGCCTGGCCATTTTCTACAGATATTGCATTTTTTTTATATTAGCATGATTTGTCTAAAACGTCATGAATTATGTACAAAATTAATGACTAGACTTTGTGTTTTCATGAAACATACAATTAAGTCATTTTAACTAACAGGAAGAGGACCGTGTTTTTAAAAATAAAAAATGGAAATTTTGGATATAAAGTACAACAAAAAATATAGTACACAACATTTTTCATACAAAATGTAGTACACCAACTGCATCTAGTGTTGGTGTCACATGATAAACAATGGGAATCAGTAATGCAACAGTCGAGAAAAAAATTAATCACAAAGCAGAATTCGGATATGTTCTGCTATCCACGTGTGCACTGGGCAACTATAAACACCATTTTACAAGGTAGAAGTGATACATGTAGAATTTTGTATTGCCATGTAGAGCAAAATTGTGGTCATCTAATTTTGTGGGGGCATCAGGTCAAAAGTGTTAATACTACATACCGTCCTTGCCCTTCAAGTTTTTGACTTTTCACCAGGTCTATAATTAAATGCCAACTCCAGAAATCTTGCCTTGCTTATTCTTTTCGAGCACTGCACCCAATCAGTTCTGTTCTGGATCCAATCAGTGATTGACCACATGTTAAGCTCCCTTATTGTGTCATTGTTTCATATGTGGTGGAGCGTGATGCACCATTTAATTGACTGCAAGATCTTCATTTCTACCAACTGAATACTCCTGCTATCCGTCTTTGTGTCAACAGTTCACTACCATATAGATAACACTGGAAACATCATTTTATAACTTTCATCTGTTTATCTTTCCTAGTTTTTTTTTCCACTTTTCTTTTTATTATATCACACTTCATTTGATATTTTGGTGTTTTTACAAATCTTCTGGTCGTAGTTGTAAGACGCCTTGCTCCGTGGATGATTAAAATGTGGTACATGTTCCAATGGCTTTCTGCTCAACGTGATTTCGGATCTGATTTGTTCCTTTCCCCTAAACAGAAGACTTTTGATTGCAACAGTTATAATTATTCACTAATTGGCTTAGTTGATATCATTATAAAATTAATATTTAAAAAATTATGTTCACAACATGGTAGTGTTAAATTATTAATCGAGATTAGTTACATGTTCAGGAAAATCATGTATTACATATTTGTGTTGTGGTATTTATTTGCTTTTTAACCTTAATGCCCTAACCCCACCCCACCCCCTATATAGCAAGAAGAGTCTGATGATGAGACACACATGTCAAAATGCAAAAAAAAAACTAAACATGGTCATAGGAAGTGGTTTATTCAAATGAAGAGTAGATTACAGAAAGGTTTACAGACTATATGGAGGCAGCTATTAATACAAAATATGTGTGGAAATCCTTTAAATCATTATGTTAATTTTTCAATTAATTGAAATCAGTCTATAATAAGAGTGTATGAGAAAACTGTTTCTACTATACACAAATGTAAACAATTATTGTTACGTTTAATCAATAAATGTGAACATCACATAACATACTAATTTTTGTAACTTTCATATATCTGTCAGTTTTGTTTATAAAATAAAAAGTATTTGATTTGTTCAGTCTTGTTGTCATTTGGTTTACAGTATTTTTATAAACTTTCAGACGAAGTAATAGACACTGTTTCTTCTGTGGTCCTACATGAACGTGATCTCCTGTAGGACACATCATCATTGATCATGGTTTTATGCCCCTGTGTTAAGCTACGTTTATTTTTAATAGATTTGATAGTTATTTTCATGTATTCTATTGTACTTAAATAATATCCACCATACATCCGGTGTAAACATGTGTTATTCTTATTAACATAAATTTGGTTTTTCGGGTCCAGAGTTTCGTTAAGCGAAAAGGCAGAGGTAGTCAGGTTTTTTGACATAACCATTCATACAACATATAGTAAACAGATTAGGCTTTATTTAAATTTCAATATTTACGTATTACAGACAATGGGAGTCATTACTCAATTGACAATTACCAAGATGGCAGCTTCATGACTTCCGCCTTTCGCCGTCCTTTCATCTCTACATAGCCTTATTTTCTTTGTAAATTAATTCTTTAAACAAACGTATTTACTGCAGTATGGTTTTCAAAATTACTTGTTTCTTTAAAATCAATAACTAATATATGTTTTCAACACAAACCAACGTCCCAGATATTGGTTATTAAAAGCCGGCCAACTTTCACTCTCACACACTCACCCAAACCTTTCATACCTTGATACTGATTACATTTCGGTATTAATTATACTTTGAGCTCATTTTACTTTATATAATTTAGAATAATTTAAAAGGGCTTTCCTGAACTGATGTGGTAAAGACGCTCCTCAGACGACTCCCATGCTGGTTGGCGGATGTTCGGCCGAACTTTAGATCTGTCTTTTCCTGAGTGCACTGAATTTATTATTACATTTAACTGTCCACTGGTACTAATTGCTTTTGTGACTACATTTTTTACAAAATTTTACATTTTTGTGGCAAAAACTGCCCAATACACAATTGAGTGTGTGTGTGCTCTGAGTTGTTAATGCAGACTGAGAACGGGTTAGACGCAACTTCTGTGTAAGTGGTAGTGTACATGACGTCACCGTCTCTTGTTTTACGGTCAACGCCTTGGTTTATACTTATTTGGTGTTATGTCGTCAGCATTTAATAATGACGACATAGCCTTGTGGACCAATGAAAGTTCATATTTATAGTTTGTGTTCATATACACCGCCATTATACATGTTAGACTTCGCTTGTCCACCGGTGACCTTGAATTCACTCCTCTCGTTGAATATGCGTTGTTTCTTGGGACATGGGTAAAACTGACCTAGCCCTGGTTGACATTCATAATTATAATAAAAAATACAATATGAGATCCCTTAATCCCATAGTTATTGTAATAGGCCTGTGTGTACTGTCACAAAACCCCCTCAATGAAAGGTTTGGTGTCGAGACACAAAAACTTTCATTGACTCATTCATACGTTTCTAAAAGGATCAGTTCAGATATGTTGCCACAACCCCCTGTAGTGTTAATATAAAAGAAGTATAATCACTTACCCTTGGTCCAATAGTGCTGATTGTACCTCTCTGACCTTACTGGACTTCTCCGGAGAGATCCCTACACCATGAGGCACTGAACGCTCCTGTTCTGACGCTCCGGCCAGTGCAGGACCGCGGTCACAACACCACAAAACTCTGAAAGATGTAATACAAAATTTTAAAATAGTGGCCTTATCTATCTCCATATCCGCAACTGATATGTCTCCCCTTAGATGCATTGGTTTGTGTTTTGAAGTGTTGGTTTTCTTAACTCTACAATTTTCAAACAACAAAAAAAAACAAGATTTAAGACAGATAAACCCTTCCATTTTTCAACACTCCTGTATATTTTTTATCAAATTCTCTGACTCCAGTCAACATCAACTTACTTCTCTCACCACAAGAAAACATCTTATTACACTAAGCATAAAACAAATTTTAATCTCCCAAACAACAACCACTATTTCTACTAATTTATTTCAAACAAAATCAACACATATACCTATTATGGCAAACACTTCAAAACTATTTATTTTCTTTACTCAACTTTCTTTACGCTTATTTTTCTTTACCACAGAATCATCATTATATACTTGATAACCAACACCAATCTCACTACTAATTCTTTAAAATTTAATATTGTTAGCGTTACTACTAATAACAATAAAATATAATAAAACATGGAACATCAAACATTAACATTGTTACATTTACATTAAACAATTTTATATTTACACAACTTGTACCAAAACTTTAATAAGACATTACGGTTTCAACTTTTAGTTATTTAACATTCATTAGATTCTATACAAAAAAAATTTCAAATTTATCATCAATCCCTCTGTTACATTACCTTTCTACCATGAATTTTCCTTTTCTAACCCTTTCATCCTTATTAGTTTGGGTGACTCTCTATTATTCATTATTCTCTATCTTATTTTGGCCTTTGTCAATCTAACCTTACTACCCCTCTTTTTTCTACTAACAACCGCTCCTAACCATTAACATATTATGACACCAATATCTCTATAATAACCCCCTTCACTAATCCCATTTAAAACCTCTGGCACCGCTCATCTTTATACAAGGATGTATGTTCCCTAGCTGGCCATATCCATTCCTAACCATTTGCCCTCCACCAAATATTGGCAAACACTCTAACCCAAAATTGCTCCGCCTACCACAACGGTGCACATTGATCACTCCCTACACCGGATCCTTACTACAAAATATCATCATCAACAAATATAATTACCATTCACATTACTCACGTTTCTACATATAATCACTAACTACTGTGTCCCTAAAATATCTAACACCTCTTTATACATTATCAGTATCTCAACATTCTTATTTTCACTAACTCCCATTAACTCTATTTAACTAACTCCAATGCCCTTATTTATCACTATCCCCAAACCTCTTTACAACATTTCACATTAATATACCACTAGAAAATTCATCACTTATCTACTAACAACAATACCTCTCAATATCCAAATATATTACATGCATAATCGTTTACTAACCATTAGAATCTAAATATCATAATATCATTTAAAATCATTATCAAACTTAATTATTCTTGAATATTTAAAATTCTACAGTACATGGTTACACTAAAAATACACAACAGCAAAATTACACAAATACATTGACATTAATATACACAAAAATATACAATCCAAATTACCAATTAATCGTTTACCATAAATCGGTCATAAACAGTCCATCTTAAAAAACACTGTTCACATAATTAAATGTTCATAAACGCAATAAAATAATTAACCTCCATCGTCAAATAATAGTCGAATCTTAAAACTATATACATTGTTTATTATTAGATATTTTATCTTATCATTATACATGTACCAACTATTCAAATTTTTATCCTTTTCCTCAGACTCACATAACTCATGATCGGGTATGGTTCTGTCACCTTTGGTATAATTAGTCATAATTAGGTAATTTACAAGGTCATTATTCTCATTATCTCCTACTACTTCAGTTTTATTACAAGGCAAGTATTTACTATATTTATCAATCATCTCTACTCCTAACCTTTCCATTAATTCTTCATAGTCTCTACTTATCTTAAAAATCTCTATTTCTTTTTTACTCTCACAATACCTCTCACTTTCAAAACATCTCTCTCTTTTAAAATATCTCTCATAATAACTCTCCCAACAACACTTCTCTCTCTCTCAATATATCTCTCTTTACACACTCTCTTTAACCCTTCAACACACACTATCATTCCATTATTATTATATTCTATTCCCCATAAAACCTCATTATTACTACCAACCTCCACACTATTATGTCCTATTACTATATTTTTATTTATTTTATCGTCATTTCCACTACTACTTACATTGTCATCTTTGTTCAATTCTAATTTGTCTATTAATTTCTTATTTTCTAATTCTATTTTGTCTAACCGTGTCTCTATTTCACTTAATCTTTTATCATAATTACAGCTTTGTTTCTTAATTTCTTTTTTAATATCATCAAATTGTCATCATGCTGGTTTAATTTGTCATTAGAATTGTCTAATTTCGTATCGAACTTGATGCTCTGCTCATTAAAAAGCAGTTTCATCATTCTTATTATGTCATTTTCTTCAACTCTTTTTGTTGGGGCTGGTGTTGAATGAATACTATCACCCATCATTTCTGATTCTGTTCTACTCATCTCATTACTGTTTGCCATTTTTTATTATATTAATAATAATAAATTTGTTTTAGTTGTTGTATTGTATTCTATTCATACCATACATAACCTATACAGGTAACCTATATTGTTACGTATATTTCGCTACCCGTCTGCCTCTACTTTTGGCTTATTTATATAATGTAAATTTTTTATATAAAATCCACTGTTCGGGGGCCATTTTCACAGATTTGTTTATTGATTTTGTCCACCAATTCATCAGTCGGAACACTCGACAGGCCACTCTGGTCGTCATCATGTACTTTGATGCAGTGATTTTGTAACCCCTCTTTAAACCCTTTTATAGGTACTTAAAATTTTTTTTTTTAAAGAGGGGCCACTAGATTTAAAACTAGGCAGAAGGCCTAGAGAAGCATAAAATGCGCTGGGTCCAGTGGGGCGGGACTTGCAATCAAACTCGCTGTTAACCAATAATAACAATTTTTATTATGTCTTAAAAAATATTTCCTTTACATAATTTGAGAAAATTCCTGAGATCATATTTTGTATGCATACGTATATATCAATTCCACTTCAAATATTCCCCATCACAATTCACATTAAATATATATAATGCCCCGAAGTCATAACATCATCTTTTATTCAACTCGCACCCTCAATTCCCTTTTCAATGCCCTTTTCATTACATGATTTAACATAAATACACATAAACATATATACATATCACAGACAAATGTTCAATATCACAAATATAAATAACAAACAACATGATACATGAAAGCTTTGCCACCCGCCTCTATATATATATATTTCTCTATATATCGCCCCATCATATGGAAATGTCAAACTACAATACATATATATGCGTATACATACATATAGTGCCCCCACAGGAATCTGGGTTGGCCAGAACACAAGTTACAACTCTAAACTTGAACCGTCCGTATAAAATTATTGAAATTATAATTACAAGTTATTTGAGAAAATCTGAATTGATAATAATTATTTGAAAATACCAGTTACCACCCTTATGTGGCATGAACAGCCTGTGTGAATTTATAATTTCTTAGAAAATCTGATTTGACAAAAATAATTTAAAAATACAAGTTACAACTTTTTATGTGACATGAACAACCTGTGCGAATTTATAATATTACTATTTATAAAATTTTAAGAAAATCTGGCTTGACCCGGGAGCCGACATGTTCCTAAGCATGACCGGACAGAAGTTAACATGTGCATGGGGCTTGCATGGATCTGCATGCAAAACCCGCCTACCCAAAGTCTAATGAGGGGACCGGACTGAAACTTGAATTAAAAAAAACTTACAACCCTTATATGACCCAAAACCTAATTTAAATATGTATTAACTGTAATTACCATAGATAACCGAACAGGAATTATAACTGAACCAGACCAGCCGGCCGGGTCCATCCTGTATCCAATCACACATTAGGAATTTTAATGTTGCTTGCTTGCATTGTGGCGCTTTGCATTTTACAGAAGAACGTGTTAGCAATCGAACCCATAGAAATTCTTTCGGGGACTGCTGTTTGCATAGCCGCATTGAGCTGCATCCACCTAAATTTCCAAATGAGTTGGTGCGACTATTTCTTCATTGTCATCCATTAACTGATAAATTTCATAAAAGAATACGTAATTTAAATGCATGTTTTGCAATGGCTTCATTTACCGTGGATGATAATCGAACCATAAACAATCGAGGAATTTATACGTTTATTGCAGCAGGGAATGTTTATCATAAAATTAACGTGGCTGCTCATCCAACTCAAAATTCACAAGGTGAGTTTGAACGACCTCGATATGGACAGATGTACTTCCTCGATAATGAAGATGCTGTCAATGAACGTGTCAACATTCCACTGAATAATGGAATTAGTGTCTCATTAATGAACCTGTTGGAAGGAATTATCCGCTCACAAAATCCATTTGTACAAGGTTTTATGATGATGCGAGAGGTTGAAGAAGAAGTGAACCAGCGTGCTGCTGAGGAAAGAACTGAACCACCTTACGTGAAACTTCTCTTTGCGTTGCCCAAAGGTGCAGACCACAGAAGGTATAACATTCCATTCCAAAATGATATTTGCACCGTGGTCACTTTGAATACCGATCAAAGTTTTCCAGATAATGAATTAGTTATTCGACAGAGAGGTAAATCCATTGTTACAATGAGGAACATCGACCAACGGGTTGAGCCATTCACTTACCCTCTATTTTATCCCAAAGGTACTTTTGGATATTCCATAGATCTACCATTAAGAACACCGTATGCGAGTCGTCATCACCTTACAAAACTTGAATTGGCTCAATATAGAAGTGCTTTTCGGCCACAATTTGCTCAATTTCTTCCACTCGAGAATCCTATAAGAAGTCCTGATCTGCGTCTCCTAAATTTTAACGCTCTACATTATGGTGGTAAACTTTTCCAACAGTACCTCGTTGATACTGCTATAAGAGTTATAAAAGATCGAATTGATTGGATTAAAGCTAATCAAAAAAAAAATTCTTGCTGATAATTACGCTTCAGTTACCAATTTCATAAACCAACTTGCTGAACAAAAAAATGCTACTGTTGGGGAAAAACTTATATTACCTTCTTCATTTCCTGGATCTACAAGATATTACGCTGAACATTTTGAAGATGCTATGGCCTTAGTTCATCGTCTAAGATCGCCGGATTATTTCATTACGATGACATGCAATCCTGATTGGTCAGAAATTAAGGAACCAGTAACAATACAATTCCATGATCAAAGTCTTTTAAATCAACCAGGTCAAGATAGACCTGACATCGTTGCAAGGGTCGCAAAAAAAATTTCATGAACTAATTGATGATTTGGATAAAAAACAAATTTTTGGTAAAGTTGCAGCTTATGTGTACACTATAGAATTTCAAAAGCGAGGTCTTCCCCACATGTACTTGCTATTGATTATGTCTTCTCAAGACAAAACATATAACGTCGAGGAGCTTGATGACTTGATTTCTGCTGAAATTCCGGATGACGACCCAATACTGTGAGATTTGATTATTAAATGGATGATACATAATCCGTGTGGAGAGCATAACCAAGAAGCTCCATGTATGATCAATAAAGATGGAAAAATGAAGTTTCGCTTCGGATTTCCAAAATCATTCAAAGATTTTACATCTTTAGTTGAAGATGAAAAAACCAATTATCGACCTCGTTATGATTCGAGAATGGATCCAAACAGTCCAGACTTTTCACATCATCATGCTGTTTATCGTAAGGGTAGTCAAGGTAGACGAACAACAAGAGACAATCGCCATGTTGCTTCATATAACGCTTACCTTTTTAAAAAAATTTAATTGCCATATTAATGTAGAATAGTTGGTAGTATAAAAGCAGTTAAATATCTTTATAAATATGTTTACAAGGGACATGACTGTGCATTTGTCAAGGTAATTCAAGATCAACGAACATTAAATTACAATGAAGCAGAAACATGTTTAAGGTCGATGCATCACACCTCCAGAGGCATGCTGGAGTCTCTTTGGCTATGAAATCCAGAAAAAAAGTCACACTGTTCAACGTTTAGATATTCATCTACCTGGACAATATCGAATGGCAAATATTGAACAGATGCAGGAAGATTTAGCTAACGTAGGTCAAAGAGGTTCAACTTTAGAAGCTTACTTTAGACATAATTCACATTCGAAGCAGCAACAACAAAATCAAGTCCACAATGAAAATCAATAAGAAATACATTATTATTATTATTGGCAGATGCCAGATCACTTTAGGTGGATAGGAAGTAACAGTGAATGGCAGCCCAGGGTCAGGCGCCTTCGAGTTATTGGTAGAGTTACAGCATAAACTTTGTTTCGCAACCAGAGCTTTACCATCTACGGCTATTGCTCTACCACGTCAAGGATGCTACAAGCTTCGATGACCTTTTATTGGTAGAAGGAACAAGATACGCTACATATAAACAAGCCTGCCTAGCTAGAGGACTAACATATGATGATCAACAATGGGTCGAAGGTTTGAGAGAATCTGCCATGTCAAAAATGCCTTCAGTAATGAGAACACTATTCACACAAATTCTTATTCTTGGCGCTCCTGAAAATCCTAAGGCTTCATGGGATATGTTCAAAGAAGAATTGGCCGAAGACTTTATTAGAGAGGCCAGACTTAATAACACTTCTATTGAAGAAGTGATAAAAAGAGCTTATCGGATCATTGCTTACAAATTGAACACAGAAGCTACAGAAGGTCAAAATTTCCGCTTCTGGGTACAGAG
Source organism: Magicicada septendecula (assembly GCA_034769895.1). Lineage (NCBI taxonomy): Eukaryota > Metazoa > Arthropoda > Insecta > Hemiptera > Cicadidae > Magicicada > Magicicada septendecula. The sequence goes on along the minus strand of CM068376.1, from coordinate 147,154,805 downwards.
ATACAATATGGACGATATAGACAATTACGAAAATCAGTTGAATGAAGAAATAGTAAACGTTGATGAATACGCCGAATTTTGGGAAAGCATGTATCAACGTCTTCGAGGAAGACAATTAGAAATTGTGGATCGAATTTTAAGTGCTGCTGAAGGTCAATTTGAGCAAAGATGCTTTTTTATTGATGGACCTGGTGGTGCGGGAAAAACTTTTATTTATAAGACACTATTCCACATTCTTTCTGGAAGAAATTGTAATGTAAAGTGCATGGCGTTCACTGGAATTGCGTCTATCTTACTTCCTAATGGTCGAACATCCCACAAAACATTTGGACTTAAAGTTCCTTTAACTGCTGAATCTGTTTCAAATATAAAACCAGGATCTTTGAAAGGCAGGGAACTCGCTCAAGTTGAAGTTTTTTTAATGGATGAAGCACCCATGTTACCTAAGTATGGAATGCATAATATGGACCAATTGCTTCGCGCTCTGGGCAATCCACATTCACCATTTGGAGGAAAAATTGTTGTTTTTGGAGGAGATTTTCGACAGTGCTTGCCTGTTCAACAACGTGCCAACAAAAGTGAACTGATAGATCTATGCATAAAAAGAAGTAACCTTTGGCAACATTTCCATCTCTTTTCTTTGACTGAAAATATGCGTGTAGATCCAGAGCAAAGAGATTTTGCTGAATATTTGTTGAAGGTCGGGAACGGAGAGTTGCCTGCAAATAATATGGACGAAATTGAGCTACCAGTAGATATTCTTTCTAATGGAAATCTAATTGATGAAATCTTTGGAAACTGTATTACTAATAATAGATTTCATTATGAAAGACAGAGCTATAATTGCTCCTTTGAACAGAGACGTAACAAAAATTAATGCTGAGATCATTGAAAAACTACCTGGAGATATCAAAATTTATCACAGCTACGACTCTGTAAAAGATCAACCAGAAGGAGCTCTTCAATTCACTTCAGATTTCCTTAATTCTGTTGACATAGCCGATTTACCGCCACATGAACTTAAGTTGAAAAAAGATACTATAATAATGCTTTTACGAAACTTAGACATTACAGAAGGGCTTTGCAATGGAACTAAATTAAATATTACTGAGTTGTGCAATAACATTATCAAAGCTAAGATAATTGCTGGAGAAAAATCGGGTCGAGAGGTACATATCCCAAGAATTACATTGGATTCTAATAAAGGTCGGGTGTACCATGCAAATACATCAATTTCCCGTAAGACCGGCATTTTCTATGACAGCTCACAAGGTCCAGGGTCAAACATTTGAGTACATTGGTGTTGACTTACGGACACCAGTTTTTATGCATGGAATGTTATACGTCGCTTTTTCCTGAGTTAAAAGGAAAGGCAGTTTAAAAGTTCTGCTACCACAAGAAAATCCTCGACACACTCGTAAAATAGTGTGGAAAGAAACATTGAATGATATTGATTATAATAATAATGGATACTGATGATGAACATCTTTTTTTGGACATTCCAGACAACTTGGATGATTTCAATATGACTTTTTTATAAAATATTGTACAAAATTAAATTTTTAAATACATTGCTATATATATATTTTTTAAATATATTATGTTTGTTAACCTACATGATGAGTTATAAGATTACTATTTTAGTTTCGCAATTTCATAAAATTCATTTCCAATTTCTAAATTAATATTGTAAAATGCAAATCTGTTTTTGTTTTGTTATGTAAAAAGAAAAATGTAAAATCTTATTAAAAAAATTATTTTTTATTTGAAACCGAGCTAAGCTCGGTCCCCTGGTACTTGGCCATTAGTGCTTAATGATCCTGTTGAAACATTTCTAACAAACAACATTTGTGCAAACAAACTATTACATTGTTAAAATTGTTAGCACTATGGGTTCTTAGCTATATTTTAAACAGAGTGCTTTAACCCCCTACACACACACACACACACACACACACACACACATAATTTGCTACAAAGTAGGATACAGAACTTGAAGGGGAACACAACATAAATTTTTGGTAAATATTCTATTTTATACTATACATTAAATACCTTTACCAAGAGTCTGTTACTTGGACATCTGTCACCAAAATTATTTGACGCTGGCCTTAAAAATCTAAAGCTGTCATCAGAATACAATGTATATCCTGTGTTGATTAACATAGCCTGAGATCTAGTGAGTACTACCGGTATACAAATACCTGCTACTAAAACTTGTCTTTATAATTATATTTGTATTTGTAATAATACTAATCATAATGTTCATATTTAAGAAATAAACTACATAATATAATTAATTGTAATAAAAAGTTAACAGTATATTAAATTTACTGAAAAATAAAATTAGAGTGTGTGGGCAATATGATTCTTATCTACTTTTGCTACAGCATGTACATGTAAATTTCTGTATTCATTGTGAAAATACAGTGGCAACTTGTATTATGTGCTATAGCACATTATGGAAGTAACTGTAATCTGTATATTTTCAGTACTTTTACTTTTAATACTTCTAGTTGTTTAGAGATATAAAAATTTGGCACTGGTGCCAAACATTGTCTCATGCTATCTGGCCAATAGTTGTGGTGTGCTGTTTCAGATGTAGCACAGTTTGACGTCACAATAATATAGAATGGCCGTTTGATTTCCTTTCTACTCCTTCCGTAACCATTTGTCTGACAATATAAGTGTATTATAACTGAAGCACGGCTTGAGTATAACTGCATATTCACAAATGCTATATAATATTTCCACAATATAGTTCTTTTTTAACAGGTAGCAAAAGTTGGGCAGTGAAGGTGCATGAATGGAGCATACATACATTTGTTTGTGATTTTTTTTCTATAAAGCATAACAAATGAAACAAATTTCCTTGTTTTGGAAAGATGACTTAAACATAGGTTATTCAAACTTAGTCCATATGTTTTAACTAATGAAACTATTCCAGTTACAAGTTCAAAATACTTTTCTGCAGTTAGCAATACATTACTATCAAAATGCTACACATTTGTAGTAGTACTGGTGCTGTTTGACATAAAACTACCCTTTTGTAATAATTGTTTTGCATGTTGTAGTTGTGCTCAGAAAGTGGTCATAGAAAACTAATTCCTATTCTCATGCAAATTTTAGTACAACTACTTGATACTAAATTTAATCAAACCAATTTACCATTCTATTAGGGAAAGGGGTTGCACTAAGATGCAACACTGTCAGTTTGTAGCACTCAGGTTTTGTGAGACATCAACTACCACTACTTAAAAACAATAAGATAAATGCCACTTACCCATTTCTGATGAGTATTCAGTTATGCCATGATTGAGAATTCACTAGCCCCAACTTCAAAAACCACCCAATGGTAACAGAAATTTTCAAAGCATTTTGTCTTGGAAAGATATGAAGATGGATGTCAAAAATAGCAGAATTATCAGCACTTTTAAACCAACAAATCAATGTTTTAAGACAGAGTTTTCTAAGTACTGGTACCTATTACTTAGCAGAGGTATTAGGTTATGCTGATAACTTGGTCACTATTTGAAGGAGCAGGAGGGCCATGAAGGAATCATTCTTGGTGACAGATGATGCCTTTAATAAAATGGACTTTCATATAAACCACTATAAAACCGAGTACACGGGAGCAGGAAAACCTTGGACACCAAATATGCTGTCTTCTATCAATATTCGGGTAGACAATTTTAGTAACCTGGGACAATGATGTGTCTGAGGAAACTGAAGAGAGACTTATAACAGCAAATATTGCTTATTGCTTCCTTTTAAAACACTTACAAAGTAGATTTTTAACTACGAATACAGAACATTTCTAAAAAAAGTCTGGTAATACTCAGTCCTTGACAGTGACAAAAAGGGATGAGAGTGTTTAGAAGGATGATTTTGAAGCTACATTTGAGAATTGACTGTGGTGGAGGAGGCACTTTAACCATGAACCATATGACATATATAAAGAGCCACTGCTTATATCATTAATAGCTGTAATAAAAAATTTACATGCTTTACAATAATTAAGTCATAATGACAGGGTGCCTATAGTGGCATCACCAAAAAAGTTGTAATATGGTTATGTACTATACCATAAAACTAACTTAATTCACTTAGCCATCAACAGAAACTAATGACTCAATTTGTATTCATTAATGTTTATATGGTGCACTTATTTAGTATGGAATTCATTAGTAGAGCAGCTTGTACAAATTGTATATACAGGGTTCACACTATTTTTCATATTTTGATTTCCCTGACTTTCCATGACAATATTAATGCTTGATGCCTTTACTTGGTGAAAATCCATTGTAAATTATAGTAAAAAATAAAACCATAAAATAGTTTTAGTGATTTTCACTCGTCAATTTATTAAAATTATAAATCCATGACAGCTGTTTCGGATTTATAATTTTAATAAATTGACGAGTGAAAATCACTAAAACTATTTTATGGTTTTATTTTTTACTATAATTTACATGACAATATTGAGAACTTTTCTCTGACAATCGAGATTTTTGAATATGGTACTGTAAATTTTTTCCAAATATCTTTAAATATATTGAAATCAGAAGGTGATAAGTTTTGTGAAGTTTAAAGGAAATAAATAATCAAAACTATGCAATTTTGTTTAATTGATTTTTTTTTAATTGGCCTCCACCATCCCCATAGCCGTCCAACGCTCTCCTTGTTATTTTATTTGTGTCATATTTGACAAAACATTACATATTACAAATTAAGAACAATACAGAGACAATTGTTTTCATTCTGTTCTAGTTACATAAAGTATATAAACTCAAAATTCAAACAAATCAGTAAAGCTAATTCGATTTCTTCTTCTCCAGCATCTGAATCTTTGCTTTTATGGCATCTTCTTCTTTAGCTGTCTGAAGTTTCAGTATCTTACTTTGTTCTTCAAGTTTTTTTATCTCTAAGGAAATTTTCCTTTTTTCAACTCGTTTCTTTTCTGCTTCTTTCTGATTTTGTTTAGATTCCTTAAGATACTCTTCGTATCTTCTATGAGCAGCCCTTACATGTGTTAGCATTGTATAGGTGATGGGAATCTTTTCAATGTTTTCATAGAACCTGATTGCATTTTCAACAGTTCTTTGAGCAATGAGACTGTGTTCAGTTAAGTTTTCTATTAATAAGTTTTTATTGATAGAAAATCCACTTTCCACTGTTGCATTTCCATGTGAAAATATTAGACCAAGCTTCACAATATTCCACAGCTCTAAGTAATGTTGGTTTCCTAACAGCATTGATGAAAAGAAATCATCAAGTCTTACACTTGCTCTACTTTCAAAAAATTGTTTGATGTTAAGCTCAAGACAGGAATGGGCTTCCCCACAAAAGGAAGAGCATTACCCTTTGGCCCTCTCTGCAACATCTGTAATTCTATTGTTAATATAAAATTCATCTAGCAGCAATGTGAATCTTATTTTGCCCTGTTGTGGTTGATGATAAATAAGACCAGGATCCAAAGATGATAGTCCCTGGACAATTTTATATTTTAGAGGACATCTTTCCAATATTTTCTCTGTCATTTTAATTAAGACAGTTTGACATTCCAGTTTAAATCTTAGGATCTCAGCTTCATTTGCTGTAACTTCTTTAAGAATTTTTTTTGTCTGGAAGCCTATGTCAATGTTTTTTACTTCACGTAAATTTTCTTTGTCATTCAGATCAAGGGAAAAAAGTTTGCTCACTGATGTAGGTATTTTACTGGTCTTTACAAATCTTTCCATCAAATTTTGCAAAAGACTTTGTAGATCTGCATATAAGAAAGGAGCAAGAGGCTCAGAGGTTTGAAATTTTATTAAAAATGGCTCACATTCTTGAGAAATTGCCTTAAAAAATGCCAATTTACATTTTAAAACCCCATCTTTAGTTTGAGTTGCAACGTTTTTCAAAGGCTTAGTATGAAGTAATTTCTGGTTATCAATATATTTCTTGATATCATCAAAAATGGTTAAAACTCTATCAATAGAGGGAACATTCTCAAGCCACCTGGTTGTACAATGTTTTAGAGGAAACAATGTTTTTCCAGTAAGAGATGTAAATTGTGCACAATGGGCTGGAGAATCATGAAATACGAGGTTTGTTCAAAAAAAGACCGGACTTTTGTCATACAAACTTTATTACTGTAATTACAACATTAAAAATGTTTGTCCCCTTCAAAGTACTCCCCCCTGCTTGCAACACACCACTCCCATCGTTTCTGCCACTGTTGGAATGCTCCCTGGAACTCGTTTTGTGAGATGGTGCGTAGTTGTCTCTGCGAATTCTGTTGAATCTCGTCAACACTTTGAAAACGACGTCCTTTCAGGGTGGTTTTCAATTTTGGAAACAGGAAAAAGTCCGCGGGGGTCAAGTCTGGAGAGTACGGAGGGTGAGGAAGGACGGCTATTTCGTTACAGGCCAAAAATTGGCTGACTAGCAGAGATGAGTGGCTTGGCGCGTTGTCGTGATGCAACACCCAGCTCTTGTTTTTCCACAGCTCAGGCCTCTTCCGGCGCACATCTTTCCACAAAAACGCCTTAAAACTTGTACGTAGAACTCCTTGTTAACAGTCTGACCCTGTGGCACGAATTCGTGGTGGACTACTCCTCGATAATCAAAAAAAATAATCAACTTCAAGTTTGACGACATTTTTCCAATCCATTGTGACGATTGCGCCTTGGTTTCGATGTCGTAGCCATAAACCCATGTTTTGTCTCCTGTTATGATGGTTTTTATGAAGTTTTTGTCGGTACTGGCACGATCAAGCAGCTCTTGGCTGATCTTGACACGGTTCTCCTTCTGGTCGTCGGTCAACAGACGTGGCACGAGTTTTGCAGAGACACGATGCATGCCAAGTTTTACGGTCAAAATTTCATGGCACGACCCGATGCTGTGCCGACTTCCTCAGCAACCTCTCGCACAGTCAAACGACAATTTGCACGAATCACAGAACGAACAGCATCGATGTTTTCTTCGTTTGTTGACGTTGAAGGTCGTCCCGATCTTGACTCTTCCTCAATCGATGTTCTGCCCGATTTAAAACGTTTGTACCACTCGTGACACTGCGAACGGCTCATACAGTCTTCCTTATAGGTTTGCTGAAGCAAAGCCCACGTTTCAGTAAATGTTTTGTCGGTCTTGCAGCAAAATTTCATACAAACGCGCTGCTACATAAAATCTTTCATCTTTACTTCGCAGAACGGTGAATGCACGTGTTTACTTCGACAGTTTTATGCCGCCAACTAATACTAATAGAACGACGTAACAATCGGGGTTAAGTTGCCAAAGGTGGCCGCTAGGCGCCACCACATGTCGGAACACGCTCCGTACACTGATCGGAGCGCTATTTTAAAAGTCCTGTCTTTATTTGAACAAACCTCGTATATAGTAAACATCATGTAGATAACTATCCACATCCCACTTGACGGCCTGCAGCCCAGTTTTTACTGTACCATTTATAACATGTAGGCCACAAACTCCACCATTTATCAGTAATTTCCCATTAGGATCATCTTCTTTTATTCTTTCACCCAACTTTTTCAGGAAACTTAAATTGACATTGGGTCCATCCATAAAAACTTGGAGAACTTTTTTTAATTGCAATGGATGGATTCCTTTGATGAAATTGTCCAAAAGATCTTGTGCTGTAGCTCTGTCCAAAAATACACTGTTGAAATATTCACTTTGCACTCTACTTCTATTAATGTCAAAATATTTTACAAATATGTCCATCTGACCCATTTGAATGACTTTGTTGAGAGACTCATCAAAACATATGACAAAAGCATCACTCTGACTTATTCGATTTTTCATTTCATGAAAAAAATATGGAGAAAGACCATGATTAATGAGATATTTGCATTTGTAGCTCCCATTTTGAAGTTTGAAGCTATGGTACTGTCAGAAAACATCAATTTGAATAAATCACCTATATCTGAACATGTATTTAGTGAAATTTTGCTATTTACAACCTTCAGAGCCCAAAGAATTTCTGCTCTTGTGGTATCATCCCTAATGCAAAAAGATGTAACTGACTGTTGATTAGGTTTGGAGGATGATACTTCAGAAGGCAAGTTTGAAACTTCAATATTTTGTCGACTTGTTGATGGCATTACTTCATATCTAGTCTCACTTTCACTATTTTTTGGTTCACTACATTTAGGTGTGAATGTAGTGAAAAACGTTTTTAAGGATGGTTGTGTCTCTTGAGTTTTCATGAAATTCAAATGTGTTTTACCCTTTGAATGTGACACTACAGCTTGGCGCCCCATATTAGATAAATCAAATGTTTTTATACAAATTTTGCAGAAAGCTTGGGTACTTTCAGGTCCTTTACTTAACCAGCCAACAAACTCAGGATTCCACCTAGAGTCCAACCACAGATCACTGAACTTAGTTTTCCTTATAGCCATGTTTCACTCTCAGATTGATAAATTGTTGATATATCAGGAATAAACAAACCAATTATAAACATTGAATTTAACTTAAAAATGATTCGAACACTAAAAATTAAAATGTCACCTTTAAATAAAGGTAGTATTTATATAGCCACCAGTAATAAGTAGATTGGTACATATATATATATATATATATATATATATATATACACACACACACACACACACACACACACAACCCCCTTTGTTTTTGGCAACAACTGAACCAAACAAGTACAGTATTAACAATAAGAATATTAGGTAAAATAAAAAATGTGTAAGCTTACTAGAAAGCAAAATTGTATCAATACGCATTGTAATAGTACCATGTTATAACACACTTACACACTAGTACTCCAATTCAGCTGATGTCACAAGACAGTTAAAAACAATCAACACTTCTAATGAATGTAGATCTGTGTATTCTCCTTTTTTTGCAAAAACCACAATAAGAGAATCCGGTGAAAACTTCCCTGACATTTTTCTGAAAACTAGCTGATTTCCCTGACTTTCGACATATTTCAAATAGTTTCCCTGACCTTTTTTTATTTCTCTGACATTCCCTGTCTTTCCAGTTAACTGTGAACCATGATATAACATGATTTAATACATTTCACTAACAGATTTGCTGTGTGTGTGTGTGATCATGCTGTGTTTGAATTTATGTGATCATGTGACGTTGTGGTTATCGAACTCTACTGCATGCTCCGGAGGTAACAGGTTGATAACGAGATTGTGTGGCTGTCTGTCTAATTCACAGTAGAAAAATAATTTCTACCATTTGCTACAAAAACAGTTTTTTGTAACAAATTATAGTATAGAGTCCAGAAGGCTCACTAATGTAATGCTTTTTTTTATAAAGTTACTCTTGTTCTGTTTGAGGTTACTCATGGGTGACTTGGGGATCTTCTACTTGAACTAACTTTCTTAAGAAAGTAGAAGGGCTGTCCAGAAAGTAATTTGTGTTTTGGAATAAATACATCAAAAAATGAGAGAAAAATGTTTAATAGCATAGTTGAAAACTATTCTTAAACTATTTTTCCATATAGCCTCCATTCAAGTTCAGACACATATCATAATAATTTACAAGTTTTTGAATGTCATCATAAAAATGTCTGCTTGTGATTTCAGCCATTCATTAATGCCTGCTGTCAACTCTTCACTGCCTTCAAAGCATTGTGTTGGCAGCCATATATTCATATACATGAACAGGTGGCCAACATCCCATGTGGGTGATTGCTTGGTGCCTGATTAGGGCTGTATGGAGGATGATTGAAAATCTCCCAACCAAACTGTCCCAAACGTTCTTGCGTTTAAGCTGCAGTATGAGGTCGGGCATTGTCGTGGATGAACAATACCCTGGAGCTCAAATTAGCGTCACCTGTTTCGACTGCTCTCCACAGCTTCACAGCTTTCTAAGGTTTCACAGTAACCCCCAGAGTTGATTGTGGTACCTCATTCCATGAACTCTACCAGCAGTACCCCTTATCTGTACCAAAAAAAAAAACTGTCATCACAATTTTCCTTGCTGAAAATTAATCGATTTTCTGATTAAAAAATTGCTGATTAAAAAAAATCAATTAAACAAAATTGCATAGTTTTGATTATTTATTTCCTTTAAACTTCACAAAACTTATCACCTTCTGATTTCAATATATTTAAAGATATTTGGAAAAAAATTACAGTACCATATTCAAAAATCTCGATTGTCAGAGAAAAGTTCTCAATATTGTCATGTAAATTATAGTAAAAAATAAAACCATAAAATAGTTTTAGTGATTTTCACTCGTCAATTTATTAAAATTATAAATCCGAAACAGCTGTCATGGATTTATAATTTTAATAAATTGACGAGTGAAAATCACTAAAACTATTTTATGGTTTTATTTTTTACTAAAATATAATGGATTTTCACCAAGTAAAGGCATCAAGCATTAATATTGTCATGGAAAGTCAGGGAAATCAAAATATGAAAAATAGTGTGAACCCTGTATATACAATTTGTACAAGCTGCTCTACTAATGAATTCCATACTAAATAAGTGCACCATATAAACATTAATGAATACAAATTGAGTCATTAGTTTCTGTTGATGGCTAAGTGAATTAAGTTAGTTTTATGGTATAGTACATAACCATATTAAAACTTTTTTGGTGATGCCACTATAGGCACCCTGTCATTATGACTTAATTATTGTAAAGCATGTAAATTTTTTATTACAGCTATTAATGATATAAGCAGTGGCTCTTTATATATGTCATATGGTTCATGGTTAAAGTGCCTCCTCCACCACAGTCAATTCTCAAATGTAGCTTCAAAATCATCCTTCTAAACACTCTCATCCCTTTTTGTCACTGTCAAGGACTGAGTATTACCAGACTTTTTTTAGAAATGTTCTGTATTCATAGTTAAAAATCTACTTTGTAAGTGTTTTAAAAGGAAGCAATAAGCAATATTTGCTGTTATAAGTCTCTCTTCAGTTTCCTCAGGCACATCATTGTCCCAGGTTACTAAAATTGTCTACCCGAATATTGATAGAAGACAGCATATTTGGTGTCCAAGGTTTTCCTGCTCCCGTGTACTCGGTTTTATAGTGGTTTATATGAAAGTCCATTTTATTAAAGGCTTCATCTGTCACCAAGAATGATTCCTTCATGGCCCTCCTGCTCCTTCAAATAGTGACCAAGTTATCAGCATAACCTAATACCTCTGCTAAGTAATAGGTACCAGTACTTAGAAAACTCTGTCTTAAAACATTGATTTGTTGGTTTAAAAGTGCTGATAATTCTGCTATTTTTGACATCCATCTTCATATCTTTAATTTAACGTGTAAATTTGGCAGTAAAATTCAAGTCAAACTTCACAGAGCCATAAGTTTTATAGACAAAATGCTTTGAAAATTTCTGTTACCATTGGGTGGTTTTTGAAGTTGGGGCTAGTGAATTCTCAATCATGGCATAACTGAATACTCATCAGAAATGGGTAAGTGGCATTTATCTTATTGTTTTTAAGTAAATATCACTATAATATTGACGACTCGGAACACTAAGTTTTTTATAAGTAAAAACGTAAAGTTTTACCTTACAGCCTAAACCAGCTTTCATCTATAGAAGGCTTCATCAGAGGCTGTCGTTAGTAGCGCTGTTCGTCTTGTTGTTGGTGACGAGATAGTTTTTCGAAAGATCGAAGCTGTGTGTGTGTGGTGAGATGTGTTCGAATAATGCGTGCGATTTGAATTGTGTCTGTTCGTTTAGGATGTCATTTTTATTCATTTTTGTGTGTTTGTATATTTCTAATTGTTCTAGAGTGTCTAGTTTTCGGCCTTTTGTGTGTACATGTAGTATGTTCATGTTATTGTCAATGTTTTTATATGTGTGGTTTGCTTCAATGAGGTGGTTTGCGAAGGTAGATTCTTTAGTGGTGTGGAGTGCTTTTGTGTGTTCAATGTATCTCTGTTTGAAGCTACGTCCTGTCTGGCCTATATAGAATTTATTGCAATTTGAACAAATTAGCTTATATACACCGGGTAGATCGAATTTGTTTTGTGCTTTGGGCATGCGTTTTGATAGTGTGTGTTCTGTTTTGTTAGTAGTTTTGAAAGCGATTCTGTATCCTGCTTTTTTGAATTTGTGGGCCCACGAACAGCGCTACTAACGACAGCCTCTGATGAAGCCTTCTATAGGTGAAAGCCGGTTTAGGCTGTAAGGTAAAACTTTACGTTTTTACTTATAAAAAACTTAGTGTTCCGAGTCGTCAATATTATAGTGATATTTAGTTAAGTAACGGACACGTCATGGACAACGAAATCCAAGTTTTTAAGTAGTGGTAGTTGATGTCTCACAAAACCTGAGTGCTACAAACTGACAGTGTTGCATCTTAGTGCAACCCCTTTCCCTAATAGAATGGTAAATTGGTTTGATTAAATGTAGTATCAAGTAGTTGTACTAAAATTTGCATGAGAATAGGAATCAGCTTTCTATGACCACTTTCTGAGCACAACTACAACATGCAAAACAATTATTACAAAAGGGTAGTTTTATGTCGAACAGCACCAGTACTACTACAAATGTGTAGCATTTTGATAGTAGTTGTCTTGATTATTCATCTCTTCTTTCACAGCACTAACACTTAACTAAAAATGAACTTTTTTCATGTGAAACTTACTAATTTTATTGGACGCGTTTTGGCTTAGTATCCGCCTTCTTCAACTTTGGTAACAGACTTCCAGCATTTTGTAACGGTTGTGTGGAAGGTGAAGTGGGGGTGGTGTGTGGAGGAAGGGGATTGGCGCGGGGATTCAACTTACTGTTTGATTTTGATAGTAATGTATTGCTAACTGCAGAAAAGTATTTTAAACTTGTAACTGGAATAGTTTCATTAGTTAAAACATATGGACTAAGTTTGAATAACCTATGTTTAAGTCATCTTTCCAAAACAAGGAAATTTGTTTCATTTGTTATGCTTTATAGAAAAAAAATCACAAACAAATGTATGTATGCTCCATTCATGCACCTTCACTGCCCAACTTTTGCTACCTGTTAAAAAAGAACTATATTGTGGAAATATTATATAGCATTTGTGAATATGCAGTTATACTCAAGCCGTGCTTCAGTTATAATACACTTATATTGTCAGACAAATGGTTACGGAAGGAGTAGAAAGGAAATCAAACGGCCATTCTATATTATTGTGACGTCAAACTGTGCTACATCTGAAACAGCACACCACAACTATTGGCCAGATAGCATGAGACAATGTTTGGCACCAGTGCCAAATTTTTATATCTCTAAACAACTAGAAGTATTAAAAGTAAAAGTACTGAAAATATACAGATTACAGTTACTTCCATAATGTGCTATAGCACATAATACAAGTTGCCACTGTATTTTCACAATGAATACAGAAATTTACATGTACATGCTGTAGCAAAAGTAGATAAGAATCATATTGCCCACACACTCTAATTTTATTTTTCAGTAAATTTAATATACTGTTAACTTTTTATTATAATTAATTATATTATGTAGTTTATTTCTTAAATATGAACATTATGATTAGTATTATTACAAATACAAATATAATTATAAAGACAAGTTTTAGTAGCAGGTATTTGTATACCGGTAGTACTCACTAGATCTCATGCTATGTTAATCAACACAGGATATACATTGTATTCTGATGACAGCTTTAGATTTTTAAGGCCAGCGTCAAATAATTTTGGTGACAGATGTCCAAGTAACAGACTCTTGGTAAAGGTATTTAATGTATAGTATAAAATAGAATATTTACCAAAAATTTATGTTGTGTTCCCCTTCAAGTTCTGTATCCTACTTTGTAGCAAATTATGTGTGTGTGTGTGTGTGTGTGTGTGTAGGGGGTTAAAGCACTCTGTTTAAAATATAGCTAAGAACCCATAGTGCTAACAATTTTAACAATGTAATAGTTTGTTTGCACAAATGTTGTTTGTTAGAAATGTTTCAACAGGATCATTAAGCACTAATGGCCAAGTACCAGGGGACCGAGCTTAGCTCGGTTTCAAATAAAAAATAATTTTTTTAATAAGATTTTACATTTTTCTTTTTACATAACAAAACAAAAACAGATTTGCATTTTACAATATTAATTTAGAAATTGGAAATGAATTTTATGAAATTGCGAAACTAAAATAGTAATCTTATAACTCATCATGTAGGTTAACAAACATAATATATTTAAAAAATATATATATAGCAATGTATTTAAAAATTTAATTTTGTACAATATTTTATAAAAAAGTCATGTTGAAATCATCCAAGTTGTCTGGAATGTCCAAAAAAAGATGTTCATCATCAGTATCCATTATTATTATAATCAATATCATTCAATGTTTCTTTCCACACTATTTTACGAGTGTGTCGAGGATTTTCTTGTGGTAGCAAAACTTTTAAACTGCCTTTCCTTTTAACTCAGGAAAAAGCGACGTATAACATTCCATGCATAAAAACTGGTGTCCGTAAGTCAACACCAACGTACTCAAATGTTTGACCCTGGACCTTGTGAGCTGTCATAGAAAATGCCGGTCTTACGGGAAATTGATGTATTTGCATGGTACACCCGACCTTTGTTAGAATCCAATGTAATTCTTGGGATATGTACCTCTCGACCCGATTTTTCTCCAGCAATTATCTTAGCTTTGATAATGTTATTGCACAACTCTGTAATATTTAATTTAGTTCCATTGCAAAGCCCTTCTGTAATGTCTAAGTTTCGTAAAAGCATTATTATAGTATCTTTTTTCAACTTAAGTTCATGTGGCGGTAAATCGGCTATGTCAACAGAATTAAGGAAATCTTGTGCCGGTTCGAAGCCGGCGGTTGCAAAATATGAATTCTAGAAAGTTTTCATGGTTGTAATATGCGTGAGTGAGGCGCGGAGCCGGCCGTTACAAAATATTTTAGAAGGGTTCGTTTATGTGTAACATAACGTGAGGGTGCCGGGCGACCTTTGGTCGACGGTATGAGGTGAGCGGCGCGGTGTGCGGTTGCGCGCGCAGCTCGTCCAGTGCGGTGGAAATTGTATGCAGCTGAGGCGAGTCAACGCTTAGCCTCGCACACAGAGTTCTTCCCCCTTCGTCTCCGCTCTTTGTATTCGTTTCTGCGCAGTTGAATTTCTCTATAGGATGGAGTAGAGAATAAAACGACTTCCCGGTAAGATTTAATTATTTTCATTAGTTGTGTGGATATTTAATAACAAGATTTATGCTATCGTGTGAAGTACGTATTTATGTGTGTGTGCGACCTGACAAATTAATGTAAGAGAAACTCATTTTTTTTTCTGTTGTATGTAACGCCCTTTGTATAGCCATGCCTTATTATTTTCTGTTATAATGCGGGAAGTTTCAAGAGTCATTCTCAGAGTAAAAGTGCTTTACATAAAAAAAAATTAATCACACAGACTTGGTGTGCAGTCAGGTAGTGATATGTGTCGGGGCATGTAGCATACTGTCACCGTCTTTGTTAATTATGTTCACAAATAGAGAATGAAGTGTGAGAGCTTCTGTGTATGAAACTTAATTGAAGGTAAAACATTCTCAATGCTGTGAGTGACTTGCTGTTAAAATTTTTTTGACCAAATTATGATTACTGCTCTGCACGTGGCCGGTTTAACCTGCAAAATTTTGTCGAAGCATGTTGACTGAGTACAGTTCACTTTATATTATGCCACAATTTAATAAGTTCTGTTCATAATGCAAATTCACTTATTCCATAGCTGAATGTAGACTATTTAAGCAGGTTGTAAAAACTTTAATTAATTAATTTTGTGCCTTTGGTGAGAGTTAGCTGGCGGCCCGTTAAGAGGTTAATTACCTTAACTCGGGTGTACATTCTTATAGACTGTTCTCTAATTTACTTGAATTCTTAGGGTTCTCGCCCTAAGTCGGGTTCCTGGCTGGCTGTGAGCCGAACATCTGCTCAAGCTGTGGACCATGTCAGGATCGCCTACGAAGAGGGAGACGGAGATCGAATTCCTACGTTGCACTCGCCAGCACTTATGAGGTGACATTTATGCTTTTTCTTTTTTGGGGGGCCGAACCGGCAGTGTGCCTGTTTTATGAGAATAACTTAGATGCCCGGGTACCACGTGTCCAGACTCTATTTGGGAAGTGAACTGTGATCATGACTCTGAACACTTTAACTTAAAATTTCATATACCTTTTATAACTCAGTTAAGTAACACTAAATGCTATGTCTGTAAGTGCGTGCTGCACTGCGAGAGCGCGCCATAGAGAGATTTTAATCTTGTACCATTTTTATTGTTGCATCCGATTTACTCTTTCAAATTTAATTATTGCTCAGTAGTTCTGTTCCGGCTGGAACAGCTGCGTATAAATTTTTAATTTGGCTAGGGATTTCATATTTAAGGGCTGGGGACTTTCCGGTGGGTTTTTTTTGGGGACTTTTTTTTTAGGTTTACCATATGGGACTTAGTTTTCTGACACGCTGGTACAACTTCAGACAGGTTGATTGCCTGTCAACTTTTGTCAACTACATGTGGGCGCGCTCCCACAGATGCCGGAGCACAACCACCTTATTGTATTCTTTTTCTAATTATTTTATACAGTTATCTGAGGCTCATCGAAACGATTTATTAATGTTCTTGAAATATTTTAGCCGATTTTGCCCCTTGCACAAGGGCTAAGCTGATTGTTTTCTTAACTGGCAAACACATATGGCTTGACTTCACACGTAGAGAAGTTGCTGTTTAATTTTGAATATTAACTGGTTTTCATCCTCTTCTTTTTGGGTAAATTAAATAGATATACATATTGTCAAAATCTTCTGAAATTGTAAAGCCTCAATCAATTAATTTCTGTTATTAAAGTACATAAGGATTTAATTCCTTTTTGGGAATTTTGTGAAGTCAATACTGTCTAGAATTTTATAAACACTGTCTGGAAGTAGGTGAGGAGTTTGTTAACATTACCTGGTGCTGTGAACGGAACAAAGGTTCACACACTCATCATGGGTCATTAATAAACGGAATGCTAGACAAATGGGTGGTCCAGTTTCATTTATGCGGCATGAATTATTCGTCTTTAAAGGGGTTGGAGTTTATGTTATCCTACTGAACGGGTTGCCGACGGGCATATATTTTATTACTGCCGGGGCATAAGATGATAGTTGCTTTACCCAGTGGGTGGGTGCGTTACAGGGGCATGCGTGTTGAAAGTAAGTTGTAACCACTTTAAGTTCTGGTCCCAGGTAGTCTGTTGCTCAGCGTGATAGGCAATAAGTGCGGACCGTAGATTCCTTTTGAACCTCTCCGCATGGGACGGCTGCGGGTAATACGGGGAAGTGGTTACATGCTTGATGCCATTGGCGAAGCACATTCGCCGAAAGTCGCCAGAAATAAATTGTGGACCATTGTCCGAGACAATGATGGCCGGAAGACCGAAGTGCTGAAATACATGACTCTGGAGCGCGTTTATGGTCAATCGAGCAGTTGCCTGCCGTAAGGGCAGTAGCCAGGCAAACTTCGAAAAAGCATCCACACAGACAAGTAGGTAAGCATTACCTGACTTGCTACGTGGGAAGGGTCCCACGTAGTCGATGAATAGCTTCTCCATCGGTCTGCTCGCCACATCAGATGACAACAGCCCCAACTTTGTGTTTTGGGCAGGCTTGCTTAAGCCACAGAGATGACATGCCTTCACCCGAGTTGCTATGTCCCTATCCATGCCCTTCCAGATGAAGTTTTTCCTAATACTGGAAATGGTCTTCAGTTACTATCACAATTCCCCGGTAGGTGGACATAAGGGAATTTCGAAGACCGAACTTTCTTTGGTCTTTCTTCTCTGTCCCTCGCTGCTGTGGGCTGGCCCTGATCAGGTCAGCGTGCAGCAACCGCACACTTACACTATACACCTCTTCTTTCGTCTCTTTCGTTTTCCCTTCTGAGCCTCTGTTCTCCTGGGAGCGGGTTTGCCTAGCCACCTTACCCACGATGTCCACCGGAATTTTCAGTTGGGAGTACACTGTAGGGTACTTTCCCGAGTTTCAGAGTGGGGCAACCGGGTTGCCCTTTCGGGGTGGGGGTGTGCCGGTTCGAAGCCGGCGGTTGCAAAATATGAATTCTAGAAAGTTTTCATGGTTGTAATATGCGTGAGTGAGGCGCGGAGCCGGCCGTTACAAAATATTTTAGAAGGGTTCGTTTATGTGTAACATAACGTGAGGGTGCCGGGCGACCTTTGGTCGACGGTATGAGGTGAGCGGCGCGGTGTGCGGTTGCGCGCGCAGCTCGTCCAGTGCGGTGGAAATTGTATGCAGCTGAGGCGAGTCAACGCTTAGCCTCACACACAGAGTTCTTCCCCCTTCGTCTCCGCTCTTTGTATTCGTTTCTGCGCAGTTGAATTTCTCTATAGGATGGAGTAGAGAATAAAACGACTTCCCGGTAAGATTTAATTATTTTCATTAGTTGTGTGGATATTTAATAACAAGATTTATGCTATCGTGTGAAGTACGTATTTATGTGTGTGTGCGACCTGACAAATTAATGTAAGAGAAACTCATTTTTTTTTCTGTTGTATGTAACGCCCTTTGTATAGCCATGCCTTATTATTTTCTGTTATAATGCGGGAAGTTTCAAGAGTCATTCTCAGAGTAAAAGTGCTTTACATAAAAAAAAATTAATCACACAGACTTGGTGTGCAGTCAGGTAGTGATATGTGTCGGGGCATGTAGCATACTGTCACCGTCTTTGTTAATTATGTTCACAAATAGAGAATGAAGTGTGAGAGCTTCTGTGTATGAAACTTAATTGAAGGTAAAACATTCTCAATGCTGTGAGTGACTTGCTGTTAAAATTTTTTTGACCAAATTATGATTACTGCTCTGCACGTGGCCGGTTTAACCTGCAAAATTTTGTCGAAGCATGTTGACTGAGTACAGTTCACTTTATATTATGCCACAATTTAATAAGTTCTGTTCATAATGCAAATTCACTTATTCCATAGCTGAATGTAGACTATTTAAGCAGGTTGTAAAAACTTTAATTAATTAATTTTGTGCCTTTGGTGAGAGTTAGCTGGCGGCCCGTTAAGAGGTTAATTACCTTAACTCGGGTGTACATTCTTATAGACTGTTCTCTAATTTACTTGAATTCTTAGGGTTCTCGCCCTAAGTCGGGTTCCTGGCTGGCTGTGAGCCGAACATCTGCTCAAGCTGTGGACCATGTCAGGATCGCCTACGAAGAGGGAGACGGAGATCGAATTCCTACGTTGCACTCGCCAGCACTTATGAGGTGACATTTATGCTTTTTCTTTTTTGGGGGGCCGAACCGGCAGTGTGCCTGTTTTATGAGAATAACTTAGATGCCCGGGTACCACGTGTCCAGACTCTATTTGGGAAGTGAACTGTGATCATGACTCTGAACACTTTAACTTAAAATTTCATATACCTTTTATAACTCAGTTAAGTAACACTAAATGCTATGTCTGTAAGTGCGTGCTGCACTGCGAGAGCGCACCATAGAGAGATTTTAATCTTGTACCATTTTTATTGTTGCATCCGATTTACTCTTTCAAATTTAATTATTGCTCAGTAGTTCTGTTCCGGCTGGAACAGCTGCGTATAAATTTTTAATTTGGCTAGGGATTTCATATTTAAGGGCTGGGGACTTTCCGGTGGGTTTTTTTTGGGGACTTTTTTTTTAGGTTTACCATATGGGACTTAGTTTTCTGACACGCTGGTACAACTTCAGACAGGTTGATTGCCTGTCAACTTTTGTCAACTACATGTGGGCGCGCTCCCACAGATGCCGGAGCACAACCACCTTATTGTATTCTTTTTCTAATTATTTTATACAGTTATCTGAGGCTCATCGAAACGATTTATTAATGTTCTTGAAATATTTTAGCCGATTTTGCCCCTTGCACAAGGGCTAAGCTGATTGTTTTCTTAACTGGCAAACACATATGGCTTGACTTCACACGTAGAGAAGTTGCTGTTTAATTTTGAATATTAACTGGTTTTCATCCTCTTCTTTTTGGGTAAATTAAATAGATATACATATTGTCAAAATCTTCTGAAATTGTAAAGCCTCAATCAATTAATTTCTGTTATTAAAGTACATAAGGATTTAATTCCTTTTTGGGAATTTTGTGAAGTCAATACTGTCTAGAATTTTATAAACACTGTCTGGAAGTAGGTGAGGAGTTTGTTAACATTACCTGGTGCTGTGAACGGAACAAAGGTTCACACACTCATCATGGGTCATTAATAAACGGAATGCTAGACAAATGGGTGGTCCAGTTTCATTTATGCGGCATGAATTATTCGTCTTTAAAGGGGTTGGAGTTTATGTTATCCTACTGAACGGGTTGCCGACGGGCATATATTTTATTACTGCCGGGGCATAAGATGATAGTTGCTTTACCCAGTGGGTGGGTGCGTTACAGGGGCATGCGTGTTGAAAGTAAGTTGTAACCACTTTAAGTTCTGGTCCCAGGTAGTCTGTTGCTCAGCGTGATAGGCAATAAGTGCGGACCGTAGATTCCTTTTGAACCTCTCCGCATGGGACGGCTGCGGGTAATACGGGGAAGTGGTTACATGCTTGATGCCATTGGCGAAGCACATTCGCCGAAAGTCGCCAGAAATAAATTGTGGACCATTGTCCGAGACAATGATGGCCGGAAGACCGAAGTGCTGAAATACATGACTCTGGAGCGCGTTTATGGTCAATCGAGCAGTTGCCTGCCGTAAGAGCAGTAGCCAGGCAAACTTCGAAAAAGCATCCACACAGACAAGTAGGTAAGCATTACCTGACTTGCTACGCGGGAAGGGTCCCACGTAGTCGATGAATAGCTTCTCCATCGGTCTGCTCGCCACATCAGATGACAACAGCCCCAACTTTGTGTTTTGGGCAGGCTTGCTTAAGCCACAGAGATGACATGCCTTCACCCGAGTTGCTATGTCCCTATCCATGCCCTTCCAGATGAAGTTTTTCCTAATACTGGAAATGGTCTTCAGTTACTATCACAATTCCCCGGTAGGTGGACATAAGGGAATTTCGAAGACCATTTCCAGTATTAGGAAAAACTTCATCTGGAAGGGCATGGATAGGGACATAGCAACTCGGGTGAAGGCATGTCATCTCTGTGGCTTAAGCAAGCCTGCCCAAAACACAAAGTTGGGGCTGTTGTCATCTGATGTGGCGAGCAGACCGATGGAGAAGCTATTCATCGACTACGTGGGACCCTTCCCGCGTAGCAAGTCAGGTAATGCTTACCTACTTGTCTGTGTGGATGCTTTTTCGAAGTTTGCCTGGCTACTGCCCTTACGGCAGGCAACTGCTCGATTGACCATAAATGCGCTCCAGAGTCATGTATTTCAGCACTTCGGTCTTCCGGCCATCATTGTCTCGGACAATGGTCCACAATTTATTTCTGGCGACTTTCGGCGAATGTGCTTCGCCAATGGCATCAAGCATGTAACCACTTCCCCGTATTACCCGCAGCCGTCCCATGCGGAGAGGTTCAATAGGAATCTACGGTCCGCACTTATTGCCTATCACGCTGAGCAACAGACTACCTGGGACCAGAACTTAAAGTGGTTACAATCTGAAGTGAATTGAAGAGCTCCTTCTGGTTGATCTTTTACAGAGTCGTAGCTGTGATAAATTTTGATATCTCCAGGTAGTTTTTCAATGATCTCAGCATTAATTTTTGTTACGTCTCTGTTCAAAGGAGCAATTATAGCTCTGTCTTTCATATCTTGAAATCTATTATTAGTAATACAGTTTCCAAAGACTTCATCAATTAGATTTCCATTAGAAAGAATATCTACTGGTAGCTCAATTTCGTCCATATTATTTACAGGCAACTCTCCGTTCCCGACCTTCAACAAATATTCAGCAAAATCTCTTTGCTCTGGATCTACACGCATATTTTCAGTCAAAGAAAAGAGATGGAAATGTTGCCAAAGGTTACTTCTTTTTATGCATAGATCTATCAGTTCACTTTTGTTGGCACGTTGTTGAACAGGCAAGCACTGTCGAAAATCTCCTCCAAAAACAACAATTTTTCCTCCAAATGGTAAATGTGGATTGCCCAGAGCGCGAAGCAATTGGTCCATATTATGCATTCCATACTTAGGTAACATGGGTGCTTCATCCATTAAAAAAACTTCAACTTGAGTGAGTTCCCTGCCTTTCAAAGATCCTGGTTTTATATTTGAAACAGATTCAGCAGTTAAAGGAACTTTAAGTCCAAATGTTTTGTGGGATGTTCGACCATTAGGAAGTAAGATAGACGCAATTCCAGTGAACGCCATGCACTTTACATTACAATTTCTTCCAGAAAGAATGTGGAATAGTGTCTTATAAATAAAAGTTTTTCCCGCACCACCAGGTCCATCAATAAAAAAGCATCTTTGCTCAAATTGACCTTCAGCAGCACTTAAAATTCGATCCACAATTTCTAATTGTCTTCCTCGAAGACGTTGATACATGCTTTCCCAAAATTCGGCGTATTCATCAACGTTTACTATTTCTTCATTCAACTGATTTTCGTAATTGTCTATATCGTCCATATTGTATCTCTGTACCCAGAAGCGGAAATTTTGACCTTCTGTAGCTTCTGTGTTCAATTTGTAAGCAATGATCCGATAAGCTCTTTTTATCACTTCTTCAATAGAAGTGTTATTAAGTCTGGCCTCTCTAATAAAGTCTTCGGCCAATTCTTCTTTGAACATATTCCATGAAGCCTTAGGATTTTCAGGAGCGCCAAGAATAAGAATTTGTGTGAATAGTGTTCTCATTACTGAAGGCATTTTTGACATGGCAGATTCTCTCAAACCTTCGACCCATTGTTGATCATCATATGTTAGTCCTCTAGCTAGGCAGGCTTGTTTATCTTGTTCCTTCTACCAATAAAAGGTCATCGAAGCTTGTAGCATCCTTGACGTGGTAGAGCAATAGCCGTAGATGGTAAAGCTCTGGTTGCGAAACAAAGTTTATGCTGTAACTCTACCAATAACTCGAAGGCGCCTGACCCTGGGCTGCCATTCACTGTTACTTCCTATCCACCTAAAGTGATCTGGCATCTGCCAATAATAATAATAATGTATTTCTTATTGATTTTCATTGTGGACTTGATTTTGTTGTTGCTGCTTCGAATGTGAATTATGTCTAAAGTAAGCTTCTAAAGTTGAACCTCTTTGACCTACGTCAGCTAAATCTTCCTGCGTCTGTTCAATATTTGCCATTCGATATTGTCCAGGTAGATGAATATCTAAACGTTGAACAGTGTGACTTTTTTTCTGGATTTAATAGCCAAAGAGACTCCAGCATGCCTCTGGAGGTGTGATGCATCGACCTTGCACATATGTTTCTGCTTCATTGTAATTTAATGTTCGTTGATCTTGAATTACCTTGACAAATGCACAGTCATGTCCCTTGTAAACATATTTATAAAGATATTTAACTGCTTTTATACTACCAACGTATTCTACATTAATATGGCAATTAAATTTTTTTAAAAAGGTAAGCGTTATATGAAGCAACATGGCGATTGTCTCTTGTTGTTCGTCTACCTTGACTACCCTTACGATAAACAGCATGATGATGTGAAAAGTCTGGACTGTTTGGATCCATTCTCGAATCATAACGAGGTCGATAATTGGTTTTTTCATCTTCAACTAAAGATGTAAAGTCTTTGAATGATTTTGGAAATCCGAAGCGAAACTTCATTTTTCCATCTTTATTGATCATACATGGAGCTTCTTGGTTATGCTCTCCACACGGATTATGTATCATCTATTTAATCATCAAATCTCACAGTATTGAGTCGTCGTCAGGAATTTCAGCAGAAATCAAGTCATCAAGCTCCTCGACGTTATATGTTTTGTCTTGAGAAGACATAACCAATAGCAAGTGCGTGTGGGGAAGACCTCGCTTTTGAAATTCTATAGTGTACACATAAGCTGCAACTTTACCAAAAATTTGTTTTTTATCCAAATCATCAATTAGTTCATGAAATTTTTTTTTTGCGACCCTTGCAACGATGTCAGGTCTATCTTGACCTGGTTGATTTAAAAGACTTTGATCATGGAATTGTATTCTTACTGGTTCCTTAATTTCTGACCAATCAGGATTGCATGTCATCATAATGAAATAATCCGGCGATCTTAGACGACGAACTAAGGCCATAGCATCTTCAAAATGTTCAGCGTAATATCTTGTAGATCCAGGAAATGAAGAAGGTAATATAAGTTTTTCCCCAACAGTAGCATTTTTTTGTTCAGCAAGTTGGTTTATGAAATTGGTAACTGAAGCGTAATTATCAGCAAGAATTTTTTTTTGATTAGCTTTAATCCAATCAATTCGATCTTTTATAACTCTTATAGCAGTATCAACGAGGTACTGTTGGAAAAGTTTACCACCATAATGTAGAGCGTTAAAATTTAGGAGACGCAGATCAGGACTTCTTATAGGATTCTCGAGTGGAAGAAATTGAGCAAATTGTGGCCGAAAAGCAATTCTATATTGAGCCAATTCAAGTCTTGTAAGGTGATGACGACTCGCATACGGAGTTCTTAATGGTAGATCTATGGAATATCCAAAAGTACCTTTGGGATAAAATAGAGGGTAAGTGAATGGCTCAACCCGTTGGTCGATGTTCCTCATTGTAACAATGGATTTACCTCTCTGTCGAATAACTAATTCATTATCTGGAAAACTTTGATCGGTATTCAAAGTGACCACGGCGCAAATATCATTTTGGAATGGAATGTTATACCTTCTGTGGTCTGCACCCTCGGGCAACGCAAAGAGAAGTTTCACGTAAGGTGGTTCAGTTCTTTCCTCAGCAGGACGCTGGTTCACTTCTTCTTCAACCTCTCGCATCATCATAAAACCTTGTACAAATGGATTTTGTGAGCGGATAATTCCTTCCAACAGGTTCATTAATGGGACACTAATTCCATTATTCAGTGGAATGTTGACACGTTCATTGACAGCATCTTCATTATCGAGGAAGTACATCTGTCCATATCGAGGTCGTTCAAACTCACCTTGTGAATTTTGAGTTGGATGAGCAGCCACGTTAATTTTATGATAAACATTCCCTGCTGCAATAAACGTATAAATTCCTCGATTGTTTATGGTTCGATTATCATCCACGGTAAATGAAGCCTTTGCGAAACATGCATTTAAATTACGTATTCTTTTATGAAATTTATCAGTTAATGGATGACAATGAAGAAATAGTCGCACCAACTCATTTGGAAATTTAGGTGGATGCAGCTCAATACGGCCATGCAAACAGCAGTCTCCGAAAGAATTTCTATGGGTTCGATTGCTAACACGTTCTTCTGTAAAATGCAAAGCGCAACAATGCAAGCAAGCAACATTAAAATTTCCTAATGTGTGATTGGATACATCAGAAGTGACAGCTAATTTGTATGTTCGTAAAGGGTTCAATAGCAGAGCTCTTTGACGTCTTTCATTCTGGCGACGTTGCTCCTCTAATCGCTGCTGACATCTTTCTTCATTTTCTTCAGCTCTTCTTTGACTTGCTCGTAATCGAATGATTAGAAGCCGTTGAGCTCTTTGCTCTGGTGACTCTTCAGCTCTCCTTTTACTTGCTCGCAATCGATCGTTTTCTTGCCGTCGTTCACGCTCTTCTGTTGATTCTGCCAATATTCTACGTTTATTATTTATCTCCCTTATTTGCTCACATAATTCTTGCGACTGGTAATCGTTAAGCTCCCTTAATACTTCATTTAGTCTATTCATACAATCATTCTTGGCACTTCGCACAGGTCTAGAAGTTGACACCTGATTTTCATGAATGACGTTAGTATTATTTTGAGGAACTTGTTTTTGGGCATTTGTTACTTCAGGAAGGGGAAGGTGTCTTGAAGTGGATGCCTGATTTTCATAAATAGCATTGATAGGATTATTTTCAGAAAGTTCGTCTCTGACATTTGTTATTTCCTGAAGAGGCTGTGGTAACTCATTTTCTTGCTATCTTTGTTGCGGTGGCCTTCAGTTATTAAAAATTTGCTGTTTAGGAGGTCGTCCGCGAGGCATCTAAAAAATAACATTTTCAGATTGCTTTTTTCTGCCAAAAATATTTAAAAACACTTGAGCATAAGACTGGAAGTATAAATAATGTTGCACAGTCCAATGCTTGGTGGGTGTGCACAGAATAGTAATATGTAACCTAAGGTGATGACACTTACCTTCTTAAAAACTATATAAATTACCAACCGAGCAAGAATTTGAGTCGCTTTGCACTTGCACAAACACTGTAATGGTTTTTTATTGTAAACAGATCACTGAGCAGAGAAAAATTGCAATTATTTTTTTATTTTACTGAGCAGATCTAACACTAAATAACTGATTGGAATAAAATCACTGTAAAAGACAAAGAAAATGATCACACAAATCGATTAATTTCTGAAATAGCTCACCTATAATTTTCAAATAAACCTTTGAATAAACAAACAGACACAATGTTTTTGAATAATAATGTAATGAAATTTCGGTAATGTAAAAATTTCGAGAAAATTCCTCGAGGCGTTACGGGAAAAAAATTTATAGACGGACAAACAATTATTGCTTGTCTCAACTCTTATTTTGTTTATTTACATTGATCGCAACAGCTATTTATTCTTCTTCATATATAAACATATCAATACTGTGCCGTTTGCATTTATCGACGGTTTCTGTAATTTATTTATCTGTACGGTAAGAAAGCTGGTTAGAAATTACAGTTGCCTAGCAATAATTAATTGTCGCGCGGTATCGGTCCCACGATATTTTAAAATAAAGGCCCTCAGATGTGGCCCTTAGACGAATTTTGCGGAAAATGAGACCGAGTCCAATCGATTCCTGGTGTCAAAATACCCTTAAGTACCAACGTCCAAGAAAATTCCTCGACCCGTTTCGGAAAAAAAATTTACAGACCAACAATTATTGCTCATTTAATAGTATAGGATATACATATCAGGCATCTACATGTCAGAATAGAAACATAAAAGAAATGTGAAAAAGGGCAATACCAATAACTCTAGGCTGGCAGAGCAAGAAACCAACTTGCTTAATACAGGATCAGACAAAAATTGTTAGTACTGAAACAAAAGCTTCTGGCATAGGCTAAACAATCTGTAACAGTAACCTTGAGTAAGAATATTGTTGGTCAAATGAATAATAATATTCCTAATATCTTGTTTCAATACCAGTATATCTGATTCATGTCATTAGTCATTTGGTGATAGACATACTTTCTTCTTTATTGCGATGCAAGATGGGTTACCATGTCCACCATCAATTTTGTTCCATGTTTTCACTTTTTGCTTCAGTCTACAAAAATGTGTGTTGCTTATACACTGGAGAAATCCATTATGAACTCCAGTGTATCAATCAACTGGCAAATGGGACTCTCACCCACTAAAACCCTTCTTCTTCGCCACTGTGTATATTGGAACCATTAAACACATAACTTCATAAACACACAGGCAGACTCTTTTCTTTTCTATAATCCTTTTTCTGCTCAGCACACCATCTGCTCCCTTCAAACTAGCTTGGCTTCGGTCTCAGTCTCTCTTCTGCCTCCTTGTTTCTCATAATGGTCTTGATCAGACTGTATATTCTCATCCAATTACTTCTTGTTTGCACCATACAATCAATCAAATCAAACTAACTTCCCATCTTGGCATAAGCATCTTCCTTATTACTCTCGACCTATTGCATCAAAACACTGTGTGCTCGACAGTATCACTTCCCCTCCCACAACAGCCACATGTGTCATTGTCTACCTATCCAGTCCTTCTTCAATCAGCCTTGAATGTCCTACGACCAGTTAGAACTTGATCAGTAGTCTACCATCCTGTGCTTACAACCACTTTGTTCTATTGGGAAATAGCCATTTGGTCCACTGGCCCTTTGTATAATTTCCTTCCCATCTAGCTTGCTCCATGATTATTTTTGGCTGTTCTTTTCACTGTCTGCATATCTACATGATGGCAGTAATGCATCGTCTCTCTTCCATGAGCAGGTCTATTGATATTACCCCTGTTATAACGTGAACAGTAACAGTAGGTGTGGTTCATCATTACCCTTTCTTTGTGCCCCAGCAAGCATGGTATTGTATTTCTTAATTCAAAGTTCTTTTACCAGATGAGGACCATACAAAATAACTTAATGGATTATATCACATATCACCTCCCTCTTTCCACTACTTGTTGGGCCACTAATGTTACTCATTATCATGCTAAGTTCTGTCATTATGCTCCCTACTTTATGTGCCTCATTCTTTACATCGTGATATAGGCATCTTCAAATGTCTGGGGTTATTCCAAGATACCTGTATCCTTCTAGGATATATCTGAGTGTAACCCAAAGTTAAACTTATGCCTCTCATTTCCTGTTTGCTTTAAGAATGACAGCCTCGGTTTTGTGCCAGTTCAAGTTCATTGTCTATCAGCCACAAAGCCTCTGGAGACAATAATTATTATTCCGTACCAATTTAGCTTTGTCATCTACAGTTATTATCAGTACTTATTCATCTGCAAAACCAGTAGTTTTGGCATATTCTACTAATGACAGATGCAAGACCCCATCATACAATATATCCCAAAGCAAGTGTACCAATAAAGATCCCTGAGGAAGCCCTGCAATAAAAGCAATCTTCTCGGTTGTATTTATTTGTATACATCTGTCCTCAGAATAGTTAAATATTATATTTATTAACTATTTGAGATACCCCACTTCATTACTTCTTTAATTATTATACTGTGGCATGCAATATTAAAAACCTTCATCACATCAAATATCACAAGAACACAACATGGTTTTCTACCTCTCTCTAAAGCCTTGATGGTGGATTCCTCCCACAGTAGCCAAATTGATTTCTATACAGTCCTCCCATAGTTGCTACTTTTCTCTCCAGTCTTGTCAACATTGCCAAGAATGTTAAGGATGCACAGTAGTCTCTACAATGTCATTTTACCTTATGGCTTTCTCTCTTTCAAAATCAATACCGATCTGGGTGTCTTCCATTTGACTAGAAATTTGTGTGACCTCAGCAATAAACTCATCATGTCCAACAGCCATCCAGGCATGATTTTAACCATTAGCTTTATAGCCTCTAGTTGTACATCATCTAGTCCACGCATATTGCTGCTTTTCATGTTTACTACTGTCATACATAATTCATCTAAAAAGAAAAGGTTCCACGTCAGAAATTACTTCAGTTCTGTCTCACCATCACTGACCTGGGAGAAAAGCAGCCATACAATTTCCTGGTGGTTACCTTAATCCCCCAAGCTCCTGGTGGCCTACCTTACAACTATCACACCATATATCATCATTAATTTTATAATATAAGCCCTTCCAATGTTTAAATTTAGACTACATATGAATTTACAATGTTTAACATGTCAAAAACAATATCTGATATGTCAGTTTCCTGTCTACTATAAATACCATTTGTCAATTTTGGGTGAGGTCAGACACCAAAATCTTCACAGGCCGTCACTATGTTGGTCTGCTGATCAATTTGAACATCATCATCACAGGACCATCATACACAACAGGCTATAGAGTACAGAGGGTGCATCAGCATCATCATCGTTATCATCATTCAGGACATACACACGCAACGGTAACTTCGACAATATGCAGGTGACAAATGATCAATTATATTTTTGTGCAAAGAACTCATAAAAACAACCGAATATGAGATAGTAAAGACTTAAATGTAAATATTTAGAGTAAAAGATGTAATTGTAAATTGTTAAAAATAATAATTTTATTGTGTTTAATTTTAAAAATTGGGTGTCTCATTATAAATCATAAATGTTTGTAAAGTAAATATTATTTTTATTAAAATAAAAATAGCAACAATTCAATATTTATTTAGTAAAGTTAATATTATTTTTATAAATGTGTTGCTATTTTAATAATGATTCAAAGTCAGACACCCAAGCAATATAATATAATTTTATAATTTGTTTATCATATATGTTTAGATATTTAAGACTATATGTTATTAGTGTGTGCTGAATAGCAAAGATATGTTATGTTTTACAGAGTATAACCTTATAAAAGATAACATTTTTTAATTTTATAATTTCAGTGTTTAATAATCGATTAATTTCTTTCCAAATATTTAATAAAGCATTGATTGATTCTTTTAAAATGTTTTAATTATTTATTTCATGTCATCATTGTCTCACTACTCTTTTTAAAAATACGTTTATTGTGCAACCACATATACTTAACGCATCAAACACAAAAATCCTACGACCTAGCCGGTGTTTAACAATATATAAATGTGTTGGGTACATGGTCAGAAGTGTATTCATTTTATAATAACTTTGTCGAATTTTGTTGCTTCTCTGCTATGTACAATTTTCCCAAAATTGTACATAGCATACAATGTACTGCTATGTACATAGCAGAGAAGCAACAAAATTCGACAAAGTTGTTATGAAGACTGCTAACACAGAGAAAATAACTCATTTTATAATACTTCTAAGTTGCTCTCTCTCTCTCTCTATATATATATATATATATTCAAACACTTTTTTCTACAGTTCGTTTCTTGATGTATATATTATATTTAATTTTTGTAATGAATTTACCTCAAGATATTTCTTTCCTTATTAGGAACATGTTTCGGGTACTATTTTGTACCCATCCTCAGCCTTCCAGATTTTGTGTCTGGTGAAATACATGTGTGTTGGTTGGCCGTTATTGTGACCTCCTGTTTCCTTCTGGCACTTTAATTTGGTTTTATTGTGTGTGATTGTGGTGTATGTATTAGTATTTGTGTATTTTCAATGTTGAGTGGTTTGAAAATTGTGTCATGTTTTGTATTGATTTGTATTTGTTCAAGTATTAGTTTGTTTTGTGTTTTATGTTTGTATATTTGTAAATTTTCCCAAATGTTGTGTGGTATGTGTTTTATTAGTGTCATGTTGGTTATGTTTGGGAATTCATGTCCAGTGTTTATTGCATGTGTGGCCAAATTAGATTTTTATATTTCTGGTTTTTTGTATGCGTTTAGGTGTTCAAAATAACATTTTTTCAGTTGTTTTTTTGTTTGTCCTATGTAACATTTATTGCAATCTTGGCATTCAATTTTGTATATACCATTGGTTGTTGTATTATCTGTGTTGTGTGGGTTATTTAGTTTTTGTAGATTATTTTTGTTAGTTTTTTATGCTATTTTAAACTGTAACCTATATTTTGAACTTGCAGTCATATAACTGAACAGATCTGAATTTTGTTTATTTCAAAACACATTTGTGTTGCAGTTGGTCCTGAAGCTTGTCCTCCTGTAGAATGTCCAGAAGGTTTCAAAGTCAATTTTAAGATGTCTTCAAACTTGGAACTACAAGAAGAAGAGTTGTTACCTCATTGGTCACCATTCGGAACAAAAAGAAAACAAACTTCAATATTTGGATTTAAGAGAGGAGGTGTTAAAGGTGGACGTAAAGGTGGCCGTAAGGGCGGAGGTTCATCAGAGTGTGTTTGATCGGTACTGGCATAAGTATGCCCAGAAGAAACCAAAGCCAATGAAAATAATTCAGAAAACAAAAATATGCCCCGAGTATGAATGTGTACCAGTGAAGAAAGAAAAGTTCTGTCCCATGCCAAAATGTTCCGATGGTTATGAATTGAAAACAGTCATAACGAAGAAAGAGGAATGCCCAAGATATTCTTGTTATCTGAAGCAGATTCCAAATTGAAAATGTAATGTCACTGGAAGAACATTTGATGGAACCGAATACAAGTATGATATCTGTGATCATATACAGGCACAAGACAAAATATGTAAACAGTGGCAAATTAAGTGTAAGTATTAAACTTCATCTTATGTATTAGTCTTACCATGAATATGGTCACTATCATTTCTTTTTTGAAATCATCTTTTACATGATCTTTTAGTATACCGGTATCTGCTTTGGGTGTGGGAAAATCTGCCTGACCAGTATGCTTCAATGTATGCTGTGCACACTCTATCCATTTGGTCCTATTATGGCCAATATGATAAATTTATTTAATCTTCTCATTGAAGTATTTAATTGTAGTATTTGTAAACACTTGGTTACTCACTGTCTTGTGACTTCTTTAAAACTTCCGATAACAACGGGTTTTAAGGATAAATCCTCATCATCAGGTTACATAAAAACACCAATCCTTCTGGTGAAGTCGTCAAAAAATCAAAAATTATTACCAAACATCACAAAGCACTTCACAGCATGTTGCAACCTGGTGCGCACCACTACATGCGATTGACTGCCTCTACGTGTTATTATATTAAACTTTTTGTAGACTAGTTCCACACAGAGAATTTGTCAGCTTGTTTCCAACACAGATTACATGCACATTCTACATGTACACACAAAAGGCCAAAAACTAGACACTCTTGAACAATTCGAAATATACAAACACACAAAAACACATAAAAATGATATCCTAAACGAACAGACACAATTGAAATCACACGCATTATTCGAACATATCACACCCCACACACACAACATCGATCCTTCCAAAGTCGATACCATTGCCAAGAACAAGACACACAGTGCTCCTAGCGGCAGCCTCTGAAGAAGCTTTTTAAAAGCGAAAACTGGTTCAGGCTATTAGGTAAAACTTTTACGTTTTTACCCATAAAAAACATGTTCCGAGTCGGTAGTCATTTAATTACATTTAGTTAAGTAATGGACACGTCATGGACAACGTAATCCAAGTATGAATTTCATAATTTCACATAAAAATCTGTGTTGGAAACAAGCTGAAAAATTCTCTGTGTGGAACTAGTCTACAAAAAATTTAATATATTTTTCTGCCTACTCACTCTTTAACTCCTAGGTCTGTATATCTAGCTGTATATCCAAAGTAATTTTGGTGTACCATATTTACCTTTTTTACAACCAATTTTGTATCTCCAGGTTTTTTTAACAGAAGGAACCGTACTACCTATGATTTCTGAGAAGACATCTGTATACTTATAATTCGAAGCTTCAGATCATATGTTGTGACTATATATTTAAATAATTTTAAATTCCTCAATACAGTCCTCGCTGTTTGTCATATCAGTTTAAAATTTTAACCACTTTTGAATGATTATGTCATTTCTGTTAGATCTCTTTATTTGGAGCAAATATTATCCCCAATATTAGCATATTAGAACTTTTTGAATAACATGTTCCTGGTGTGATTTTGGCAAGAACTATGTTTGTACAGTCATCTTATCGCCAAAAATTCTTTGTTATACTCTTTTTATTTTCAATAATACAGTGGAACTTGGTTATAACATCATTGAAGGGACCAAAAAAAAAATGACGTTATGTCCGAGTGACGTTATAAAAGAGTCATTATAAAAGACCCTTTTTAATCACTAGTAAGGAAGGAGAAATAAAAAAAAAGATCTTTGCATTATTAACATTATTCGTGATATTTATTCTAAAGTTTACAAACTGCATTTCATTTATACAAACAGCATGAAGAATATTTTAAAAGATCAAAAAGGAAGTACATGTAACTTACATTTAGGCTTACTGTCGAAAGTAATCCGTAATTTTCTTTTGAACGCTCCTTTCTGAAAAATAAATTCTTTCTGTTGTGCTGTGGAGGTGCTGCGCTGCATTGAACGTGTCATCAGACGTCTCTCTAAAGCAGTAAAATCGTGAAAGAGTTTCGGCGGCTCTCATTGCTTCCTGTACTGTCGGACAAACGATGTCGGCATCCTCCTCTTGCTCAGCATCTTCTTCAACACTATCTTCTGCTTCTATGTTTTTTACTTCCGCGATAATTTCTGCGTCACTCAACACTTGGAATGTTTCTACTTGGTCATCCACTGATGCATAGGAATCAAGTTCATTTCCAAATTCATTTACGTCGAATTTCTTAATCCACTCCGAGAGCGGCAAGTCGTCGTCTTCGTCATCATCGGGTAAATTTTCATGTACGAGTTGTGCTTTACTAAAGCATTTTGCTATCGTCTTGTGTGTTACACTCTTCCAAGAGTCATCTAGGAATTGTATTGCATTTAAGAGTGAAATTGTGGCAGGTTGCGCCGTGTCCATACAGAAAATAATTTTTTTTTAAGTTGTTTGCGGTAGTGCCACTTTAGGCTTCTAATGACGCCTTGGTCCATAGGTTGCAGGACACTCGTACAGTTGGCCGGTAAGAAGACCAGATTAATGTTTGTCAAATTTAACTTTGGATGGGCTGCACAGTTGTCAACTAGAAGTAGAATTTTTCTGTTTTTCGATGACAGTTCTTTATCCCACTTTCTTAGTTCATCTTCAAAAATAATACTAAAAGTCATACACACTTTTTTGTTGGTAGGTAACTTACAGGAAGTTTTTTGATGTTTTTAAAACATCTAGGATGCAAACTTTTCCCGATAACTAAAAGTTTCCTTTTTTCGGTTCCTGTCATGTTCGCACAAACAGAAACTGTAACTCTTTGTTTAGAGAGCTTCCCACCAACGCACTTCTCATTTTTAAATTTGAAAGTCTTATCTGGAGTTAATTTATAAACAATTCCGGCTTCATCATCCATTAAAGATGTCTTCATCTTTATATGATCGTCTAATTTCTGGCCAAGTGTTACGCACCCAATCGCCTGTAACGTTCAGATCTACGCATTTTGCCTCACCACAAATTTTTGCAAAGGAAATCGAGTGTCGGGCCTTAACTCGATCTAGCCATCCGTTGGAGCACGTAAAATCAATACCAAACAATTTTCCGAATTCTGTAGCTTTCTCTTTCAGAATTGGTCCACTCACAGGAATATCTGAACATCGACACTGTTTGAACCATTTCAATAATGCTGCATCCACATCACCATGTTCGCATTTCCTAATTTTTTTAATTTTTTCTCCATCTTCCTCAAATTTTTTTAAAATTTTGTCGTTTTTTAAAATGGAACCTACAGTAGAATTCACTAAACCAAACTCACGGCATACATCAGCTATTTTACGTCCGCTTTCATATGATCTAATTACACGTACTTTCTCTTGAATAGACAGAACCTTTCTTTTTGTACTAGAACTTGCCATGATTACTGTATAAAAATGTAGACCTACGTATAAAATTCTATAAACAGTGGCTACCGAAACTTAAGTTATAAAACGCACAAAAGAAACTGTCACAGTACGAGCAGATACAGAAACAATAACAACCAAAAACAGAGACGAGACTACGTGTAAACAATACTGTACAGTAAATACTGTAACAGCGTGGCGTGAACAATAGCCTCGAGACGCGCAGTGTTACAGAGCTTATCGTTTGCATACAATGTACGACGTGTGTGCAAAAAAAGACCGAACTATTTGTGTAGCACGTCAACTAGCGCATAGAGCGAGCTGCAGAATTAAGTGCTGCTAGCGACAGGTTTTGATGCCTGAATGCCGTTTTCTCTGTCCCGTCATGATCTTCAGTCTTCGAGCTACACGCGCTGTAGTGGGCACGGGCACACACCGTCCGGCGGATGTATAACAAAGTGAGAATGAAGATCTTATCATAACATGTGTGTATAAAATTTTGCTGCTGACTTCGTAAAATCTTTACAGAGCTATTTCCATTGTCTTCCAAAGTTTTCATTACCATTTGCATTGGTACGCAGTTGTTGACCGATTTCAAAACTGGTCTCTTTCTGATTGTCGTCAACAAACACAGTAAGAATGTTTCAGTGATACGATACATTTAAATTTTTCTATCAAAATTTAATTTTACGACCTTAAATGGATTCTGTCAGAAAGTATCAGCATGTAAACGATGATTTACAATTACCACATCATGAGCTCTCTTCCCATGATCTTCGATATCGCTTTGATCTGCACCGACCATTGTTTTTCCCTCTTTAAAAATTCTTAAACTAATCGTTCGCCTCATCCAGGCTTCCGTGTATGCTTAATTGAAAACCAGAATGTCTCTGAAAAGTTTTAACCTAGTTTTGCTGCAAAATTTCATACGCACACGTTGTTCTCGCGGTCTTTCTTAATCGCTTTGTCACTAATCCGCCGGCCAGCGTGTGCATGTCCCCACTCAATGTGATATACCTCAAAGACTACTGCTAATAGTGGAACACAATAAGTGGCAGTTTGTTGTCAAAAACTATCGCTAGGTGCACGCAAATTCGCGGCGCGTCGTTTGTGCGGATTGATGTGTTACTCAAAAAGTTTGGTCTTTTTATGAACACACCTCGTATGTCTGTAGCCATGGGCGTAGCGCGCACACATATATACGTTTATATGAAATTTAGAGTAAAATATCTGAGAAAGTTTTGACGCTATAATAGAGTAGTACAATATTTAGTGACGTTAAAATCGGGAATTTTTATAATGTTAAAGATATCAGTTTGACCGGACTTATGACAAAATAACGCTACACCCGAGTTGATGTAACAGCCGAGGCCGTAATAACCAAGTTCCACTGTAGTATATTTATTTTAGCATTTTCCAAACTTATTTAAAGAGTCAGACACATTAGTATAGCACAATAAGCACAGGCATATAGTTTAGTATTTTCAGTTAATAGCATTTAAATAATGCTAATAATTGAATACATGTGATACTAAGGAAATATGTGATACATGTTGTATGGGTTTTATTGTTTCAGTGAAAAAGAGCTGTAAATACATTGGGCCTTGCAGTAGATCTCTTACTATAAAGCAGTTCAACCATACGATCCAACTGAATTCGGATCTGTCAATTCTGTATGATGGCTACAGCTACACTGTGCCTCAGGTAAGAGTGTGTGTGTGAGCACCATGACTTGTACTTTGAATCTGATCTGTAACACATTTCAGTCTAATGTATAACGGATACAATAAGATCATGTCTCATATAAGAAAGTATATGTGTGCAATGTGTATTTGATTTTTCATGTTTAACGCACTAACATGAAAACATTACAATCTAGTGGAGAGCAGCAGAGTGTAGGCACATACAGAGAATAATGTGTTCCAATGCAAATTCTATAGAGGATATGTGAAGAACACAGAACACAGGTTTTTGAGATCTGGAGTCTGGCAAGATAGAAGGGAATGGTGATGAGAACCAGATGGTACAGGATAATATAAAATTAGTTACAGTGGAACCTCGATATAACACCCCTATGATAAAACGCAACCCTTGATATAATGCTCATTTTTCACGGTCCTGGCAAATTAAATACAGTAGTTAAACGTGGGACCTTTATATAAAGCGACCCTTGATATAAAGCATTTTTTGACTGGTCCGCAGAAGAGCGTTATATCAAGGTTTCATTGTATTTCTTTACAAGTAACTCTATGACTTTCTTGCAGTATTCTCAAATAATATTATATATATTATCAAATTAAAATTATTTCTGCAAGTCATTGATATTATTTTTTGTATTTATTTATTATATTATTATCAAACAAATAATATCAATGACTTGCAGAAGTAATTATAACTTGATATGTAATATTATTTAAAAACCAGATTAGTAGCAGAATGTTTAATGCATGAACATAGCAAACTGTAATTCTTAAAAAGCAAAGGATTATTCAAAAATTGAACTTACCATCTAAAAAAAAACACCATAAACGTCATTAAATTGTGGCTCCAAAATGAGACAGATAAAGGAAGGATTAAACCAAGTTACTTTCAGGGAATATCTTTGGAAGATTCTGGGAACCACCTGTGAGAATGGATAATGGAGAAACAGAGTCTGTGATCTTTATGACATGTATAATTTCAGTTTTACTGAGATTTATAAATCCAGTAATACTTTAATAATTGGACTTATAGCTTATACATAGGCAAATGAACCAAGAAGAAAAGTGATGATGGGAAATCCAGACAGGCTAGGAAGAAGAGGTAGACTCAAATTACAGTGGATTATTGAGGATAGAAAGTAACTTGAGACACTACAGCATTAGTAACTGTTTACAATCAGCACATGACTGTATCCATTGGCAGTAAGTCATATAAGGCCAAATTCAAGAAAATCTCTGTAGATAGAGAGAAAGTGTACAAAAATACAAAGTTAATTATGTTTTATATCTGTGTTTTGCCTAGATGATTTTTAGTCATGTTAGTATGTGGGACTGTGAGAGTTGTAAAAAAATATTAACATAACTCTCTACCAAAAAATCTTTAGAACTTTAAAGATTTTTCAGGATGTTAGTTGTAGGCAAAATATATATGCATAAAAAATATATATGCATAAGCCATTGTACAGAATGCATATTCTGTGTTAGTATTGTGTGTTTTACCAGTGTTTGCATATTCCTGGAATTTTCCAATCATACTTTGGTATGTTGGTTCCAGAAGCCTTCCATATTCTATATTCAGAAGGCACTTCAACAGAGTTTTTCTATTCAATAATTCCATCTGATCTTCTTGTAGTTAGCATTCTGTTAACTTTATTGACAATAAACCTTCCTTCTTTCCCATTAATGTGACTATAGCCTACTTTTATAGCTGTTTTTCCTCCATACTTTCAGTTATATTGAAAGCAATTCTAATGTCCTTAATAGTATTACGCACAAATATTATCTAGACATAGATGTAAGTTTATGATATTAAAAAGTCAATTTTTAATTTAATTTTATATTTTCCTTACAAATGCAGAAAATCAGTAGCCAGACTCATCAATTTGCGATGAAAAATTTAGTGATAAATTTATAATTTTTGCAAGCACCCTGGACTTTTCAGTCATATGGGACAGCCAAGGAAATGCAAGAATAGTGGTTAGTAGACTATAGCAAACGGAATGAAATTTAGAAATAAGAATAATAATAATAATAAATATTAATTTATTATTAATAATAATAATATTTGGAAATTTATTTAAAAATAATTTTGACAGTCCATAATTTAGTTTATACATATGAAAATCATTTCTTAGTTGAAAAGGAATAAATTGATTGATCAGTTTCTGTTAAAGTAATACAGAACTGAGTATAGATCTGTCAATTGTTTACCACAGAAAGGCTGATTACTTTTTGTGTTTATGTATTTTTAGTATTAAATTATTCTGAATTATAAAAACAGTTAAGAGTTTCATTTGTTGTAAAATACAACTGGCAACTTAATATTAACCAACTTAATAATAAAGAGCGTGAAGTATATTTAAACAATTTCATACTTAGATTAATTTTGCCTAATAGTTTCCAATTCTTCAACTGATGTGTGATCATCATGTTCAGCGATGATCAAGCAGTACAACCAAATCACAATTTTTGTTTTTTATATCAACACAACAGGTCAGTCTCAGAGTTTCTGCCCACATTATAAAACACCTTAAATATAGTCAAACAATGAATAACTGAAATTGTTGTCTTATTACCAACAGAAGGACTAAAAAATTAAATAATCTTTCATGAAACTCCTCTTCATAAGCGTTTGTGTTTTTTTAGTATAAAAAAACCAAACAAATACTGTTTAACTGGGGGGGGGGTAAATCAGGGGAATCTATGCAACTATGGAACAGCGGCTATCATCGAAGGTGGTGATAGTGCCATATTAAGGGCGTATGAATCATTATAGTAGGATTACTGGTGTCCTCGGACATCAGTAATGCCGAATTTTTATATAACGCTGAAGCAAGAACAGGGTAGGCAGCGTCTACCCCAATAAACCTCAGTTCTTGTGGAAGCAACTGGACGCCACAGTCCAGGGGGGGTCATAGTGAGTGTGGTAAGGAGGTTACTCAGAGGAATAACGGATTGAAACCTTAAACTGACGTAAACTAGATGAGCTGATAAGCTAATTAATGATTTTATTTTGATCCAAGAGATGATTACAGTAGATAATTTGTTCAGAAGTAATTGTTTTAAATATGTTATGCTCTGTATAATAATTTTATAAATGACTTTACTGATTTTGCAAAAGATTAATTCGAGGAGAGAAGGTGTTTATTCAATTTTGTTTATTATGTTTTATGATGTTGTACTATGATAGAGTGTAAGAATTATAAACATGTGTCATGTATTTTACATTGTATAATTTTTTGAAGTAAATCTTTATGTTATGCAATAAAGAAGAATAATTAATGGTATAAGAAATAAGGTTTGTTTTCAATATAACCATGTGTTAGTTGTAGTTATTTCGCCGTGAACCATTTCCTATTCTGTGCTGAAAAATTCGTCTAACGTTTCCAGGAATCTTCTGAATTGGGGGGAAGTCAGATTGCAAAATTATCCCGTTTTAATTAAGGTAGAGTG
Organism: Magicicada septendecula; assembly: GCA_034769895.1. Taxonomy (NCBI): domain Eukaryota; kingdom Metazoa; phylum Arthropoda; class Insecta; order Hemiptera; family Cicadidae; genus Magicicada; species Magicicada septendecula. The sequence goes on along the minus strand of CM068376.1, from coordinate 147,114,672 downwards.
TAAAGGTTTCCATATCTGTCCTACAAAGATATTGGTGGCGACTCTGAACTTCTGATTGGAATTTATAATAAAGGTAAGTCAGTAAGAAAAAATCGCAGGTAAGGTTCTGGCAGTTTGTATTTTATTTATTTATTTATAATTTGTTTGTTTATTAACAAGGTGATCGAAAAACGTTATCAGGGCCGATGGAACATCAACATGATGGGTGATTACTGTTGGTCACTTCACTGAGAAATTCAACATCCATCAAACCGGAGAAAAAGCTACATCAGAAGCTTTAAAGAGAAGAGAGAAAGAAAGTACAAGCCAATAGACATATAAAAACTATATATTTAAGTGTTATTTTTAAGTTTTTACTTGAATAAACACTTTGTACATATTGTAATGCTGGTTTAAATATTGTAATACTGTACGTAGGCTTTCATGGCCGATGTCATTATAAATACTTAAAACTTCCGGGCTGAAAGGCCGTGGTCGAATGCTTGATGTTGTGTAGCTAGACGTTTCAGCCACACCACCGGTGGCCATCTTCAGTAGCAAAAATTTTCGAAATAGGTGGTATGCCGAACAAGTCGCCCAGTGAACTGGGAACAAGCAACTTTTTTTTTTGGCCACTCAAGGTGTATAACGCGAACCAATGAGAAGCCAGTTCATCATTCTACACTCTGATTGGCCGTGGAAAATCAACCATGCCAGACACTATTTAAGGAGATGCTTTCTCCTCGGCGGTTCATAGCGACGGACGCATTCTTATGAATATGGATGGACTCCAGATGCAGGCGAGTGAAGTAACCCCGGACAGAAGACAACACCCGGGATTCATCAAACATTACCCGGTGATCGTCGTGGGAAAGAGCGTGTTCAGCAACTGCGGACTTCTCCGGGTGGCCCAGGTGGCAGTATCTCCGATGTTCAGAGAGGCGCGTCCGGACACTACGCTTCGTGGTGCCTATGTATAGCTGGCCACACGTACAAGGAATACTGTACACCCCGCATGACAAGAGCGGATCCCTAGCATCTTTAACCGGTCGCAGGAACTGTTGGATCTTTTTGGTTGGCTTAAAGATCGTCCTGACGCCCCGTTTACTCAGCAACTTGCCGATGTGGTCAGTCACGCCACGGACGTAGGGCAAGACAGCGGAGCCAACAACCTCGGGCTACACCGACTCGTCCGGCCTACCAGATCTTCTCGGCCGAGCAGCTCTCCTTACCTCCGCAGCAGAGTAGCCGTTGGACTGCAGTGCTTCCTCGAGATGCCGAAACTCATCTTTGAGATACCGGGGCTCACAGATCCTCTTTGCCCAGTCAACCAGAGTCTTCAGCACCGCCCTCTTCTGCCTAGGATGATGATTGGAGGACTTGTGCAGATGTCTGTCAGTGTGCGTTGGCTTCCTATAAACTGTATGCCCTAATCTGCCATCGGCCCTTTTCAGGACCAGCACATCCAAAAATGCCAATTGATCACCGCTCTCGCGCTCCATCGTAAACTGTATGCGCGGGTGTACAGCGTTCAGATGTCCAAGGAAGCGTCCCAACTCTTCATCCCCATGGCTCCAGACCACAAAATTGTCGTCAACATACCGCAGCCAACACTTCGGCTTCAGTGGCGCAGATGAAATTGCCAACTCTTCACTCTTCACTTTTTCATGTAGATGTTTGCGACCACAGGGCTGAGAGGACTTCCCATCGCAACGCCATCCAACTGTTCATAAAAGCCGCCATTCCACTGGAAGTAGGTCGTTGTTAGGACCTGCCGGAACAAAGCAGTGATGTCCACCGGGAACAGTTCACCTATGTACCCCAAGACCTCCTGGACAGGGACCATTGTGAAAAGAGAGACCACATTAAAACTCACTAGCACGTCGCCAGGCTCCAGCACCAGCTCCCGGATCCTCCGGAGGAAATGAGAAGAATCCTGGACAAAAGAATCTGTGTGCCCGATGTGCGGCTTGAGCAATCCAGTGAGGTGCTTAGCCAAGTTGTACGTCGGCAAGCCAATAGCACTAACGATGGGCCTCAGCGGAATGTCCTCCTTATGGATCTTTGGTAATTCATAGAGACGAGGGGGAAGGGCCTCTGAAAACCGGACGGCCATCTTCACATCAGACGCTAGACAAGATTGCTTCAATAAAGAATCCGTTTTTCTTAAAACCGTAGCAGTCGGATCTTTGTTCAGCCTCCGATAAGTGGCCGGATCTAACAAACCCTCAATCTTCCACTGGTAGTCTTCAGTGTTCAATACCACAGTAGCACTCCCCTTGTCCGCCGGCACGATGACAATAGAGTCATCCCTTCTCAAATCCCTCAAGGCTCGCAGTTCCACCGACAGAAGATTGCATTTTGGCAGAGCGGCCCTTTTAAGGGCCCTGGCAGCTTCCAACCGTGTCTCATCTGCCTGGTCTCGGGGTAGTCCTCGGATACCTGCTTCCACGCTCGCAACTATTTCCTCCACCGGTACTGTCTTCGGGGTAACCGCAAACTTCTCGCCTTTGGCGAACACCGAGGTCTCATGTGGTGTCAGCTGACGGTTCGAAAGATTAACGACCATCCTGTCCATCCTGCCGTGGTCTTGTTCTCTTTCCCTGATGTTCTGGGAACCATAGCGTTCGAATTTTTCCCGCTGTCTCTGGCTGGTGCTAGTATAACACGCCTCGAAAGCACTGTACGTGAGACCATCCAACACCTCCCAATCCTGTCGTTGGAGGGAACTGCTGATTTTTAAGTGCAGATTCAACAGGTTTTGATCATTTAATGCCAACTCCCTCCACGTGTGGTGTATGCGCTCATGCAGCATGGCATTTTCCGTCCTCCTGTAGATCCTATTGGCCTGTGGTGTGTTAAAAATGTGTCTCTGTCGTAGGAACCTAGGAATGGTGCCCGAGTCTCTGCAACGAAGTAAAAAGGCCAAGGAACACAGCAGACTAGCTTTCTTCTTTTGTAGCGTCTCCAGCTTTCTAATTTTATTGAAAACCTCCTCCCCGTAGAGGTTCTTAATTTTAGTATGTAGGCTTTCACGGCCGGTGTCACTATAAATACGTAAAAACTTCCGGGCTGAAAGGCCATGGTCGAATGCTTGATGTTGTGTAGCTAGATATTTCAGCCACACCACCGGTGGCCATCTTCAGTAGCAAAAATGTTCAAAATAGGTGGTATGCTGAACAAGTCGCCCAGTGAACTGGGAACAAGCAAGTTGTTCACAACACAACACATCCTGATTTTGTTATTTTTGTATTTTTTTCTACATATAATATTCATATTTTTCAAGAAACTGATATTATTAATTATGTTAGTTAAATTAGTTCAGACTGGAAAATATATAAGTACAGAGTACAAAAAAATTAATTTTCAAGGTTTTTTTTTCAATATAAAAATATCAAAACTACACTCAAAAAGCCATCATTGGAACTTAAAGGAAAGTAAACACATTATGCATTAATAATTGTATGATTATAAGGAACAAATGTGCCATTCATTTTAGGATGACTTTCAAATTACAGTATTTTTATGAGCTTTCATAAATAAACAATGGTATTACAAAACTAGCCCTTTGCTAGATGTGGATTTTTTCAAATGTGACCACATACAAAGTACTGAAAAGTGCATCTTTAGAATCAGGAAAGGAAGCAAAAAACTGGACTTAATCAGTAATACTAAAAAATATAAAGTACAAATATGTACTTTACTTGAAGTTATTTGTAAAGGCATACCATACAGTATTTCTATAGTTTTCCCATAGTGGCACTTTTGCAAACTCTAGAAAGGTACCAGTGTTAACATCAAATTAATAAAAGCTTTAAAATGTTTCTGAGAATTTGAAATCATTGTCCGTATTTTGGCTTTGTTACATACTTCTCTTTGCTTTATGACTGTTTTATGTAATTCATAAAACTAAGTACCTTATTTATTCTGTTAAAGATTTCTTACTGTTGTTGTATCTATAGTCTTCCAACGTTATCAATTCTATGTCAGTAAAAACTAGAAATATTCAGTTGTTGATTTGTTACAGGGAGGAGAAACCTGACAAGACGGTCCGTGTCACAGTTGTTACTGCAAAGAACCAGAATACAGAGCAGTGTGTACCAAACGATTGTGCCAGAAGCCTCCAGTTGAAGTTGATTATGTTATAACAGCGCAGGCCAAACCTAAGGAATGTATACAAATGCACTGCTTGTAAAGTGGGAGACATGGTGTTTGAGGTATGAAACTCATTTTAAATAATAATAAATAGACAATACATAATTACAATAAATTATATGCATCTATATTAAGAACACAGCTGAATGCAGTAACGGAGACCATGCTTTCAGAGGCCCAGAACGGTTTCAGGAAGGGCAGACCATGTTTATATTGTATATTTACAATAGCGGCCCAGCTCATTGAAAAGCGTAGAGAGTATCAGCTGCCCACATACATAGCTATCATCGACGTCGAGAAGGCGTTTGACAAGGTGAATCAGAGCAAACTATGGACAATAATGGCAAAGAAAGGGATCCCAAAACATCTAATCAGAGCTATACAGAGTCTTTATGTTGAGAATAAAATCTTAATTGAAGCAGGGAAACTGAGAACAGCTCCTAGAGTTGGCCTGATCAATTGTGGAGTTCGACAAGGGTGTCCATTATCACATTCTCTTTTTAGTTTATATATTGATGATGTCATACAAAACTGGCAGAGGTGTCTTCCGGAACATTTTGTGATTGGCCACTCTGCAATTGACACTTTGTTGTTTGGAGATGATCAGGTTATTCTGTCAGACTCTGAAAACAGGTTGCAGATGGGTATACATTTGTTAAATTGAATCTGCAAAGACTCTGGATTACAAATACTCTCCATGATCATAGAAGAAACACAGATATATGATAGGAACGAATATTTCATATACTCGACAGGATTGCCCTGTATTGGCTGAATTGGTGGGAACATGTTTGGCGAATGGATGACTGCCACATCCCCAAATAACTATGGAGCTATAAGCCTAAGGGATAGAGAGGTGTGGGGCGCTGGAGTGACCAGCTGTAGACTCTGCCTGTTTGAGACCAGAACAAACCATCTTTGGTTTAATCTTTGCAGATGATGATGATAATTATCAATGTCTGCATCATCAGAGACTGAATTAGAATTCAGTACGTTCAAATAATCCGTTTAAATAAATTTGATTTTCATATTTTGTATTCGTATATGATATGAAATAAAACAGACCATTCGTTAACATGATAGAACTATTATCCGGACTCTACAGATCCAGAACCTGTCAGTGGCGTAAATACGGGGGGGATAGAGGGGATCAATCCCCCCCAAAGGAAATAAATAAATAAAAATTATTAATTATGATTGACAGAATCCTAGGTAAAGTAATAATTTTGATAAAAATAAACTTAAGACGTTTGAATAAAGCGTTGTTTTTCCCACTCAAACGTCTTAACTTTATTTTTATCAAAATTATTAGTGTACAAGTCCAAAACAATAAAATCGAACTTTGTGTTTTTCAAAATTCCCGCCTTATACAAAAATCCCTCCTTAAATAAAAATACTTACAATTACCTTTTCCAAAAGTTACATAATTCCTTCATTAAGAAATAAATCGCAGCATAAACAACTAATGAACAACCTTGTTTACAAGTCCAAAACAATAACATCGAACTTTGTGTTTTTGAAAATTCCCTCCTTCGAGCCGCAGCCACAGGGTCGCAGCCACAGAGGAACCGCACATGTGAAAGCACTCTAAGCCTGCAGTGCCATTCGGTCATTGTACTTGTCACATTATATTCGGCCAGCGAATACTAGGCAAACCTAACCTCTTTAGTCCAGTGCAGTGGTTGATATTGAGAAGTGCAGCGTCTGCGTTGATACCGTACTGATTTGTGTTTGTGCAAATGTAGTTTTTATTTATTTTATTTTTTTCAGAAGTTCGTTTTTGCTTTGTGGAATTATAACACTGTGGTCTAACTATTTTGCTCTAGAACTATGTCAGGTAAACGAAAAGGCCAGTGTTTAATATCTGATCTTTTTAAGAAAAAGACAAAAGAAGACGATTCTTCAAATGTACTAAGTAAACCAAGTGTTTCTAGTCTTCAATCAGAAAGTTTACCTCCGTCGTGTCTCGTAAGTAGGCCTACTGTGAGTGAGGTTAAGCCGATTGAAGTAACGCCTGTGAATCACGGAAAGTCGTTTAGTCCTTATGACATAGGGCTGTTTTTACATAAACCAGTGCCAGACGAAGGAAAAATAACCGTCCTTCAGAACTTTTGGCAGCCCTCAATCACGTACCAGTTTCCTGTTTTGGAAAAGTTCCAAAAACGTAAGTTGAAATTTCAGTTTTTATGGTTTAACGAGTTCCCTTGGCTAGTGTACTCGGAAAAAGAAGAGGGAGCTTTCTGTAAATATTGTTTCTTGTTTGCTAAACATGGGGCAGGTGTAAACAGCCAGAAGCTTGGTTCTTTAGTTAAACACAAATTCACAAATTGCAAAAAAGCTAAAGAGATTTTTAGGAATCACTCTTGTACAGATTATCATAACAACAGTGTGATTGACTTCAAAATTTTGAAGAAGACCCTAGAAAATAAGTCTGTTATGATTGTCAATCAACTGGATAGTGCACGTCATGCTGCAGTAATGAAAAATAGGCACAATTTGAAACCTGTTATTGAAACTATTGTGTTATGTGGACAGCAAGAACTTGCCCTAAGAGGCCACAGAGAATCTGGAAATATTGAAACAACTTTCAAGTGCGCGGATAAAAATGCGGGGAACTTCAGAGCTCTCTTAAGATATAGGAGCCGAGGGGACAAAGAGTTGCAAGAAATGTTGGATGGAAGTTTTATACAAGATTTTGCTACTCTATAACTTAAACAAACTGTTTAGTGTGTGTCAGTAAAATCTAATATCTAGCACAAATCGTTTATGATATTTTCTCTTAAAACTAGCACCAGTAGGCTCTAAAATGTTGATTTGACAGGTCAATTTTTCTGGGGGAGGACCCCGGAACCCCCCGGTAGAGTCTCCTACAAACTAGACGGCCCCCCCCAAAAGCTAATCCTATTTACGCCACTGGAACCTGTGTTGCTTGTTTTCTTTCTACGCTCAGAAAGATTAGGCTTGTTTAAAATTTATTAAGAGTTTTTAACTTTTCATTGATTTAAACATGATAAAAAGATAATAGAATACATAATACAGTGAAACCTTGATATAATGCTCTTCTGCAGACCAGCCAAAAAGTGCTTTATATCGAGGGTCGCTTTATATAAAGGTTAACTATTTAATTTGCCAGGACCATGAAAAATGAGCTTTACATCAAGGGTCGCGTTATATCACAGGGGTGTTATATTGAGGTTCCACTGTATTTTCAATAAACTATTAAATTAATTTAGACAAATATGTGTACATTGGTGTACAGTGTTTGGCAAATAGTAGCTTATAAATATAAATGAACAAACACTTCAGTACTGCACATAGCAATTATGACAATAACTGTATAATCATCATTGAAATAAATATTACAAACTAACAAAAAATAAAAAAGCATGTGACCTATAGGAAAAAGATAATGCAATTATCAGCTGGTGGTCTCAGTTATTCCAGTTAATTGTTCAGAAACTGATTCTATGAATCGTGCATCGTAAGTTCTAATGTTCTTAAGTGTATGTAAAAATTATTAGTTTTATGATAATTATAATATAACTGCAAGACACTTGGGAATTATTAGCATAGCTAAGAAATTTACTGTTGCCTCTTCTTCAGTCTTCTGGAAGGGCAGACCCCTATCACTGCAGTTATATCAGTTAGGTATAACTGTTAAGTTTGATCAAAATCTTATTTTGTAGATTACTTTATTTTACATATATTCTTCACCTAATGATCAAGCCTTGTTGTTGCAGTCAGGAACTTTACCATCCTATCAAGAGTGTTTCATACCTATCAGCTCCCATTTTATTCTGCACATCATCCAATCTTTCACAATCAAACTTTCCGTCTTCCCCAAAAATTTTCTTTCATAAATTTTCAGAATAATTCCAGCATGGCAGTGCCATAAATCAAGGGCCATGAAGAGTTTTTTTCTCGCTTCTTCATTTTACAGTTTTATATGCATTAAGTCATTCTCTTCTGTACCAGTGGCGTATCTAGAATATGGCCTTTGGGGGGAGGGGGTAGATTCGTCTTCATACAAAAGAAAAAACAAGTTGAGACTAACTAATCAACATTACTATCTTTAAACTCGCTGAAAACTGTGTGATAACATCCTGAAATCAGTCCCATTAAAGTAAATGGTAATAACACAATAAAAATACGTGTTATTCAAACACAGCTTACAAGATACTTATTGACTAAATTAGTTTTCCTGTATTTCATATTTCAAATGTATACACTAATGCTGTGTAATGAACCTCTTTGTATAGTTTTAAAAAGTTACTACTATATTAGCGTACACAGCTGAAAAAATAATAAAACAGCCTAAAATTTAAGATATTAACAAAATTCGTCAATTTTTTTGACCCTCTAGGGATGGGGTCCGGTCCCATTTATCCACCCCCTCTGTAAATACACCCCTGTTCTGTAGTGATTCAGATTATGTACTGTGCCCACAGTACATCATATTATGATGTATGAGGATTCTCAGAGGCCTGGGTCTTATGACGGTATTCTTTATTAGTTATTGAATATTCTTTATTCTGATGACTGTGAAGATTTTTTAACTGAACAGGGGTAGAAGCTCTAATTGTTTGAGTTGTTCTGTTTTCATGGGCTTTATTAACTGTTCAATTGTTTAACTAGTTTCTGTTCTAGTTGGGGTTTTGAATATAGTTGTTAGAGTATATGAGGTGTGGTCAAAAAGTTTTGTGCAATTTTTAAATTTCCTACTTTAAAATTACCCAATTCCAAAAACCTTTTTTTAAGATGTTGGCACACCTGTTTTAACAACTGACATAATTAGTAACTGTATTGGATACAAGGTTTGGATTTTATAGTAAATTTAGTAAGTTGTGTTTTGATTTATTGGTGAGTTTTAACATTTTTACAATTCATGATCGAAGAACTTGTTTTAAGTTTTATGTAGAAAATGAGACAAAGTGCTGACAGATTTGGTGAGTCTAGTGTACATGAACAAACAGTTTGTAGATGCTACAGTGTCTTCAAAGAGATGAAGGTTGTGGTATTATATTCTATTAATTTTTATTGTTAGGTGCTACGGTCAGTAATGAATATTATTCAGGCATTTTGCACCACTTACAGAACCTATTTATAGAAAACAGATTTATTGAAGGATGATAAGTTGAAATTGGACCCCAATAATTCATCAGTACACATGTCATTACTTCTTCAATAATTTTAGGCCAAAAAACAAACATCTTCAGGATACCATAGCTGCCGTAACACCATGATACTTTTTCTAGTTCCCAAGACTGAAACCAATCATGAAAGGACAAATTTTGTTTGTTTTAAAGACTGGAAAAACATTGACATAAGTGTATCTTACATGAATTACTTTGAAACAGCCTAAGCAAATATAGAAAAACCATATTTTTTTTAATAAACAAAAATTTCATTAACTTTGTGATAAAACCTTGTATTTATGAAATCTTTAGTCCTTGATCCTCGGACTGGCCTGTAAGATATTAAATTCATTTTTTAAGATTTTGTTTGTTTTTACTAAGATATTCAACTAGTTGTCCCTAGCTATGCTGCTTCTAAAGGTTTACCTTGACTATTTGCATTTTAATTAATTTCATAGTCTGTGGTATCAGTCAACAACACTTTTCACCAAAGATTTGTTTGGGTTTTAGTTTTTCCTATCATTACTTGACCATAAATTTTCATTCAATTATTGGATCAATTTCTTTCCTGAATATGTTCCATTAAAGGTATGAAAAGAAAGAACTATTCTTTCTGTTACATCTTTATTTCTTTCTAATAATGAGCATAATATTGATTATTATGTACAATATTTGCTGCCCACTTTACCTGCAGTTATAATAAACTTCTTAAATCTAGTTGTACATAATCTGATTGCATATATTTGTTTTGGAAGGAGACATATGGCCATCCCCAGGTGGAGATCATTGCAAGAACATCTCATGTGTACGAGGACCAGACGGAGAGTTAACACAACAAGAATCAGTCCAGACTTGTAACAGAGAGTGTCCAGTTGTAAGTTTAATGTTACCAATTGTAATATATATACATATATATATATATATATATATATATATATATAAACACACACTACGAGTATACTAAAAGAAGTGTGTCTGTGCATAATGAGGTAATCTATAACTTGACTTGACTTTGTGACCTTAGTTAAACTTTGTGACCTTTGAACTTAGTTTAAACAGTGCCAAAATGATTTGTCACACAGTGGGCAAAAAGTTGACTGTTCAATATTTTATGATTTTAAAGTTATTGGACATAATTATAACCAACTGATTCCAAAAACTCAGTGCTGCTGACTTTTTATATATTTTAATTTAGAAACAAATTGGCCAGGAATTTTCTAAAAATTATATTTACATAAAAACATGATCACCACAAAAGTTTTTTCATTAAATACAACTTTTTTTTTACCTTGTCACAGACAACTTGAAAACTGCAAGTGATCTAAGTAGGAGAGTTAACTGACATATTTATGGTGTGACGGCTATAGCTTAGCGGTAGAACTAACATTTTTTGTCAGTTTTTTTAAACACACATGACACATAAATTTTGAACAGCTGGTAATGAATAAACTTACAGATAGACTTGGAAATTAACAGGTGTATATGTGAAATACAAATCTTACACTAAAAAATTTAGTTCTAGCACTAAACTCTGTGAACTTTTCAACTAACGCACGTATGTTTTAAGGCTTTCACGGCCAGTGTCAGTTATATTAGAACTATGTACCGGGCTGTTTGGCCATGGTCCAGGGTTTACAAACATTTCAGCAGCACCACTGGCTGCCATCTTCAGTGGAATTCGAGTCTACCTGACCGCGGGGTGTCAAACGTCAGGCCCTCAGTACTGCAAGTGGGCCTGACATTTGACACCCCGCGTTTAGATATACTCGAATTCCACTGAAGATGGCAACTAGTGGTGCTGCTGAAATGCTTGGTTTATTTGTAAACCTTGGACCATGGCCAAACAGCCCGGTACATACTTCTAATATAACCCACATATGCTTCAATTAACAATTACATATACTACTTCTCTACAATTCATGTATTCAGGCAATGCGTTTGTGCTTTCTCAGCTGTTTCAAGCTTCATAATAATTTAGTCAAGATGTTGACTTCAGTTTTGTTTTTTTATTGTCTCATTTTAGTGTATATGCTTAAATTTCCTATTTATCTCAATTCTTAATGTTCCACGGTCTTTTTATAGGTCTAAAAATCATGAATATACAAAGCTATCTCATTTTCACAGCATGATAAATCTCATTTATTCAGCACAGTACAGTCACTACCGTACAACATTATTGTTAGATATACAGCCTTATAAAATTTCACTTCGCCCTACTATCTAGATGTGTTGGTTTAATTGCTTGGACACATTTTTATGACTTTACATGTATATTAATGTAATTATCCAACTTTATACTCTATTGGCAGAACTGATTATATATGTACACATCCCCATCTTATATCACAGTAATGTATATCATACACCAGCTAAGTTATGCTCAAAATAATTTATGCATAATCAAGCGGAGAATGGTTGTCAGCTACATTGGAGAATACCCCCCCCCTCAAAGTATGGAATCATATTTTCTCATCTCTCAGGTTGGAGGTTGAACAGTAAGTAGCTCTCTTTAGTGTCTTTTAGTAGCCAAAATACTTAAGAAACAGATAAAAGCTGTACGTGGTGTATAACTATTCATTCAATTTCAAAACATAGAAATTTACTCTTCGTATACTTTTTTGCTTACCTTGAGGTCGGGCCAAGGTCGTATGGACGAATTTTCTTAGCTACAGAAATAGGTTACTGGACATTTTTGTAGTGTAATAATTACACTAAACACATGTTTAAGCAGTTAACATAAATCTTCTTTATTATTATTTTTTGAATAAACAACTCAAATGCTCTCTTTCCTTTCCCACACTACTCCATATTTAAAACATCGAAACCATAGATATAAAATTACAAAACTGATTACCATAAGAAATGTATAAGGTTAATTACTATATAATTATATTTTAACAAACCAGTACTTTGAATATTTTGATATTCTTCCCACACACACACACACACTCTCATACTCATCATTTATTTAAAATCCCCATTTCTATTGATCAAGTTCTTTCATCAGTTGAATTTAATTTTAAAGGGTACTCATCCCATCTGTGGAAGTATCCGATCTGTTGCACCACTATTGTAGGTTCACGTCTTTCACTTTACATTCCGAAAATCGTTTTAAAACTGTTTTAAACTTCAAAAACTGCCATAAATTGTTCGGATTACATGTTTAAATACTGATTCACATTAATCAAATTACATTTTAGTCAGCCGAATGTATATTTGCTCGCGAGCACTGATTTACTGAACCGCGCGGTTCTGGAGTAGAAAATCCACTGGGGCCCAAACTAGGCATTGGGTATGCACTTCCTTGCGTATGGCCGGTCACGTGACCACAAATTCGAGCTCTGATTGGTTGGAATGTTCCAGAAGCTCAGCCAGGGAATTCTTGTAATTTCCCCAGTGGTTAATTCCCGCCAACAAGAACGTCTCTGCGCAATGATTCATTCGTGATGTAGAACTAATTTCGCTCACCTCTTGCCTTATAAGGCTTGGTTTCCATCTTGATACAGCAACATGCGTCATATCACATACTTTCCTGGTGACTCAACCCCGCTACCAAGGTGCGCTGAACAACGTATGGTTTTGACTAGACCACAGACTATTTCGTAATAAATTTGTGCAACTACTTATGCGTACCTTATACAGCCAGACATGGCTACAGATTGTCATTAAATGTTTTACCCAAAATGGTATACTATGCATTATTAAATCTTTGTCTTCCCAGATTTGTCCCGTCACAATACCCCCCCCAATGAGAGATTTTCGCCAAAACAGAAAAACTCTCATTGCATAAACCTAAGAGGACCAGCAAGGATATGGCGCCACGACCCCCCTTACTTTTTTATTATACTTATGGGTAACTTACCCCCCCTAGTCCAGTGACTGTGGTCGCACCTGCATGACTTCCTGCTCAGGATCCCAACACCATAAAACCACACAGGCACGCGACATCCCTGCCCTGACGCACTGGCCAGCACAGGTACACCCCCACAGTATCACCAGATTCTGTAACAATTGACTAAAACATCAATAAATGGCCTTCCACTATTCCATATCCTTAACTGATTTAATTCCCTCTTAGTTGTACTGGTTTGCCTTTAGCAAAGTACTGGTTGAATAAAGTTCTCAATTATCTACTTGAATAAATAATGTTGCTTAACGCATGTAAACTTAACCTAACATAATACATTTTGTTATAAACATCTACCCTTAACAAACTCTTGACCGTTGTAATTCCAACTTTAATATGACTTACTAGTTCAAGTCTGACCTTGATTGAACAATCTTTCCTTCTTACATTTCCATTAAAAGTTTACATTTACTATTTCCATTTCCTTATTACAATGCCGACTACTACTGTTATTTTTATATAATACAAAACATAATTAATACTCCATAGCAAATTATTTAACACAACAGATACATGAATAATCAAAACAATCTCCTTCAATAATTCCTTATGATTATGTTCACAATAATAATCAATGACTGACTACTCACTCGTACTCAGTTAAACTCCTCCCCCCTTTTTTTAATGTACACCCCCTTTTTTATCTTAACCCCTGATACCCCTAGTTACAATTGGTGTAAATGGCCTCACGGGTAAACCGATTTCGGTATTTACACGTTTGCAAAAATGCTACATTAATGCCCCTGGCTTGATGCCCCCGGGAGGGGGGGTCACGTGGTCTCATTTCATTGTTTTCTTCGTCTGACGTAGCCAGATTCTGAGGCGGAGGTGACCATTCCTTGCATTCCAAACTGACGTAAACAAAGGTTTGGCCATTTACGTCATATGGCGTGACCCCTTAGTGCTTAGTTCAGAGTTCATGTGGTTAAAATAACTGTCTCCAGCAGCTTTATTCACCCAACCTTGACACTAATACGTTCACATTACTTCTCCAGTAAGATTTTCAAATACAATCAATTTATTATTTTTGATCATTACCAAAATATCCCTGGGTGGGTTACCTGTACCGTTACACTACTTGTAATTCTAATTCACTACTATGGTTATCTATGGCACGTATCGTGCTATCTATACACTGCATCTTACTCTCTATGCCCTCGAACTTATTACAAGTTTTAGTTTCAAAGCTGTCTAATTTATCATTTTTGGTAGTTATTTGTTGTACAAGTTCTGTTTGGTTAGAATCTAACATGTCTGTTTTATCTTCTACAATCCACACACGCTCTCTTAACTCATGTTTGTCTTAGTATCATTATGTATTTCGTTAATTTGTTCATCAATACGTTTACACAGTAAATTATTTAATTCATCGAACTTTACATTTATACTATTCTCAAATTTCGCATTCTGTTCTTTGTGTTGTTTTACTTCCCCGTTTATTTAGTTAATATCACCCCTTACACCACTTAATTCATTATTTTGTTCATCGAATTTATTACTCATCCTGCACATCATGCTACACAAATACTTTATATCATTATCAGATACATTACTAATTTTGGTAGAGGCGGGAGTTGAATGAACTCTCACCTCTTCCTCTGACTCGGTCATTGACTGACTTTCAGACTCATTCATGACAGTAACATCAGTTACAATTACTTCGTTCTCTGTATTTTCCATTCTTATGAATTTAATTATTTTTAATTTAATGATTATATAAATTGCATATACAATTATTAAAACTTTTCAATTTAACTGAAGATTTTATGTTACCCACTGTATTCTCTTACTTCTAAGCATAACCTGTATTCATGTACTTATACGTAACTTATGTACCACACGCCATTATCCAGAATAACCCATCTCTTTATTCAAATATCGGTATGGAGAACCATACATGACTTCCATGTTTTAAGATTTATATTAAAAACCTTTTTCGAAATGAAACGTTTCCATAGAAACTACTTCTTTCTTCAGCCTTAACTACTACAGTACTGTGTTCACTAACTTATAGGACTACCACTTCACGTTAGTGGACTCGATTTTCACTGATGATGGCAGTGAATGGCATCGCCGATATGTCTGGTTTTTTGGAAACATTGGACTATGGCCAAACAGTCCGGGAAGGAATTTTAACAACAAACTACTACTTTGTTGCCGATAACGTAGTACACATATAATATCGGTATGGAGAACCTACATGACTTCCATGTTCTAAGATTTATATTTAAAATCATTTACGAAATGAAATGTTTCCATAGAAACTACTTCTTTCCACTTATTGCTTCAGCCTTAACCACAGTACTGCGGTCACTAACGTATAACACCACACGTTATCGCACTCGATTTTCACTGATGATGGCAGTCGATGGCACTGCCCAAACGTCTGGTTTTGCAGAAAACATTGGACTACGGCCAAACAGCCTGGGAAGGAATTTTCACAACAAACTACTACTTCGTTGCCGATAACATAGTACACATAAAAATTATCCCCTCCCCCTTCAACTATAATTTTCATTTATAGAAAATTACCCCCACCCCGTTCAAATAACCTCTTCATTTACAGATATTTCATCTACGTTCCTACAGTGGATTATTAAGATCTTCTTATCAGGATACTTTATTTATCAAAATTAAGTACTTTACTCTTGTTACAACAAAAAATGTTTCTGGTAAACTACCCTTTCCCCCTAACCGATCTTCACCAAAATCAATAGGCTTTGAGTCCTCTACAACTAAGGCACATATGTAAAAAATTATTTGATTCTGTTTGAATTTATGGCAGTTATCGTTCTTCATGAAAAACGTTCTCTTGTTACAACATAAAATGTTGCCAGTAAACTACCCCTTTCCCTTAACCGATCTTCAACAAAATCAACAGACCTTGAGTTCTCTACAATGTAGGGAAATATGCAAAACATTATCTACAATTGAGGAACATATGCAAAACAATATTTGATTCTGTTTGAATGTGCGGCAGTTATCGTTAATCATAGAAAAAATTACCGTTGTTAAAACATAAGATGTTGCTGGTAAACTACCCCTTTCCCTAAACCGATCTTCACCAAAAACAATAGGTCTTGAGAACTCTACAAATGAGGGTTGTATGCAAAAAATTATTTGATTCTGTTTGAATTTGTAGCTGTTATCGTTTGCCATAGAAAAAAATCTATAGATAGACAGACAGACAGACTCACACACAGACACTTTTCGAAAAATGACTTTTTTTCATGTTTTGAGTGTAGTAAAATCAGAATCTGCAATAATCTCGAACACGATTTTTTTTCCATCACCATACTTCCATTTCCTTAAGGAACATGGAAGTAAAAATTACCCTTGTTAAAACATAAAACATTGCAGGTAAACTACCCCTTTCCCTTAACTGATCTTCACCAAAATCAAAAGGCCTTCAGTCCTCTACTATACAGGGATGCATGCAAAACATTATTTGATTCTGTTTGAATGTGCGGCAGTTATCGTTCGTCATAGAAAAAATTACCCTTGTTAAAACATAAAATGTGGCTGGTAAACTACCCCTTTCCCATAACTGACCTTCACCAAAAACAAAAGGTCTTGAGAACTCTACAATTCAGGGCTGTATGCGAAACATTATTTGATTGTGTTTGAAGTTGCGGCTGTTACCATTTGCCATAGAAAAAAAATTACCCTTGATAAAAAAAATGTTGCAGGTAAACTACCCCTTTCCATTAACCGATCATCACCAAAAACTACAGGTCTTGAGTATTCTGCAATTCAGGGCTGTATGCAAAAAATTATTTGATTCTGTTTGAATTTGCAGCTGTTATCGTTTGACGTAGAAAACAAATCTTCAGACACCAGACAGACAGACACACAGACACTTTTCGATAAATGACTTTTTTCATGTTTTGAGGGTAGTACAATCAGAATCTGCAATAACCTCGACCACGATTTTTTTTGCCAACACCATACTTCCATTTCCTTAAAGAACATGGAAGTAAAAATTACCCTTGTCAAAAACATAAAATGTTGCAGGTAAACTACCCCTTCCCCTTAACCGATCTCCACCAAAAACAATAGGTCTTGAGAACTCTACAATTCAGGGCTGTATGCGAAACATTATTTGATTCTGTTTTCATTTGCCATAGGAAAAAATTACCCTTGATAAAAAAAAACTTGCAGGTAAACTACCCCTTTCCCTTAACCAGTCTTCACCAAAAACTACAGGTCTTGAGTACTCTACAATTCAGGGCTGTATGAAAAATTTTATTTGATTCTGTTTGAATTTGTGGCTGTTATCGTTTGACGTAGAAAAAAATCTAAGACAGACACTTTTTGATAAATGACTTTTTTCATGTTTTGAGGGTAGTACAATCAGAATCTGCAATAACCTCGACCACGATTTTGTTTGCCATCACCATACTTCCATTTCCTTATAGAAAATAAATTTATATAAGCCGTCCCTGTTCGGGCGCCATTTGTTCAATTCAATTCTATTCTTCTATTCATTCAATTTCAAAACATAGAAATTTACTCTTCATATACTTTTTCGCTTACCTTGAGGTTGAATCAAGGTCGTATGGGCGAATTTTCTTAGCTACAGAAATAGGTTACTGGACATTTGTGTGGCGTAATAATTATACTAAACACATGTTTAAGCAATTAACATAGATCTTCTTTATTTTTTTTTTTTAATAAACAACTCAAATGCTCTCTTTCCTTTCCCACACTACATACATACATACATCCTCAGTGCTACAGCCCAGTCCGGGCCCTGGCCTGCAAAAGAAATCTTCCCCACTGGTCTCTACTCCCGGCCAATGTCCACCAGTTTGCTGCACTCAGCCTCACTGCCTCCTTACCAACCTGGTCCAGCCATCTTGTATGCGGTCTTCCTTTCCTTCTCCTTCCCATTGGCAAATAATTCATAACTATTTTTGGGATTCTATCCTCCGCCATTCTCTGCACATGACCAGCCCAACGCAATCTGTTAATTTGTATGAGTTGCACGATCGGAAGATCTTTAAACCTTTCGTACAACTCTCGAGTATGCAGTCGCCTCCAAATGTCGTTTTCCTTCACAGGGCCATAGATTCTCCTCAGTACCCTCCTCTCAAAAACGGATAGTTTCTGCTCATCTAGTTTTTTTAGCACCCAGCATTCCGAGCCATACATCAGGACTGGTCTGATCAAGGTCTTGTATAGGGTGGCTTTTGTATCTTTACTTATTAATTTTGTCTTAAAATGTTTCACCAGTCCGTAGTAACACCTATTAGCAGATAATATCCGTTTTTCAGTGTCTCTAGAGGAGTCATTTCCAGAGTCCACATATGACCCGAGATATGGAAAACCCTGAACCTTTTCAAATTCATAATCATTAATGCGCAGGGACAGGGCACGAGTGTTGGCACCTACAACCATATATTTGGTTTTGCTTTGGTTTATAACCAAGCCCATAGCCTTAGCGGACAACTCCAGTTCCTGAAAGGCTTACTTTAAGCCAGATTCAGACCTACTTATGACGTCAATGTCATCGGCATAGGCCAGAAGCTGTACCTCCTTGTGAAATATGTGTCCGCTAGTTTGAATTCCTGAATCCCTGATGACCTTTTCTAGAGCTATGTTGAACAACAGACACGCTAAGGCATCTCCTTGTTTCAACCCATTCAATGTTTTTAAGGAGTTACATAGATTTGATTGTATTCTGATTTGGCACTTAGAATTGGACATAACTACTCCAACCATACGCACCAACTTAGATGGTATATTCAACTCCTTCATAGTTTCCTACACTACTCCATATTTAAAACATTGAAACCATAGATATAAAATTACAAAACTGATTACCATAAGAAATGTAAAAGATTAATTACTATATAATTATATTTTAACAAACCAGTACTTTTAATATTTTGATATTCTTCCCACACACACACACACTCTCATACTCATGATTTATTTAAAATTCCCATTTCTATTGATCAAGTTCTTTCATCAGTTGAATTTAATTTTAAAGGGTACTCATCCCGTCTGTGGAAGTATCCGATCTGTTGCACCACTATTGTAGGTTCACGTCTTCCACTTTACATTCCGAAAATCGTTTTAAAACTGTTTTAAACTTCTAAAACTGCTGTAAATTGTTCCGATTACATGTTTAAATACTGATTCACATTAATAAAATTACATTTTAGTCGGCCGACTGTATATTTGCTCACGAGCACTGATTTACTGAACCGCGCAGTTCTGGAGTAGAAAATCCACTGTGTAAAGTTATATATTTTTAACACATTTAAATCATAAAAAATTTCTCTCCCACTTACCTTTTGATCTTCCTCCAGCCCAGGGTTACGTCACACGAACGGTGTAATGCAAGTGTGATTATAAGGTTACATAACAAACGTACGCTACACTCATTTGTTTGATGGAATTCAACAATTTATTATATCATTATTTCATTTTAAAATATCATTATTTCAAATTTCAAATAAAACTCAACTTTTCTCTCCTTTGTAAGACAGATACAACATGCACATTTATGTAAACATTTTTCTTATTCTAATATACTTTTAATTAATTAAGGCGAACCCAGCTTGCCACACTCTCACATTCAGACTTTTAAAACCCCCTTTTTATAGAACATAAGAATAGGTGTAAAGGAATATTGTTACTTTCTGAAACGGCGTCATTGTCGACCACATGGCGCGTCCGGTAAAATTCTTGCACTATGTCCAAACGGTTGTTAGTTCATTTTTTCTACGCACTCACTTGATTTTATGGTGTTACATATTAATCTCAACTTTTTTATACTGCTTTACACACTCCGATATAAACTTGGTTGGTCGGCCAACCTAAAAAAATGAAAATTTTCCCGGGCAGAAAATTTGGTTGGACCACGCGTGGCCTATATTGTTAGTCGACTGGGAAGAGAGTTATCAACGCACCTCCCTCCAAACGTTTGGACAGAGCGGAAATTTCAATGCCTTTGCTGTTAAAGTCTTCGTCACTGTTCATTCAACACGTGTTATTTACGTGTGTTGGACGTCGACGAAATCTCACTGCCACTGGTTACATCACTAAGATAGGCGTATTTTAATTTTATTTCCGCCTGCTACCGAGCGCATGGTACAAGACTTCCATCGTTTCGCCATTTTTTCACAAAGTCTGTTGAAGATGCTTGGCGTCCCGTCCACGCGCCTAGTTGTTGTTGCGCGTACGAGTGTGTCACACCGCACTGAAATTCTTGGAATTAAACTGTTGTTGACCACACGCCGCATTCCATTGTACCGACTACTTACACAACTTCACCTCACAGTTCCTTTGTTCGATGCCAATTTCAATTACCATGGGACTAACCACGCAGATGAAAACCAAATTTATATTAAAAATGAAATAAAACCCTCTCCCTCTTTTAGCCCCATTACAACTGGGGCCCAAACTAGGCATTGGGTACGCACTTCCTTGCATGTGGCCGGTCACATGACCACAAATTCAAGCTCTGATTGGTTGGAATGTTCCAGAAGCTCAGCCAGGGAATTCTTGTAATTTCCCCAGTGGTTAATTCCCGCCAACAAGAACATCTCTGCGCAATGATTCATTCGTGATGTTGAACTAATTTCACTCACCTCTTGCCTTATAAGGCTTGGTTTCCGTCTTGATACAGCAACATGCGTCATATCACATACTTTCCCAGTGACTCAACCCCGCTACCAAGGTGCGCTGGACAACGTATGGTTTTGACTAGACCACAGACTATTTCATAATAAATTTGTGCAATTACTAATGCATACCTTATACTGCCAGACACGGCTACAGATAGTCATTAAATGTTTTACCAAAAATGGTATACTATGCATTATTAAATCTTTGGCTTCCCAGATTCGTCCCGTCACAGGTGTACGTTTTGTGGTTAGTTCTATAATACTTCACTTTTTATCTATAGCAATTACATGAAAATGTTCATAGTTAGGACATAAAAATATTCATATTATAAAATATTGTGATATTGTTCAATATAGTTTCTTTTGCAAGTAGTGTGTTGCGTTTTTGTCGATTCAATACATTTTTTGACAAAAACACAATATACTACTTGCAGAAGAAACTATATTGAATAATATCACAATATTATATAATTGCTACAAGAAACTTTGAGTTACATATATAGAAAATGATCATATTATAAAACAGCAGAAAGTATATATATTTCAATATTGTTTAATTAAAATAGTCAGGAGTTCACATCTGTGCAGATTCAGACAGTGTCATTTTGGTCTACAAGCATTGTTTGTTTTTGTAATCAAGTTGTGGTTAGTGCTCATATATACCTATGAGTTGTGAATTAAAAAAATCAATTGTTCCAGGGTTGGCGCTATGTGGAACCATTAATATTTTCATCTCACTGCTGTGGTGAATGTGAGCTTTATGCGTGTGTAGTAAATGGTGTGGTACATGCTCAGAACTCTGTATGGCACTCTGCAATAATTGTACTTCTTTCACTTGTGATATCAGCAGTAAACAGGTGAGTTTTACAGTTACCATTTTTGGACGACGTTAATTATTTTTTTCCTGTTAAGACACCTAAGTTGATTCAATACCAGTAGCACACAAAACATTGTCAGCTGATCATTAAATGTAGCTGTTGTGTTTGCCTAATCAATTTTTCCTGTATGATGGCATCCCATTTGATATGGCATACTGAATACAACTCTATAATTGTATCTTCTATAGTAGCTGTTCCAAAAGTATGGGTTGTAACCCAACAATGGGTTGTGGAAAATATTTTTACTGATTTACAAAACAGTACCAGTAACAATATCATCAAAATTCCTGCAGCATCGGTGACTGAAACTATCTACTTGTATAAATAACTGCAGTCAATACTGAGTGAAAGGAGCATTAATAATCATTATGGTTTAAAGTGCACAAAGAATATCCTTTATCATCACATTTTACTTTGAGATATTGATGGTATTTATTTGTGTGAACTTGCTTTTTTCTTATTAATAAATAAATTATCTTTCAATAAAACATGAGTTTATATTCAAATTAATCTTTTTAATCAGGTATAGTCTTGTTGTTGGCATCTAAAAATGTTGCATAGATCCTATTTGATATTTTGTGTCAAGTTTATATAGAAATATTTATTATGTTATAGGTTAATCATGTTTTGTATCCATTATTATTGCAATAGTTTGAATTGTACTATAATTACTAATCTGTTTTAAAAGACATTCATACAAAATTTTGTATACTGATCTATATCTTATGAATGTCATTTGAACAAAATGTGTGTTGCTATTTGGCTATCATTTGTACTGGTGTGGCAACAAAAGTTTCTGATAAATGGAAGAAAAGTTTAACTTGAGTCAAATGATATTACAATTACAGTAATTGAACATTTGAACAAATACAGTATAAAATAACAGTCCTTCTACGAGGGTGGATCAAAAATATAAACTGGAGTTTTTCTTTTGAATTTTATTGACTTAGTAAAAAAATACAAAATTATTATATAATTTTGCTTATTATTTTGAATGATCATCACTTCTTTCACAGCACTTTAACAATTAATAATTAATGCACTTTTACTTGTGAAAAAACTTACTTTTTGTTATATCCTCATACGCACGTTTCGGAGTGGTTTCCTCCTTCATCACCTTGACGCTTTCTGCATTTATACATCACTGATGAAGGAGCAAACCACTCTGAAACATGCATATGAGGATGTAACAAAAAGTAAGTTTTTTCACAAGTGAAAGTGCATAATTTTTCTACTTAATCTCCTGTTTGGAAACACATTTTTTCCCACCGAATTGACAGTTTTTTTATTCCTTCCTTGAAGAAAGAAGATGTGCTTGTTTTGTAGCCCATTGCACACAAACTCACTGTCTACACCCTCTACACAGTCAAATCGCTGTGCCCCCAATGCTTCTTTAAGTGGTCCAAACAAATGGTAGTTACAATGTGATAAATCTGGACTGTAAAGGGGATGTTGTAGGGCTCTCCATGAATTTTTTCAGCTTCTCAACATGTTAGTGTACAGTATGTGGCCTTGCATTGTCGTGAAAGAGAATGGCGTCGTGCACTCATTTGTTGTGACAGGCAGCTTTTGCATCTTGCATAAGCTTAAAGTAATAAGCAGCATTCACTGTTCTTTGTTCATGAAGAAAATCTCTGTCAACAGAATGCCTGTGGAATCCTAAAAAAAAGTTGCAACCACCTCTCCAGCTGATAAACATGTTTTGGCCCTGACTGGCATAGCTTTCTGTTTTTCCACCACACCATGGTCATGTGTTTCAAATCGGGGGTGTAGTAATGAACCCACATTTCATCACAAGTGAGAATTCAGTGTAGAAAACCTTTCCTTTCCTCCTAGTAGCTAGTCAGGAGACTTTCACAAACTACCAGACAAACACGTTTTTGTTCCTGGATAAGGAAACGAGGAACCCACCTGGCAGATACTTCCCGATAATTTTAAGTTATTGTTGATGACTGATTGAATGCTTCCGTAACTTATTTGTACTCCACAAGCAATTTATGAAATCTTTATGAGCCAGTCTGAATCAATAAGGTTTTGAACAGCATGAATGTTTTCTTCTGTGACACTTGTTCTTGGTTTGTTTAACATATTGTGCTCAGAGTCTCCTTAACATTTTGACAGGTTTAGCACCTTTTGTGGTGAGAAATTTGATTATTATGCATTGTGCAGTGGATAAATGTACCCCTTCCTCAGTCATTATGCTTCTGACGAGATATGAGACTTGTGCTATGAGTCCAGGAGAGGGACCAACTTCAGATGTCCCCATCAATATATGCTTAAGGCTGCACTGTGATTTGTTCACTTACTTAGCCATTGGACAAGAATTCGTGTTCATATTTTACCTACCCTTGTATAACTAAATATTTTTACATAAATAAATATGTCTTACAATGAATGCAGAAATAGTTTAAAAGCAATTGGTGTTATTTAAGCTTAGGAAATGTTATCCTATGTTATATGAGGAGGCATTGGATGGTTAAATAATACACATTTTTACAGAAAATAATGTAATTTTTTATACCTCTGAGGATTTGAATTACCCAATCTTATGCATAACAAATTACTCTAATATATATGACAAAAATTTCATTACAAATTTTCCATGGAAGAACATCTGTATACATTTATATTGGACCTGTTTAATTTTGTTGGACTACATAAATACTCTGTTTTTTAGTCAAAAAACAGTTTACAGCTGTAGAAGATAATAATTATAAAAACTATTAAAAAAATATTACATTACAAAGTGTTTCAAAAAGAATGACCCAATTTTAAATAGTTATATTTATGGAACCACAGACATCTTGAGAAAGAATGGTGTGTTGCTCGAATGTGGGTAGCCTATAGTTTAAGGGAACTGCCACTAGATGCCACTCCACGCATTGAACCTTTCCATAAGCTCAGTCTGTTGCAAGATGGCGTCCTCTCAACAAAAGGCATTTTGCGTTATGCAGTTTAGCAAGACTGAGTCTGTGATTAAAGTCCAGCATGCTTTTCATAAGTGTTTTGGGGAAGTGTTTTGGGATAGTGTTTTACCTTTGCCAAAGAACAATTGTTGTTGGTAACACCAGTTTGAAGAAACAGGATGTTTGTGCAAGGGTAAGAGTTCAGGTCAACCTCGCACTTCTGATGAAAATATGCAAAGAATTCAACAAGCATTTGAACGAAGCCCAGGAAAGTCTACTCGCCGTGCCAGCAGAGAACTTACAATCCCTCATACGACTGTCTGGCATGTGTTAAGGTGGCGTTTGGTCTATAAACCATACCGAGTACAACTAGTGCATGCTTTACATGTTGGTGATAAAAGGAAACATATGGACTTTTTGCAATGATCTCTTAACGGACATGGAAGACGACAGATTTTTACCACGGTTGATTTTTAGTGAGGAAGTTATGTTTCGTGTTAGCGGTAAAGTTAACCATCATAATGTGCACATATGGGGGCTCCAGAATCCTCATGGAATCATAGAGCATGAGTGAGAGTCATCTAAAGTAAACGTTTTTTGTGCAATTTCTCAGACAAAGATTTATGGCCTATTCTTTTTTTGAGGAAAACACAGTGACGGGACTGAGTTATCTTGAAATGCTGCAGACCTGGCTTTTTCTACAACTTCATGAGGACTCTGATGATTTCATTTTCCAACAAGACGGAGCCCTGCAAACAATTTACGGCAATTCCTGAATGACACACTACCTCAACGCTGGATAGGGTGCACGGGACCCCCAGACACTGCCCTACACTCTTGGCCTTCAAGATCTCCAGACATGACCCCATGCAACTTCTTCTTGTGGGGATACGTGAGAGACCGTGTTTCTGTTCCACCATTAGTTTGTGACCTAGAACAGCTCAAAAACAGGATATCAGCAGCAGTAGCTTCAGTCGAAGATGTTACCTTGCAAAAAGTGTGGGATGAATTTAGCTATCGTCTTGATGATGTCCATGCGGCTGGTGGAGGACACACAGAGCATTTGTAATAATGTTGCTGAAACTTTATGATTTTGTGAGTATTTTGTACTTTGTTCCATTATTGTAGGCCTAACGTGTTTTCATCAATAAATATAACTATTTAAAATTGGGCCATTCTTTTTTAAACACTCTGTATAATAAAATATAAGTGGTAGAGAAGAAGAAACCTGAAAATTGCATACATTTTTTTTTTTTTTTTTGGACAAGTGATAAATGAACTGTGGTTGTCATGGCTGAAGCAGAATTACTGTACTTGTAATGTTGATTTATGTAAGTGTTATATTATAGCATGAAAATCCACAAGTGGTCAGTTAAAATTCCAGTGACACCATCATAGTTACTGCCCATATATAAGATGTCCAGATTCTTGTGAAACACCTTGATAGTATCTGTAAGCACCTTGTGTCAAAAATTAATTTAAATAAAACAGCATTTATAAAATTGAACAACATTTATAAATAAAACAACGTTATTCACATTGAATTATTTAACAACTTCAAATAATTTTTTGTACTCATATGAGAAGAATTGACCATTATAAATACCTTAGGTTTAAATATCATGGGACAATAGACAGTAATGCAAAAATCAGTAGAGTGTCAGTTAATCAGATTCCAATAAATTGCAAGTCAATTGTGTGGAAAATTTCTCATTGAGTTTAAAGGAGCGAAGGGATTGTAGGAGTCATATAAAAAGCAAATCTAGTAAAGCATCATGAGAGAAAAGGTAGGAGATATTTCCATTGGAAATGAACAGTTAATTGTCACTGAGTGTACACAGAAAATCTCAGAGACTAGTGAGGTATTAAAATATTCCTCAGGCTTTCACGGCCGGTATCAGATGTATGATACATGTTATCCGGGCTGTTTGGCCGTGGCCCATGGCTTATTTCAAAACCAAACGTTTCTGCAGCTCCAATGGCTGCCATCATCAGTGGTATAAAAATCCTGAATGTCGGATGTTCACGTACAGGCCCACAGTACTGTGGTATAGGCTCAGTACTGTGGAGCCTATACCACAGTACTGTGGGCCTGTACGTGAACACCCGACGTTCAGGATTTTTATACCACTGATGATGGCAGCCATTGGAGCTGCAGAAACGTTTGGGTTTGTAATAAGCCATGGACCACGGCCAAACAGCCCGGATAACATGTATCATACACTAGTGAGGTATTGTTGGAGTGTTACCAACTTAGCAGCATAAGCAGTATTGAGAGTGGCAAGAGGGCATTTTTTCCACCCACAATGTTTGGAGAGGGTAACAGAAATGTATATTTAGAAAGAATAGAAAGCCAAAAAACCACTTATTGATTCTAGATGAATTTACACTTAAAATTATGGTTTTATTTCAAAAACAAATGTCATATGGAATTGGGTTTGTACTTACTTTCAGTATTGAGTAAAAATCATGTTCGTCAGAAGGAGACTTCAGATGTAGTTCACTGATCATGTAAAGAGTTTTAAAGAATTTGTTTTTACTGTTTTCAGTGTTTTGTTGTTGTTTTAGGTGCAAGTAATAAGTACACAAGAACAGTGTCCTAATGTGGATGACTGTGCTCCAGACAGGCTGTACAAGGAAGGCTGCTGCACAAAATGTAATATTACTACTCAGGCACAAAGTGAGTAGTACACCCATTAGATTGCACTATTTCACTATAATGAGTAATATTTGTTTTAAATCTTGCCTTCAGAGGTAGAGACAAGTCTCTAACATTAAACTGAAGAAGTTTATTTTAATAATTTGATAGATTTTGTTTTTAGTAATAACAGACAATATGTTTAATTATACCACTACCGAATCAGAAGACAACGTTTTATATTGGTAAATATGTAAAATTTTTACCTTATATCCTGAACTAGTTTTCGCTTATTATAAGCTTCACCAGAGGCTGCCACTGGGAGTGCTGTCCGTCTTGTTCTTGGTGATGTTGTGTGTGTGGGGTGTGATATAATATATGTGATTTGAATTGTGTCTGTTTTTGTGTGTTTGTATATTTCTAGTTGTTCAAGAGTGTCTAGTTTTTGGCCTTTTGTGTGTACATGTAGAATATCCATGTTGCCATTGATGTTTGTGTATGTGTGGTTTGCTTCAATGAGGTGGTTTGCAAAGATGGATTCGGTGGTGGAGTGTAGTGCCTTTGTGTGTTCAGTGTATCTCTGTTTGAAGCAACGGCGCTGTCACCAAGAACAAAATGGACGCGCTCCCAGTGGCAGCCTCTGACAAGTCTTATAATAAGTGAAAACTGGTTCAGGCTGTAAAATTTTTACAAAACTTTGTGTTCTGAGCCGGTAGTGATATATTTATAATTAGTTAATCAATAGACACATCATGGACAACAAAATCCAAGACAATATATTTCCCACCAAAATGGTGTAGGAGAGGCAGTATACAAATAAGAAAAGCATGCGGCCAGTCCTATGCTTCTGCTGGCTATTATTTTTCGTCGTTTCCAAATGTGCAATTGGCCTAGGCTCAAAACACTTTTTTCATGCTGTAGTAGTAGATAAATAGTGGATGTGCATATTTATAGTAGTGGATTATATTTTTAGTAGTGTATATTCATTAAAATACTGGTTGCTTTGTTTATAATATAATTAATAGTGTGAAGAGGTAAGTAATTGTGCATAAATCATAACCTGGAATTTTACAATAGAATCTGGATTACTAGAAGTCAGTTATATATCCCATTTGCTGTATGGGAAAGTAAAAACTTTATCTTGATGAGAAACATTCTATGGATCATATAAAAGGTGATTCGCAATCTAGTGACTAGGCAGTTGGAACATTTCTCTGAAATTTAGAAGACTTTTTGTTCAATAGGCATTTCCATGGAAATAGGCAGTAAAGATGCTTCTTTTTACAGCTTCCTCTTAGAAGCTACTTAACTGTCTATATTATTATGCCATGGATATATAAGACTGACTCCAGATTGAGTTCAGGTTCAAGACTGACTCATTTTTAGTTCAAGATTGCATGGAGGTAGTGAATGTTCAATGTGGAGCCTAGGGTATACTTGGACCAGATTAAAGAGTTTTGAAATTGGTAGTAAAACCTAATGTCATGTCCAGATCGTCCATGAAGGTAACAAAAAGTGAGGAGAAAGCAGAGATTCGTACTAATGGAACTGGTTGCCCAGTCTTTCACTGATACTCAGCTGAGCTGAATCACCACAAACAAATCATGATATGAATATGAATATGTTAATTAAAATAAATTTGTTTTGTACTGTACAGGTACTTGTAGCCCTGAAGCCCTGCCTGCAAACGAAACAGTAAAGCTTGTTTGAACAGTGCTGACTACTCATGGAATCTGTGAGAACTATAATGCCGTACCCAATTTCACTGAGTGCAGAGGCATCTGTGATTCATATACATTTTACTATCAGAGTGAGTAACTTTTTTCAAATTACACAGTGTTTGTTTATAACATATAAGTGTTAGTTTTGTGAGGTGAGAGTAGAACTCTTAAAAAAAAATTATTTAAAGTTAACTGTGGTTATTAGTCTCTGGCTTTGTTGAATCATAAGTTAAACAACGTGCAATTACAGTATAATTTTACATGAATTTCTGCTACAGTAAGTGCAGTAGAAAGTCACCTTGTCCAAATTTTCACTTCTATTATATTTGTTTTATGTACAGGTGAGACAAAATTTTTTTTGAAAGAATATGATAAATGGACGGTAAACATGTACACTAAGTTGTAGCAGTAATGAGGTACACGTTATCTCACAAGTCCAGCAGTAGATCAACTCATGAAACAGTAATAATACTTATATTAATAATACTCATAAAATTAATTATACAAAAATAATAATCTAATATATCTACACATAGCCTATAAATATTCAATAAATATTCAAAAGTAAATTAAGTGCTAGTCAGTTTACCAAAAAAAAAAGAAAATTAAATTCCTATTTGAATGCTCCTAGAGATTTAATAAGTAAGAAGCTTAGAAGAAAAGTAAAATTTTAATAACAACAGGCAGAATTCTGCATCAGTATTGAGTTTGTCAACTTCATTTTCAATATTACCCAATAGATGTTGCAAATCCTTTGGTTTTCTAACAAAATCTTCGTCTTTTAGTGAATGCCCCATACTAAAAATTTAAGTGGTGAAAGTCACAATAACACTTAGCTTTGAGTATATTTCAAGAAGTTATTATTAAGAGATTACAATATGGTACAGCACCTGTTGTTACTGAATGTTATGGTAACATTACGATTTACATACAAAGAGTTCTTTCCAGCTTAAGAATCTGTTTATGTGACACTTAAAGATAATTTTATCTGGTTATCTTCTTCTATGGTGTCACAGTTCGAAGTTGAACCTTAGCCTCTATAATCATCTGCCTCCATTTTTCCTGTCCTTGGCAATTGATGTCCATCGTTTTATTTTAAGTAAATTATCAGCATCCCTCGCCACTGCGTCAATCCAGCGTGTCTGGGTCTTCCGACAGGCCTTCTACCCTCGATCTGACTAAACAGTACCTTCCTAGGTATTCGATTGGCTTCCATCCTAATGATGTGTCCTGACCATTGCAATGTATGCAGTCAGATGGTGGTGGCCAGATCATTGTCTTTATACAGCTTGTATAGCTCCTCATTGTGACGCATTCTCCATATCCCATTTCCTTGGATTGGTCCATATATTCTCCTCAAAAATCTCCTTTCAAAAGTATTGACAGTGTTAGCGGCTTGTTTGTTCAGAGTACAATTCTCACTGCTATATGGTATCACCGGTTTAATCATAACTTTATATAATGTGACCTTGGACTGATGGTGGATATTTCCTTACTTCATTTATTTCTTCATTGTTTTCTGCCATCCAACGCCCCAAATATTTAAACTGATTCACTATTTTAAGGTTTAGTGGTTCAATTTCAAACTGTTCAGGTTTCCTGGTTTTCTTCCGAGTAGTGATCATAACCTTTGTTTTATCTGTATTAACCTGTAATCCTAAATTTTATCTGGTTATAGTATCTTCAAAATATCAGTATGGAGAACCATACATGACTTCCATGTTCTAAGATTTATATTTAAAATCATCTACTTGAATTTGTTTCGATAATTTATAAAAAAATATCTCCCACCCTCAAACTATTTTACACTATAGATAATTTTTATGGTGTAGTCATATAATATAATGTTATTTCAAGTCACTTCATCTATAAAAATAAGGTACTTTATTCTTATAAGGAAACCGAACTACGCAGATAATCAACCCTCCTCTTCAACCGATCCCCACCATTAATGATATTTACACTTTCATAGAGTACTAGTTTTATCATATGTAATTGCTAAGGTATCTTATCCTTCAAAATTAAATACTCGTACTTTACTTGATATCAGCAAAGTAGTTTTTAAACAAATCATCCTTTCCCCCTTCAACTACCCTCTCCATTTATAGATATGTCATTTAAGATTTTACAGTGGATTAATATGACTTTATATTCAGGGCACTTATTTATCAAAATTAAATACTTTACTCTTGTTAAAACACAAAACAATGCAGGTAAACTACATCTCCCCCTTAAAAGAACCACCCCATTTTTGATATTTACATTTTTATTGAGCAATAATTTCATTATATATAATTACTAAGGTATCTTATCCTTCAAAATTGGGTAGTTTATTCGACATCAGAAAGGTAATTTTCAAAAAATTACCCCTCCCCTTCAACTTCCATTCTCATTTATAGAAAATTACCCCTCCCCTTTGACTACCCTGTTCATTTATAGATATTTCATCTACCTTTCTACAGTGGATTATTATAAACTTCTTTTCAGGATACTTTATTTATCAAAACTAAGTACTTTACTTTTGTCAAAACATAAAATGTTGCAGGTAAACTACCCCTCCCCCTTAACCGATCTTCACAAAAATCAATAGGCTTTGAGTCCTTTACAACTCGGGCACATATGCAAAAAATTATTTGATTCTGTTTGAATTTGTAGCAGTTATCGTTTCCATAGTCCCATAGAAAAAAAGTTCTATATACAGACACACAGAAAACGACTTTTCTTCATGTTTTGAGGGTAGTACAATCAAAATCAGCCCGTATCTCGAACATGATATTTATCGTGATCACCATACTTCCATTTCCTTGCAGAACATGGAAGTAAAATGTAAGGATCTGTGATTTCACCACTCTAGCTCTAAACATACCGCACTAATATAGGCATATTCAAGTTTTGGTACATTATTGAGGATTATAATTATGCCAGCTGTACCAAGATACTATGCAGTAACCTTTTTACTTGGCAATAAACTTAGAAAAAAAACTTTCTCTGAACACATAATATGATTTGAGAAGTCTGATTCTGCATCACAGAAAATTTAAAATATGAAAAATATGCATAATATGAAAATTCTGTTCATCAAACAAAGTCATTGTCTCTATAAAGTTTTGCTAAAGACAAAGACAATATGATTTTTAATTTCAACATTTTAAAATTCTGTAGACACTAGGAGGAGGAATTTAGAATTCTACATATTATGCCTTTATGATAGGTTTTCTATGTTTTTTTGCACTGTGCCTCTGACAACTACTATCTTAGTTTCCTTGACACTTTTTGACAAATCATGTGTATAGGTCATTATCTCGAAATCATGTTTTAAATTTCTGGATTTGTAAATTTAGTTGGCAGAAGTCTCAGAATACTTTTCCGTAAACATTTCAAAATGATTTATAACGTCTCTCCTGTCAAGACATTATAACATCGGGAACCAGTTTAATTGTTCGCTGTTAATTAAACTAGCTGCCGTAGTTAGTAAAATTTACTTACCAACAAATTATGACAATGTATATATCAGGATTTTGTCCAAGGTTACATAAATTTATTCACTCTCTGGATATTAGCGAAAACATCTCTTTATTCTTGTATTTTAACTGAAAACATCTCTTTATTCTTGTATTTTAACTAAGTATATAAAAGTAATAGCTTTAATGGTCATCTTTTTGTTTTTTACTTACTTACTTTACTTTACTTTTAAAAGAAAATTCTTATAAATTCTGCATTAAATATTCTTTAAATTTTTACTCTTAGTATCTCAAAATCATACAGCTGTGTATTATTTCAATTACCACGGATCCGGGCTTTAACTTTGCAATATTCTAACATATCTCAACATCATCCAAACTATTTGAAGAATAGTCTGATGTAATTTTCAGAATTACTTTACCTTTAAACATCATCAGGTTATTACTATAGCATTACAGAAATTACAAACATTTATATGCTAATCTTTAAGTGATCTAAAAGTCTTTGCAAGAAACTTTAGCTACTGTTCTTTTTGTTGCGGTTTTTAAAAAAACAAGTTATGCACAGAAGTTATGGTTTAATGTCACCTGAATATAACGTGAGTCTGCGGTGGGTGTTCGAGATGATCCTCTTCAGTAGGTCTTCTTGGGTGTAGTTCGTTGTTCATCTGGATCCTCCATTTAGTTGGTTGTTTCCGAATTGTAGTCTAGGTCATGACGGTTGGATTCTGCTACTTGAAGTTCATATGGTTGTTGTAGTAACTTTTCTCCTGGTGTTGGTTGTTCACTTTTTACATTTTATTTGTTTTTATTTTAGCAGCACTGATGTTTACTTTTACATGGTAAGGAACATATCTTACCACTTACTTTTCGTAAAGAGATGTGTCGGCTAAGTTTTTTTTTTTTATATTATTAATATTTCCTCCACGTACTACATTACTAGTTTTTGAGTTTTACTAACGCTACATTGGATTAAATTGATTAGAAGAACTAACGTCTTGTTACATCGTTGTTTAGCGACATACACGTAAGTGTAACTTTACAACACATTTTCGAGCTGCTTACATGTCGAAGATTCTCCGGCGACTGGGGCTAGTTTAGCGGCAGGGAGTCTGTAAGCTGGTGCAGTTTACACGCTGAGAGAAAAGTAGTTCGTTCCTTTATTATTATTAATTGTCCATTAATTAACTAGTATAAATTATGCTACTTTTTTTGTTAGGAGTTAGATATTTCCTTTATTATTAATACGTCTTTTATTTAATTAGAAGTATTATTAGTTTTCGCTTAATAACATTGTACTTTGCATGTTTGTACTGGACTTTTTGCACGTTGATACAGGTATCTAGGTACAGATAAGGGTGGATTATACTCTCACTTGTTATAAGAACAAAAATTTAATTTGTGCTATTTAAATAATTTTTAAATCGTCACAGATTGTCTTACGTGTTTTATTTGTTTTCTACATACACTATAAAATGTAATTTTATTTTTCACAAATTTAGAAAGCCAGTTGTTTTTATCAGCCACCTGTTTTCCCCTTATTTTCTGTTATTATCCAGAAATATATGTGTGTGTATTACGTGTAATCAAAAAAAATATATGGCACTTACAGATCAAAATATTTGCATTAAAATATTAGACATCTTCTGTTGTCAACTTAAGCAGTCCGCAGGCAGGAATTTATGTGGATTTGCAAATTCATTCCAGTGTGCTAACTATATGGCTGTTTGCTAAGTTGTGTGAAAGAGGTTATATTTCACTTAAACATAGATATTGCTATTGCACATTATTTATTATGAGTGTCTGATGTTACAAATTTTTGTAACAGTGTTGGTATGATGTATGTAACATTTGAACAATAAATTTATTCCCTTGACATATAAGAACT
The DNA here is from genome assembly GCA_034769895.1 of Magicicada septendecula. Lineage (NCBI taxonomy): Eukaryota > Metazoa > Arthropoda > Insecta > Hemiptera > Cicadidae > Magicicada > Magicicada septendecula. Next base: position 147,080,367 of record CM068376.1, on the reverse strand, counting down.
GACAGTCTTTATAGAATATTGAAACTTTCAACTTGTGAAACTTACTTGTCTTTTCTTCTTGTACGCGTTTCGGTGTGGTGTTCGCCTTCGTCAGCTTTGAGACAGACTGCCATTACCTTGTAACGGTTTTTATTTTGAAAGGTATAGTGGAGGTGGTGTGTGGAGGAAGGGGATTGGCGCGGGGATCCAAATTATTGTTAGTTTTTTGTATAATTGTGTCAAAAAGTGTGTGTGATTTATACTGTAATTGGCCGTTAAGTATGTTGTTTGGTTGTGTTGTGTGGTGTTTGTATATTTCATATTGTTCTGCTGTGTTAAGTTTTCGACCTGTGGGTAAGTAGTGTAATATTTCAAGATTAGTATCTATGTTGGTGTAGCTGTGGTTTTTTGTGTGTATGTGTGTGGCAAACGCGGAATGTATATTGTTGTTGGATAAAGCTTTTAGGTGTTCAGAGTAACGAGATGAAAAAGATCTTCCCGTCTGGCCTATGTAGAAACTATTGCAGTTATTACAATTTAATTTGTAAACACCTGTTTTGTTGTATTTGTCTATGTCCGTGTTTGTATCATCGATGTGTTTTTTGATGGTATTGTTTGTTCTGTATGCTATTTTTACTTGTGTTTTCTGAATGTGTTGGCGAGTTTGTGTGTGTTGGAGTTATGGTATGTGAATGTGATGTATTTAGTGTGTAGTGTGTTGTTGGTATTTTGTGTTTTGTTGTTTTTGTTTATGATGTATTTGTGTAGTTTGTTTATTAAATTAGGGTTGTATCCATTTTTTATTGCTATGTATTTGATTGTGTTGAGTTCGTCATTATAGTCCTGTTTACTTAATGGTATTTTAGCTAGTCTATGGGACATATGGTTGAAGGCCACATGTTTATGTTGTGTTGGGTGGTTTGATGTGTTGTGTGTATAACCATGTCGGTTGTGGTTGGTTTTCTGTATATTTTATATGTGTGTGTATTGTTAGTTTTGTTGATTGTTAGGTCCAGAAAATTTATACTATTGTTAATATTATTTTATACTATACTATTGTTAAATTTATTTAGTAATATATTGTGGTGTATAAATATTCTGCTTATTTTTATATTGTACTCTGTTACTGGTTTTATGGTGACATGAGAATAGTATTAGATTTTGTAAATTTAATATTCATCTGAGTTGTATTATCTACTTTTATATAATGTATAATTAATTATTTGTGAATTAATAATTATTGTTATTATATTATTATTATTATTATTTATATATATAAATTTATATATTTATATATTATATATATAGGTATATATTAATTACAAGAATGCATTCATGTATTAACTAGAAGTAAACTGTATTATTCTGTTATATTTTTTTTTTTTGTATAATGATAAATAATCCTTGTTTTGAAAAAACCTTTCCTTTAACCTGAGACTTCAGACTTTTCAAAATGAAAATCTAATATTTGTGATTTGCCTTCCATTCCATTTCCTTACAATTAAGAAAAGTCTATATTAAGAAACTGTATGTAGTGAATCCTTCATTAACATCTCTTAGTTCTTTTACAACGTTTAAAGAAGATTGTAACCAGTGGTTGATTTCTAAAATTATAGGTGCCAGAACGAATCAATTCAAAAGCTTGCCCAATTATACTTATATTTTATATTAGCATATAAGTTTACATCAGGATATTACAAAGGAGGTCTACATTTTCAAAGCCTTATAAAATATGTAACAAACGAATAAACTCGTATCTAAAAAGGTAATAAAGTTTACTGATATTTCTAAAGAGCTTCATCGTCAGGTTAGCCACATGACAATAGAAAACATGTCACTCATAATGGCATTATCCTGGAACCTCAATCAAACTCTAAGTGATGGTTTCAGCGGTTCGGACATTTTAAAAAAGTTTCCGTAGTTTCATCATTGTGTCGTCATATTGTTTGTTTCTTGACCTTTCCTTACTCTTTGTGTCCAATGCTGTATGATGGCCAGAAATCAGCCCTTTCACATTCACTTGAAGTTATTGCTATTGATTCAATAGCATATTTGTAGGTACAAAGAATCTCCAGAAAAATTCTGGAATGCATATATTGTCTGAAGCTCCCAATCACTTGTCTTTCATGTAGTTTCAATTTTCAAGCAAGTTTTTTTTTTTTCATTTTCTCCATAGGTTATTGGGACATTTTTTGAACAATAATAGTTAAGATAAAGATTAGTGCTGGTGTTTGATTTTGACAAATGTTTAGTTTTGTAATAGAGCTGATGCAGGGCACAATTTAAAAAATAATACATTTTTGTAATAATTAGGTTTTTTTCATATATTTTTTCAGTAATTTATTTTTGGATCCAAGAGGTTCCAGAACGCCGTTCCGGCACGTTCCCCCTGAAATCAAGCCCTGATTGTAACCACAGTCGACCAAGTGTGTAGCAGACAAAGTTACTCATTATTAGACCATCTTTTTACAAAAATGCCAAATGAACCTCAAAACACATGTTATACTTGATAATTGTTTATCTAACATGTTTTTATTTGCTGATAATCGGGTAATTATTGGTAGCTTTAAAAAAACTTACAGAAAGATAGTATTTGCTCAACAACACCTCAAAGAATGTGAAGCTATTTATGTATACCACTATAAATACAGATAAATAAAATTATTTTATCTTCCACCTACCTTGTTTTGTCTTCTCCCAGAATCCGTCACACGAACGTTAAGATGCAAGTATGATTATAGGTTATTGCAATAACTTACGCAACTCGCTTTTTATGAAGAGAAACAAACTGAACTTTATTTTATACTTCAAAATTTTTCTTTAAACTTCAAATTGTTATTTATTTGGCCTATTAGCTCAAATGATGATTTTTCTAAAATCAAAGAAAATGCATAAAACTTTTACTGTTGTTTACATGATGGGATTACACTTACAATTACTAAAACATCTTACTTTACCTTGGCAGCCCAGTCTGCTAACATACACACATTTGCACATTAAAACATTCCCCTTATTATTTATTTAAAAAAAAAATCATTTAATACATTAGGCAATACCCGTGCTGGCAACGTGGGTTTCCTCCGAACTTCTGAATTTAAATAGGCTTCTCACTTTTGAATTTAGTGGTGGGTCCGAAAATAGTTTATAATTTATTCTTCTTCTGTTGAAACCATCCGCACTTCTCATTTTTTACTCACTGCAATCACTTTTTCTTGATAATAAAATTTTGTTAATGAGCCCCATTGAGCAGATACCTGGCCCCGTTATACCTGTCCAGGTATGTGGCGGTAAGAGAACTGGGAAGATCGTCCACCAAGACTCTTTGTGACGATTTAAATAAAAGAAATAATCAAAATAATAAAAAATTTTAAAAATTAAGGTTGCGAGCTATTAAACCATTTAAATCTCACTGTATTAATATAAAATACCTGTATGTACTCAGTATGAGAGGAAGCAGTAATTAGTTAGTTAGAAGATACTCTAATAAAAAGATAAATTGTAAAGAGTTATTAATATCGTATTTAACCCTTTGCTTGTGAGCAGGCGCTGTCCTGTTGATTCCAGACTCGACATGTTTTCCGAGTCTTGTGTAAGTTAGAATAAGATAAAAAACCTAATGTTAATAATTAAAAATCTGAAGACACAGATAGTCGCTAAAACAACTGATTTAAATTATGTATATTTGTTTAGGGATAGTTTGTATAAATAAAAATGTTAACTTAAATATAGTTAGGAACTATATTCTCACGCGGTAATTGCCCCACTACCATTTTGTCCAGTACCAGGCGAAGGGAGCAGAATTTCTCTCTCTCGCAATGGTGACTTCGTACAGTATAGACGTAAGAGCTGTGCTCTTAAAATATGTTACCTATACTTTGTTTTACCTTAAGATGGTATACCAGAAATAGCTGCCTAAAGCATCTGGATGTGTTAACTAATATAGTTATGTAAATAAACAAGAGATTTAAAGTGTAAAACTCGAAACGTAAAAAAGGTGTAACACAAGATGACTTCGAACTTCAAGAAATAACAACACTTCCAACGTCATACCTGGAGATGTGAACTATCAGAAGCCACAAACTCTAGTACACGCGACAGAATATGCAGATCAGGACATCCGAGAATCTACAAGTATCATCGTAGAAAGTTCAACCTGCGAACTTTGGAGCCCTTTACTGACGAAGACCAGACCGAGATGACGACGTAGCTGTTCCTGCTTCCCAAGACGGATACCCCAGGACGAGTCTTCTGCATACCAATTAAAAGGTGACTCGATAGCCTGTCTATCAAGGGTTACTAATATTTGTTACACAACACATCTTGAAAGAGACTTTTCAGAAACTATTAACTTTGTAAAGACTTATAAATTAAATCTAAGAATTTCATGTAACTATTCTAACTTCATACGTTGTAACAGTTTATATGCTAATGTAGAGTAATATAATTCAAGCAATAATACCATTCTTCCAATGGTTGAATAAAAGAAAGTCTTGCAAGCTAATATCATGAATTGATTATGACTAAAAGTTTTAATGAATAAATACCGAAGGTTACCCGGATCCGAGGTATAGCTATATAGAATCAATTTTGATCCCAAAGTTTAAAGAAACCTTTCAAATAACTTAATAATTGAATTAGTAATGTCATGGGATCTGTCAGTAAATGTTTTTAAATGTTAAATAAAGAGAAGTCTTCTTGTTACACACATATGAGGAGTGCTTAAATCAATTGTATACCTTGCCATTGTTTCCTTACACAGTTAGTAAGTAATTTGTTATATTAATTATTTGTGATACATTCTGTTACAACGTAGGCAGCCCATCTGATTAACGGAGTTTAATTACGATGGGTTCCCTGGATTTGTAACGCGGTGGACAGACGTTACATCTTACACTTTCAATTATACGACAAAGCGGAAAAGCAATGCCTTGTATATCAAAGTCACTGTTAATGTTCAGCCAACACGTGCGTTTTTCGTGTGTTGGATGTCGACGAAATTTCACTGCCTTTACTTTCGTCACATGAATGGGTGGGGCTTACAGTTATGTTTCCGGCATGTTGAGAGCATGTGTTCGACAAAATTCGCACCAAGCCATGTTTTGCGCCTTTCGTTTAGCGTGGGTTAGGCGCTCCGCAGATGTTGGTGCTTGCGCATTTGTGAGTGGATGTCACACAGTCACAAAGTTCTAAGATTCGTCGACAACACACTCCTTTGCATTGTTTCATCACCCAGCTACAGCGTACCGTTTCTTTGTTTTAACTGCATTTTAGATTCAACCGGGGACTGGCCACACATATGGAAATGAATTGTGAAATTTTACAAAAATAAAACCCCAAATTTAATAAAATAAAAAGCCCTTTTAGTTTGCCCCGTTACAATACCCCCCCCAATGAGAGGTCTTCTGTCGAAACAGAAGAACTCTCATTGCTAAACCCCTAAGAGGACCGGTGAGGATATGGTGCCAACAACCCCCCAATTGTTCTTGTACATCATGGGTAAACAACCCCCCTGGCTCGGCGACTATGGCCACATCTGAACGAGATCACTGGACTTCTCTATACGAGATCCCAACACCATAAAATCGAACAGACATGCACCACAGCGCACCTAACCTTCTAACATGCTACCCCCCAAGCTCCAAATCCCTGATCTTATTCCATGCCAGATCCTCAACCGATATGTTCCCCCTTACCATGCATACTGGGCTGCCTTTAGCAGTTACTGGGCTCGTACACACACCTATAATTACTACGTCCTAGCAAAATTTTATTCTTATATTCAAAAATCTATTTAAGTTGAAATCAAATTGCTCTATCTCCATTATTTTCTGCAAAATCGGAAAATAAAATTCTTTTACCTGAATTGATTAATTCTCTTCGTTATTACTAACAATTAAAAAAACAAATAAACTGCACATTTAATTAAAACATGAACTTCCTTATCCTAACATTTGATTACACATATATCCTACACAATATAATTCAATAACACTATCGATACACATAAACAATAATACAATCAAAATTCAAAACATCAATTTGATGGCAGGCACCAAAAAATATCAAATTTTTTTCTACTACCCCCCTTTTAATCCCTTAACCCCTGATACCCGTTACATATTAATGTGTTCTGCGCTAGGCTTCTTGGCCCTTTCCAGCCTCATCCTAGCCGTAAACCACATCTCCCTCGTGACCTGTAACTGGGTCACCCCCCATCCACACTCACTATTTCCCCCCTGGACTGTAGCGTCCAGTTGCTTCCACAAGGACTGATGCGGAAGGGGTGGACATTTTTTTCTTTTATTCCACCCCCATCCTTGCTTCGGCGTTACAATAAAATTCAGTGTTACACTTACTATTCTTGATTGATACGACCCTAATGGACTACCACCCCTATCTGGGTGAAAATAGACCTGTTCCAAAATTAGGTAGATTCCCCAAAAAATAACCCCCCTATTAAGTCTAACAAACCACTGGGTTAACAAAATAAAACAAACCACAAGACGGTTATATCAAGTGAAATTTATGATTTGTCAAAATTAACTACTTTCACGGTCATGATCCGGTGAGGTCCTGGCCGCACTTAGGTGGGGAATCTACAGTTAAACATAAAACATAGATTGACATTGATAAAAGTTACTTGGACAGTAATATACACATCCTATTTTCCAAACACTGTTTCAGCTTGAACGTTCTTTCAGTTTTCAATTTTAAATGAAATTTTAATCATTGTTTACATCAATTAGCATTTAATTTATAATTCCAGTTTGAATTCAAATGAAAATAAAGTTAAGTTCATTATTAAAAATCATCTTTTCAATTAATTTAATTACCAAATAAATTTAATTATATTTCTCACTCTCTAAGTTACAGTAATTACCTCATTATTTCAATCTTATTTGTTCAGAGCAACTTTATTTATTTAAATTACATTTTACAAAAGGACCCTACAAAAATATTACCTACATCCCATCACATCTTACATTTCTTTTATTTCATAATAGGATTTACTCATGGCCATGATTCAGCAGACTACAGCATTTTTATTATTGTCACCAAGCATGACTGTAGACATTAGTCACAACATACAACACACCTGTTTACATCAACAGTTGTCTGCAAGACTTGTTTTATAAGCACTGTTATAAACACTCACATAGTCTAAACATTCTGGTTACCTCATATACTGACATATATACTTCCTTCAAATTTTTGGTTTCTATAAATCTTTTAGTTAACATATTTATCACTTGTTTGTTACAATTCAAACCAAATATAATTTTAATTCACCTTTCAGTTATTATTACTTTTTAATTATAGTTTCTATTTAATACCATTATCTCAATTCATTTTCATTATTGAATCAAAATCTTTTCACACCTGTAAACATTTTATTCTATCTAATTGGTATTATAAACTTTATACTTACAGTACATTATTCACCTACTGACATAAACACAAAATATACACACCACACACACCAATATCTCCACGTAACCTCTGAAACATTTAACAACAAGGTTATTTCATACCAAACAATTTAACATTTATTTATTAATTAATATCAAATCTCATAAAACAATTTAAATCCATTAAAAAATTTAATTATACAACATTTAAATCAATCAGAATATGTAAACATTTCAAATTATTTAATTAAATCAATTATTGAAAACAACATTTTAATTACTTTCACCAATTATAATAATTACACTTCATTTGTTCTCCTCTTCAAAATTATTTTTTGTTATTTATTTAGACTGGAAAAATATTATCATTATTATCACAACAATCTCTACTACATACACACATAGTTTACCTAACATTTTAAAATACACACAATTAATTTCACTAAACATTTATTTACAAACCTTTGTCATTAATTGCTCAATTTATCACACTTCATTGTCCACGTCTGCCAGGTCAGAACCATAAATCAACATATTTATATTGTCCATTTATTTAGTTTATGTTCAGCCTCCATCATCAAAAATTAGTCTAGGTTTCACATAACAGTTTTCAATTTGATTTACACACATCGTATGGCTATCTTGTGTGTAACAACCATAAAATTTAAGTTTATTCACTTGACCACAATAATCATAAACCAAGTCAACATTATTTATTTCTGTCCAGTCTCCATTAGTAGTTATATTCATTATCAAGTCAGTTATTTTCTCATTCATTACAACATAATGTAAATTATTATTATTTAAACATGTATCATCAAAATAATTCTCATTCTCTATTTTAACAGGTAAGTATTTAATACCATTTATCTCTATCACTTCCAACATTTCTTTCAACTCATTATAATCTCTCTTTAATTTATATAATTCTATCTCTCTATCAACACACAACTCTCCATCTAAATTTCTCTCATCATAACACCATCTCACACTTTCAACACCATTCCACACAGAGGGTACAAACTTATACAAAAAAAGGGAAATAACTCAAATCTTCCACTAATAAGGGTCTCTTGCCCTCCAACAATAACATTTTTGAACACCTTGGTTCATCACAAATATGGGGAAAATTTACCCTCTGCCCTACATATTCATCTATTCTCTCTTTCCATTCTTTCTCTAATTCATCAACACTAATTACTACTCCATTACAACCTATTATTCTCTCTCTCTCACTTACTATCTCACTATCTATTTTCAACGTATCACTCTCTGATACCACCTTTTCAATTACATTACCATTTTTAATATCATTGTTTTCATTTGTTACCTTATTCTCTAATACCACATTCTTAATTATATTATCATTTTCAACATCATTTCTATCACTTGTTACGTTTTTATTGTCATTATTACTTTTACTTTTAATCTGTTCTCCTCCTGACTCTACTATTTTCCCAATATCTCGTTTCAATTCGTTACAACTACTTTCGCATTTAATTTTGACCTCATTAATATCAATTTTGAGTTCATCAAATTTACAGTTAAATTCACTTTTAATTTCATTCAATTTTATATCGTTATTGTCAAAACGATTATTTATGTTTATCGTATGCTTTTCTAACATTATTTGTATCATTTTTAACATTTCATTACTATCGTCCGGTTTTTTATTTTGAACCGGCGTTAATTGACTTTCTTTATTATTGTCAGTAAAGCTGACTTCATCATTATTATTTTTACTTTCCCTACTCGATTTTGGGGTTATTTGTATCCCCGAATCATCTGTACTATTTGTTTCATTTGCAATATCTTTTGTTTTATTTTCCTGACTCACGTTTGGAGTCGAGTGGATTTCAATGTTATTCATAATATTTGAATCATCACAGTTTTCGACACTAGTTGTTTCATTTATATTGCTCTCATTCTTTCCTGCCATATTTATAAGTTTCTTAATCTAGATTTTCGTACATAAAAACATCTACCACTTAACTCTTAACCTCTGAACATTGATGTTCTGTTTTATATGTGCTGCGTAATTTTTACGTAGTTACTTAACCCTCAAATCAAACTTGCATTTTACTTGTAGGTGTGGTTTTTATATTTAAATTTTAATTGATAAAAACAGTCCCTGCTTCGGAAGCGCCAAATGTGAAGCTATTTTATGTATACAACTATAAATACAGATAAATAAAATTATTTTATCTTCCACCTACCTTGTTTTGTCTTCTCCCAGAATCCGTCACACGAACGTTAAGATGCAAGTATGATTATAGGTTATTGCAATAACTTACGCAACTCGCTTTTTATGAAGAGAAACAAACTGAACTTTATTTTATACTTCCAAATTTTTCTTTAAACTTCAAATTGTTATTTATTTGGCCTATTAGCTCAAATGATGATTTTTCCAAAATCAAAGAAATTGCATAAAACTTTTACTGTTGTTTACATGATGAGATTACACTTACAATTACTAAAACATCTTAACTTAACTTGGCAGCCCAGTCTGCTAACATACACACATTCGCACATTAAAACATTCCCCTTATTATTTATTTAAAAAAAAAATCATTTAATACGTTAGGCAATACCCGTGCCGGCAACATGGGTTTCCTCCGAACTTCTTAATTTAAATAGGCTTCTCACTTTTGAATTTAGTGGTGGGTCCAAAAATAGTTTATAATTTATTCTTCTTCTGTCGAAACCATCCGCACTTCTTCATTTTTTACTCACTGCACTCACTTTTTCTTGATAAAGCAAAATAAAAATTGTTCACACGCAATAAAACAATGTCAACTAATATAAAACACAATTGTACTACAATTGTCCCGCGCAATTATAAAAACACAACACTTCACCACAATATTACGAACCGCACTAATAACCACTTGAACACACAGAGTAATATCGCCCGATAATAACTGAACTAAGGCCGCTGATGACTTCTATTTATACCACGCTCACAGACCAGAACATTCCACAACTACGCATTATCTCTACACTATGATGTAATTAATTGTGGCGTTGACACAGTCAGCAAGGCTGGCGGCATCTAGAAAAGTCTCGCAAGTGCATGAAATCACGTACGCCACAACATTCAGCTGGATTCCAATGGATCGTTCAAGAAACACGTAGATTGTTCTGAGATGTTGTAACAATATTGTTTCGACGGTCTCACTGATCGTCGTATGGTGCAGTGGAAAACAAAGTACAAGACACCAATTAAGTCACTAATCACCAGCTTTAATTATCACTATTAAGCAGTTTGTAATTAACAAGTTTGTAATAGTCTCTTAAAGCAAAATAAAAATTGTTCACATGCAATAAAACAATGTCAACTAATATAAAACACAATTGTACTACAATTGTCCCGCGCAATTATAAAAACACATAACACTTCACCACAATATTACGAACCGCACTAATAACCACTTGAACGCACAGAGTAATATCGCCCGATAATAACTGAACTAAGGCCGCTGATGACTTGTATTTATACCCCGCTCACAGACCAGAACATTCCACAACTACGCATTATCTCTACACTAAGATGTAATTAATTGTGGCATTGACACAGTCAGCAAGGCTGGCGGCGTCTAGAAAAGTCTCAAGCAAATGGAATCACGTACGCCACAACATTCAGCTAGATTCCAATGGATCGTTCAAGAAACACGTAGATTGTTCTGAGATGTTGTAACAATATTGTTTCGATGGTCTCACTGATCGTCGTATGGTGCAGTGGAAAACAAAGTACAAGACACCACTTAAGTCACTAATCACCAGCTTTAATTATCACTATTAAGCAGTTTGTAATTAACAAGTTTGTAATAGTCTCTTAAAGCAAAATAAAAATTGTTCACATGCAATAAAACAATGTCAACTAATATAAAACACAATTGTACTACAATTGTCCCGTGCAATTATAAAAACACATAACACTTCACCACAATATTACGAACCGCACTAATAACCACTTGAACGCACAGAGTAATATCGCCCAATAATAACTGAACTAAGGCCGCTGATGACTTGTATTTATACCCCGCTCACAGACCAGAACATTCCACAACTACGCATTATCTCTACACTATGATGTAATTAATTGTGGCATTGACACAGTCAGCAAGGCTGGCGGCATCTAGAAAAGTCTCGCAAGCGCATGAAATCACATACGCCACAACATTCAGCTGGATTCCAATGGATCGTTCAAGAAACACGTAGATTATTCTGAGATGTTGTAACAATATTGTTTAGATGGTCTCACTGATCGTTGTATGGTACAGTGGAAAACAAAATCCAAGACACCAATTAAGTCACTAATCACCAGCTTTAGTTGTCACAATTAAACAGTTTGTAATCAACGAGATAGTCTCTTACAACAAATCAAATAAAAATTGTTCACACCCAATAAAAATGTCAACTAATAGAGTCCCGCACAATTATAAAACACATAACACTTCGCTACAATACTTCGAACCGCTCTGGAATAAATCGCCACTCCAACTCTACTGAGTAATCGCCAACGTAAGACTGAAAACTAACCGACAGGTATGGGGTATTTATAGTCTGCAGTGTACCATAATATGCATCCTTAACAAACACTTGAAAATTCCAGATGATACTTCAGTGCGACCTTAGTAGAAACACACACCAGCAAGGCTAGTCGAGAAGCTTGTAGAACAGTATCATCGAACGCACGAAACATTCCGCATTACACAACATTGTTGACGCGTTAAGTGTCACGTACTCACACAAACATTACAGCTGGTCTCTGCTGGGATAGCCGAGAAATATGTAAAATGTTTTTTAATGACGTAACAATATTAATCTCCTTGGTCTATTGAAAATGTATCTGTTCTTAAACAAAGTTTAGTATATTTTACACTTTAATATGGTAATAGTTATAAAATACTTTCGTTGTATTTTAATGATTAATATTATTTAAATGTACACAAAAGATTTGTTAACTTGTATGATATGTGTCAGGCATTAATACTTTCATATGTCATGTAAATCTGTAACCTCCCAAGGCCTCCCCAAACTGAGACCCAAACTAATACCTACTCAGGGACACAACTACCCCCCCCTTCTTACCGGAATGGAAAATCTCAACGCCACTGCAACCATCCCCAAGCGACCCTCTCCGCCAGGCCAACCCCACAGGACCGCCCCAACACGTCACCCTCTCTGGTGACCACCACCTACTCCTCCTGCTGCCACTCACATACGCGTCCGAAGACCAAAACGAGGTAACTAATACCTTGATATGTGAGTGCCCATAACACTATTGTCCACATCTGGACTAACCAGCCATATGCTGCAAAACAAGGCATCACAAATCCTTGACATATCTAACTGTTCGTTAAAAAAAAAACATCCCTATACTAGGGCGGACGGCCCCTATTAGCCGGACAGAGAAAACCGCATAGAGGGCACGCGAACATCAATCCCTTCACTTGGTCTTCAATACTGCATAACTAACGAGGGGGGTTTACTTCAGCACAGCAACGTCGAACAACCTACTTAATCAAAAATTAACTACCACGGAAAGCAACTAGGGAATGCGGCATGGCCCCTACCCCTTCAATAATTAACAAAACATAACACCCACAAAACACCTAACACCTACAAACATAATGACAATAGTAAGACTGGAATAAGAAAAACTCAAGTACTATATCTTCCATTAAGTAGACTGCGGGTCCACCTACCGTTGCGAGAAACTAGCCCACTACCTGAACTGCTCTCACTCTATTACACTAGACAAATGGAACGCGACACACACACACACAACACGACAAAACACCGACCAATGAAAATTTATTTAAACAATTTCTCATGTTACTCTGGCTACCATATATCGGAAGAAACCGACTGCCGATCGGGCCATACCGCATAATTAAAAAAAACAACACCTCCCCAAATATGGGCAAGGTAATACTCCAACCAACCAAGCACCGAAGTGCGATAAGTCCCGTTTCCCCAGGGATTTCCCCTTCTAAAATTTCTCACCACGTGGCACTATCAACTATTCAAGGCGGGCAAGTACATATACATATATCTCAAAACCTTAAACCTAACAAAAATATTTTCAACTTTAGATATAGGGCTTTTGAAAATTTTTCTAAGTTCCATTGGAACTCAACATTTTGGGAGTTCCAAAATGTTTCCTAAGTTTGCAAGCCCCGTCACACCCACAGGACCCACGGGTTGACCCTAATCTCAACCACGCTCTGCTACCAAATGTAACCCCTCTTTAACTTAGGCAGTAAAAAAAAACGATTTTTTTTTTAATTTTTTGAAATTTTTTTTGTAAAGAGGGGCCACAAGTTAATTATAACTAGGCTAAAGCCTAGAGAAGCCAAAAATGCGCTGGATCCAGTGAGACGGGACTTGCAATGAAAACTCATGAATTTTAACAATTAACAAATCCCTTTTATTATTCTATCTCAGTAAACAAATTAATAATAAAATAAATAAACCCAACAATCATAATCTATAATTCCCTTAAATAATCAATTAAATAAAGTATACTTTCTCAACAAGGCCACCAGAAAATATTTATTAAAACCAAGAAAATAAATGGCTATGTCACTTTACAAATGAATTGAAATTTAAAACCATTACTAACCTTGAAATAAGGCTTCCATTAAAATATTAATAAAATATAAAATTTATTTTATATGTTCCTTGTAGAATGCTCCATTGAACTTAATGAAGATAAACGTTATAGATTCCTTGCTAATATTAATTATAATAATAATTACTCAAACAAATTAAATAAATTTTAAAGGGTGACAATTCATATACTTGTTATAAGGTTAAATAAAATAAATTATTTTCTTAAAGAAATGATCAGCAATGATTAATTGAGATAGAATACCTGTTATAAAAAAAAATGAAAAGGATATATCTACATGATTCCATGTATTAATTTCTTTTATAAAAAAAGACAACGAACCAACCCTATATCTAAAGTCCCCACCAAAAATACACTAAATGCACAGTACTTATAGCCCCCAAAATGTACACACAAATATACAAACATAACATGTTCCACAATACAAATACATTATACAATAGTATACAATACAATATACATAAGGATCTCTTGCCACGCCCCTTTTTATATTACCCCCATGGTGTATATAAATTCTTACTTCTTTTATAATTATCCCTGTTAGGATTGCAATTTACTTTTATATTACCCCCATGGTGTTGGTTGATTACACATCACGTGTATTGGATAATGCCTAAGCATTCAGTAGTCCCCAGGACATAATAACTTTCAAAATTTTGTCTAAGTGCCTAAAGCTGTTATCTAATTCTGCCCTACTGGGCTCTATTAATGTGAGAAATAAAAAATATTTAAAACAATGAACACCCCCCAGTTATCATAAATAATTTAAAGAATTTATATATACTGAAACATTGCCAAGTAATAAAAATAGAAATATTGCATAATATTATAACCCTATGAAAAATACACTTGGCCCAGAGACCGACATGTTAATAGCCAGTTGATTCATCTTTCAACTTGTCTCAACAAACAAGTTCAAAACTGTATCAACAGGCATTCCTTCTGGTTGAAACTTGTGGAAAATGCACCTACCTACCCCAGTAATTTCTATACAATATGAATAAACTGATTTTTAAATTAAGAATATATATATATATATACTACTGAATTGAACACGATAAATTACTAATAGAAAGAATGACTTAAAACTGTAAAGAAACCCATATAATGAAATAAGGGGAAAATCTATGTTGAATGTTGCACTGTAGGCATGCCAGTCTCTGAGCTGACAATTTTACCAGAAATATACTGAAATTTACAATTAATTTTGCACCCAGTCCACACACTAAACTGTCCCATCAATTGGGGATGTAATTAAACGTTTAAAACTTGAAATGTTGTAGTTGATTGATATATATAACTGGTCCCTGGGTATTATTGAGTGCTGACTCTATGTGTACATAATAATTGGTTTTGTATCACCTGATTTCGTCCATGAGGGGTTTTTATGAAAGTGGCAATCTCGTGGTCGACATTTTAGGTGTTGGTGTGGTCCTCCAAATTCCTCCGGTATTGAAGAGTAGAGCTTAGGATGTTAATCGTTCAGCCATGTAGTAGGTCTTGTTCTCGTCTATTGCGGTGAACCCTAATTACACCATTATATTTTTTAGTCAGAGTACACAACACAATGCCCCACTAAAGTTTGCACACCCTCCAAAATACATATATAAGGTTAACATAGCTATT
The DNA here is from genome assembly GCA_034769895.1 of Magicicada septendecula. Lineage (NCBI taxonomy): Eukaryota > Metazoa > Arthropoda > Insecta > Hemiptera > Cicadidae > Magicicada > Magicicada septendecula. Next base: position 147,064,713 of record CM068376.1, on the reverse strand, counting down.
GAGCTACTTAAATTAAACTTGATAAAATTTATATGGCCAACATGCCTTATTTGAAAATCTTTATAACAGTAATTCTTCATAATATTAACTTCACCTAATGTGAGTTACCCTGTTTGCAATTTGACAATTAATTATGGCTTTGTACCATTTCATAAACTTTATACATAGTGTGAATATGTAGATACCACGTGGTTAAGAGGTTATATCAAATACATAGTTTTACTACAGAAAATAATATGAATTGGTGGTTATTTACTTTCAAAACGTGCCTGGGTAAGTTCCCAGATATTAATAAAGTTTTACTGTTAATTGTAGTAAAACTTATATGCCATCTAAACCAACTACGCCTTGTGCAATAACCTAGGTCAACGTAACACGAATCTCGTTACATCGATGTTAGATAAATTTTAAACTTAAATATCTGTATTTAAATTTACTGTACTTTTTTAGTGCCGAGGTTCTCACACGTGAATGAATATAGTTTTATAAGGTTTTAAAACTTTACCAACAAATTGCGTATTGCACAACCGCATGAGGTCATAACAGGTGAACAGAATCAACTTACTTAGGCTTGTTAAAAAAACAGTTTTCTCCAGTGAAATATAATAGTCTATTAATATGAAAGTAAGCGAGACTCACCGCAGCCGTGTAGAGATTTATCTAGACATAGTGTGAAGGCTTGCAGTTGTTGAAAATATTCATTTTCTACCGGAGTAAAAATGGAGTCGACCTTCGACCACGGAGTATATTGTGAGACGAACTTAATCAGAACTACCAGCTCCTTCCTCGTTTGCCTACGGCACTTGTCGCCAGAAAGCAGCACCTGGAGTTTTCATACCGCGGGCAGGCGGCAGGTGCCGACACCGATCAAGAAGTTAATCTGTAGGGCTTATCTTCACGGAAAGAGTGCAGCACGAATTACACTACTGCAATTCCGTACTGCCTATAACTATGGGCCATATATTCAGTCGTTTTGCGCTGTCTCTCCGCTAGAGATCAGCCCAACCTCCAATTGTAAAATGTATTATGTAAAATATATATGTAATATGTATGTAATATGTAAAATGTCCAATAACGCTGAATTTTACAGATTCGGCACCCCTCACCCTAAAAGGGCAACATAGTTGCCCCAACGTTAAAGCCAGGAGAGTACCCTGCAGTGTACCCCTCCCCAAAACAAACCGGTGAACGTCGTGGTTAGGTTGGCTCAGCAGCACTTGCTCTCAGGAGCTTAGCTAGGCCTAGGCAATCTCAGAAATTTAATCGCTCTTGGGAGAACAGAGGCTCAGGGTGAAAACGAAGTAAGAGGAAGGAAGGTATGTAATATTTAAGTGTGCGGGCACTGCCTGCTGACTTGATCAGAGTCAGCATACAGCACCAGAGATAGACAGCTAAAAGGACTAAAGAAAGATTACGGCCCCTATCAAGAGCACCCTCTGAGTTCTGACCACCCAAGGCCTCCCCAAACTGAGACCCAAACTAATACCTACTCAGGGCCACAACTACCCCCCCTTCTTACCGGATTGGAAAATCTCAACGCCACTGCAACCATCCCCAAGCGACCCTCTCCGCCAGGCCAACCCCACAGGACCACCCCAACACGTCACCCTCTCTGGTGACCACCACCTACTCCTCCTGCTGCCACTCACATACGCGTCCGAAGACCAAAACAAGGTAACTAATACCTTGATATGTGAGTGCCCATAACACTATTGTCCACATCTGGACTAACCAGCCATATGCTGCAAAACAAGGCATCACAAATCCTTGACATATCTAACTGTTCGTTAAAAAAAAAACATCCCTATACTAGGGCGGACGGCCCCTATTAGCCGGACAGAGAAAACCGCATAGAGGGCACGCGAACATCAATCCCTTCACTTGGTCTTCAATACTGCATAACTAACGAGGGGGGTTTACTTCAGCACAGCAACGTCGAACAACCTACTTAATCAAAAATTAACTACCACGGAAAGCAACTAGGGAATGCGGCATGGCCCCTACCCCTTCAATAATTAACAAAACATAACACCCACAAAACACCTAACACCTACAAACATAATGACAATAGTAAGACTGGAATAAGAAAAACTCAAGTACTATATCTTCCATTAAGTAGACTGCGGGTCCACCTACCGTTGCGAGAAACTAGCCCACTACCTGAACTGCTCTCACTCTATTACACTAGACAAATGGAACGCGACACACACACACACACAACACGACAAAACACCGACCAATGAAAATTTATTTAAACAATTTCTCATGTTACTCTGGCTACCATATATCGGAAGAAACCGACTGCCGATCGGGCCATACCGCATAATTAAAAAAAACAACACCTCCCCAAATATGGGCAAGGTAATACTCCAACCAACCAAGCACCGAAGTGCGATAAGTCCCGTTTCCCCAGGGATTTCCCCTTCTAAAATTTCTCACCACGTGGCACTATCAACTATTCAAGGCGGGCAAGTACATATACATATATCTCAAAACCTTAAACCTAACAAAAATATTTTCAACTTTAGATATAGGGCTTTTGAAAATTTTTCTAAGTTCCATTGGAACTCAACATTTTGGGAGTTCCAAAATGTTTCCTAAGTTTGCAAGCCCCGTCACACCCACAGGACCCACGGGTTGACCCTAATCTCAACCACGCTCTGCTACCAAATGTAACCCCTCTTTAACTTAGGCAGTAAAAAAAAACGATTTTTTTTTTAATTTTTTGAAATTTTTTTTGTAAAGAGGGGCCACAAGTTAATTATAACTAGGCTAAAGCCTAGAGAAGCCAAAAATGCGCTGGATCCAGTGAGACGGGACTTGCAATGAAAACTCATGAATTTTAACAATTAACAAATCCCTTTTATTATTCTATCTCAGTAAACAAATTAATAATAAAATAAATAAACCCAACAATCATAATCTATAATTCCCTTAAATAATCAATTAAATAAAGTATACTTTCTCAACAAGGCCACCAGAAAATATTTATTAAAACCAAGAAAATAAATGGCTATGTCACTTTACAAATGAATTGAAATTTAAAACCATTACTAACCTTGAAATAAGGCTTCCATTAAAATATTAATAAAATATAAAATTTATTTTATATGTTCCTTGTAGAATGCTCCATTGAACTTAATGAAGATAAACGTTATAGATTCCTTGCTAATATTAATTATAATAATAATTACTCAAACAAATTAAATAAATTTTAAAGGGTGACAATTCATATACTTGTTATAAGGTTAAATAAAATAAATTATTTTCTTAAAGAAATGATCAGCAATGATTAATTGAGATAGAATACCTGTTATAAAAAAAAATGAAAAGGATATATCTACATGATTCCATGTATTAATTTCTTTTATAAAAAAAGACAACGAACCAACCCTATATCTAAAGTCCCCACCAAAAATACACTAAATGCACAGTACTTATAGCCCCCAAAATGTACACACAAATATACAAACATAACATGTTCCACAATACAAATACATTATACAATAGTATACAATACAATATACATAAGGATCTCTTGCCACGCCCCTTTTTATATTACCCCCATGGTGTATATAAATTCTTACTTCTTTTATAATTATCCCTGTTAGGATTGCAATTTACTTTTATATTACCCCCATGGTGTTGGTTGATCACACATCACGTGTATTGGATAATGCCTAAGCATTCAGTAGTCCCCAGGACATAATAACTTTCAAAATTTTGTCTAAGTGCCTAAAGCTGTTATCTAATTCTGCCCTACTGGGCTCTATTAATGTGAGAAATAAAAAATATTTAAAACAATGAACACCCCCCAGTTATCATAAATAATTTAAAGAATTTATATATACTGAAACATTGCCAAGTAATAAAAATAGAAATATTGCATAATATTATAACCCTATGAAAAATACACTTGGCCCAGAGACCGACATGTTAATAGCCAGTTGATTCATCTTTCAACTTGTCTCAACAAACAAGTTCAAAACTGTATCAACAGGCATTCCTTCTGGTTGAAACTTGTGGAAAATGCACCTACCTACCCCAGTAATTTCTATACAATATGAATAAACTGATTTTTAAATTAAGAATATATATATATATATATACTACTGAATTGAACACGATAAATTACTAATAGAAAGAATGACTTAAAACTGTAAAGAAACCCATATAATGAAATAAGGGGAAAATCTATGTTGAATGTTGCACTGTAGGCATGCCAGTCTCTGAGCTGACAATTTTACCAGAAATATACTGAAATTTACAATTAATTTTGCACCCAGTCCACACACTAAACTGTCCCATCAATTGGGGATGTAATTAAACGTTTAAAACTTGAAATGTTGTAGTTGATTGATATATATAACTGGTCCCTGGGTATTATTGAGTGCTGACTCTATGTGTACATAATAATTGGTTTTGTATCACCTGATTTCGTCCATGAGGGGTTTTTATGAAAGTGGCAATCTCGTGGTCGACATTTTAGGTGTTGGTGTGGTCCTCCAAATTCCTCCGGTATTGAAGAGTAGAGCTTAGGATGTTAATCGTTCAGCCATGTAGTAGGTCTTGTTCTCGTCTATTGCGGTGAACCCTAATTACACCATTATATTTTTTAGTCAGAGTACACAACACAATGCCCCACTAAAGTTTGCACACCCTCCAAAATACATATATAAGGTTAACATAGCTATTGAGCTACTTAAATTAAACTTGATAAAATTTATATGGCCAACATGCCTTATTTGAAAATCTTTATAACAGTAATTCTTCATAATATTAACTTCACCTAATGTGAGTTACCCTGTTTGCAATTTGACAATTAATTATGGCTTTGTACCATTTCATAAACTTTATACATAGTGTGAATATGTAGATACCACGTGGTTAAGAAGTTATATCAAATACATAGTTTTTACTACAGAAAATAATATGAATTGGTGGTTATTTACTTTCAAAACGTGCCTGGGTAAGTTCCCAGATATTAATAAAGTTTTACTGTTAATTGTAGTAAAACTTATATGCCATCTAAACCAACTACGCCTTGTGCAATAACCTAGGTCAACGTAACACGAATCTCGTTACATCGATGTTAGATAAATTTTAAACTTAAATATCTGTATTTAAATTTACTGTACTTTTTTAGTGCCGAGGTTCTCACACGTGAATGAATATAGTTTTATAAGGTTTTAAAACTTTACCAACAAATTGCGTATTGCACAACCGCATGAGGTCATAACAGGTGAACAGAATCAACTTACTTAGGCTTGTTAAAAAAACAGTTTTCTCCAGTGAAATATAATAGTCTATTAATATGAAAGTAAGCGAGACTCACCGCAGCCGTGTAGAGATTTATCTAGACATAGTGTGAAGGCTTGCAGTTGTTGAAAATATTCATTTTCTACCGGAGTAAAAATGGAGTCGACCTTCGACCACGGAGTATATTGTGAGACGAACTTAATCAGAACTACCAGCTCCTTCCTCGTTTGCCTACGGCACTTGTCGCCAGAAAGCAGCACCTGGAGTTTTCATACCGCGGGCAGGCGGCAGGTGCCGACACCGATCAAGAAGTTAATCTGTAGGGCTTATCTTCACGGAAAGAGTGCAGCACGAATTACACTACTGCAATTCCGTACTGCCTATAACTATGGGCCATATATTCAGTCGTTTTGCGCTGTCTCTCCGCTAGAGATCAGCCCAACCTCCAATTGTAAAATGTATTATGTAAAATATATATGTAATATGTATGTAATATGTAAAATGTCCAATAACGCTGAATTTTACAGATTCGGCACCCCTCACCCTAAAAGGGCAACATAGTTGCCCCAACGTTAAAGGCCAGGAGAGTACCCTGCAGTGTACCCCTCCCCAAAACAAACCGGTGAACGTCGTGGTTAGGTTGGCTCAGCAGCACTTGCTCTCAGGAGCTTAGCTAGGCCTAGGCAATCTCAGAAATTTAATCGCTCTTGGGAGAACAGAGGCTCAGGGTGAAAACGAAGTAAGAGGAAGGAAGGTATGTAATATTTAAGTGTGCGGGCACTGCCTGCTGACTTGATCAGAGTCAGCATACAGCACCAGAGATAGACAGCTAAAAGGACTAAAGAAAGATTACGGCCCCTATCAAGAGCACCCTCTGAGTTCTGACCACCCAAGGCCTCCCCAAACTGAGACCCAAACTAATACCTACTCAGGGCCACAACTACCCCCCCTTCTTACCGGATTGGAAAATCTCAACGCCACTGCAACCATCCCCAAGCGACCCTCTCCGCCAGGCCAACCCCACAGGACCACCCCAACACGTCACCCTCTCTGGTGACCACCACCTACTCCTCCTGCTGCCACTCACATACGCGTCCGAAGACCAAAACAAGGTAACTAATACCTTGATATGTGAGTGCCCATAACACTATTGTCCACATCTGGACTAACCAGCCATATGCTGCAAAACAAGGCATCACAAATCCTTGACATATCTAACTGTTCGTTAAAAAAAAAACATCCCTATACTAGGGCGGACGGCCCCTATTAGCCGGACAGAGAAAACCGCATAGAGGGCACGCGAACATCAATCCCTTCACTTGGTCTTCAATACTGCATAACTAACGAGGGGGGTTTACTTCAGCACAGCAACGTCGAACAACCTACTTAATCAAAAATTAACTACCACGGAAAGCAACTAGGGAATGCGGCATGGCCCCTACCCCTTCAATAATTAACAAAACATAACACCCACAAAACTCCTAACACCTACAAACATAATGACAATAGTAAGACTGGAATAAGAAAAACTCAAGTACTATATCTTCCATTAAGTAGACTGCGGGTCCACCTACCGTTGCGAGAAACTAGCCCACTACCTGAACTGCTCTCACTCTATTACACTAGACAAATGGAACGCGACACACACACCACACGACAAAACACCGACCAACGAAAATTTATTTAAACAATTTCTCATGTTACTCTGGCTACCATATATCGGAAGAAACCGACTGCCGATCGGGCCATACCGCATAATTAAAAAAAACAACACCTCCCCAAATATGGGCAAGGTAATACTCCAACCAACCAACCACCGAACTGCGATAAGTCCCGTTTCCCCAGGTATTTCCCCTTCTAAAATTTCTCACCACGTGGCACTATCAACTATTCAAGGCGGGCAAGTACATATACATATATCTCAAAACCTTAAACCTAACAAAAATATTTTCAACTTTAGATATAGGGTTTTTGAAAATTTTTCTAAGTTCCATTGGAACTCAACATTTTGGGAGTTCCAAAATGTTTCCTAAGTTTGCAAGCCCCGTCACACCCACAGGACCCACGGGTTGATCCTAATCTCAACCACGCTCTGCTACCAAATGTAACCCCTCTTTAACTTAGGCAGTAAAAAAAAAACGATTATTTTTTTTAATTTTTTGAAATTTTTTTTTTTTTGCAAAGAGGGGCCACAAGTTAATTATTACTAAGCTAAAGCCTAGAGAAGCCAAAAATGCGCTGGACCCAGTGAGACGGGACTTGCAATGAAAACTCATGAATTTTAACAATTAACAAATCCCTTTTATTATTCTATCTCAGTAAAAAATTAATAATAAAATAAATAAACCCAACAGTCATAATCTATAATTCCCTTAAATAATCAATTAAATAAAGTATACTTTCTCAACAAGGCCACCAGAAAATATTTATTAATATCAAGAAAATAAATGGCTATGTCACTTTACAAATGAATTGAAATTTAAAACCATTACTAACCTTGAAATAAGGCTTCCATTAAAATATTAATAAAATATAAAATTTATTTTATGTGTTCCTTCTAGAATGCTCCATTGAACTTAATGAAGATAAACGTTATAGATTCCTTGCTAATATTATTTATAATAATAATTACTCAAACAAATTAAATAAATTTTAAAGGGTGACAATTCATATACTTGTTATAAGGTTAAATAAAATAAATTATTTTCTTAAAGAAATGATCAGCAATGATTAATTGAGATAGAATACCTGTTATAAAAAAAAATGAAAAGGATATATCTACATGATTCCATGTATTAATTTCTTTTATAAAAAAAGACAACGAACCAACCCTATATCTAAAGTCCCCACCAAAAATACACTAAATGCACAGTACTTATAGCCCCCAAAATGTACACACAAATATACAAACATAACATGTTCCACAATACAAATACATTATACAATAGTATACAATAAAATATACATAAGGATCTCTTGCCATGCCCCTTTTTATATTACCCCCATGGTGTATATAAATTCTTACTTCTTTTATAATTATCCCTGTTAGGATTGCAATTTACTTTTATATTACCCCCATGGTGTTGGTTGATTACACATCACGTGTATTGGATAATGCCTAAGCATTCAGTAGTCCCCAGGACATAATAACTTTCAAAATTTTGTCTAAGTGCCTAAAGCTGTTATCTAATTCTGCCCTACTGGGCTCTATTAATGTGAGAAATAAAAAATATTTAAAACAATGAACACCCCCCAGTTATCATAAATAATTTAAAGAATTTATATATACTGAAACATTGCCAAGTAATAAAAATAGAAATATTGCATAATATTATAACCCTATGAAAAATACACTTGGCCCAGAGACCGACATGTTAATAGCCAGTTGATTCATCTTTCAACTTGTCTCAACAAACAAGTTCAAAACTGTATCAACAGGCATTCCTTCTGGTTGAAACTTGTGGAAAATGCACCTACCTACCCCAGTAATTTCTATACAATATGAATAAACAGATTTTTAAATTAAGAATATATATATATATACTACTGAATTGAACACGATAAATTACTAATAGAAAGAATGACTTAAAACTGTAAAGAAACCCATATAATGAAATAAGGGGAAAATCTATGTTGAATGTTGCACTGTAGGCATGCCAGTCTCTGAGCTGACAATTTTACCAGAAATATACTGAAATTTACAATTAATTTTGCACCCAGTCCACACACTAAACTGTCCCATCAATTGGGGATGTAATTAAACGTTTAAAACTTGAAATGTTGTAGTTGATAGATATATATAACTGGTCCCTGGGTATTATTGAGTGCTGACTCTATGTGTACATAATAATTGGTTTTGTATCACCTGATTTCGTCCATGAGGGGTTTTTATGAAAGTGGCAATCTCGTGGTCGACATTTTAGGTGTTGGTGTGGTCCTCCAAATTCCTCCGGTATTGAAGAGTAGAGCTTAGGATGTTAATCGTTCAGCAATGTAGTAGGTCTTGTTTTTGTCTATTGCGGTGAACCCTAATTACACCATTATATTTTTTAGTCAGAGTACACAACACAATGCCCCACTAAAGTTTGCACACCCTCCAAAATACATATATAAGGTTAACATAGCTATTGAGCTACTTAAATTAAACTTGATAAAATTTATATGGCCAACATGCCTTATTTGAAAATCTTTATAACAGTAATTCTTCATAATATTAACTTCACCTAATGTGAGTTACCCTGTTTGCAATTTGACAATTAATTATGGCTTTGTACCATTTCATAAACTTTATACATAGTGTGAATATGTAGATACCACGTGGTTAAGAGGTTATATCAAATACATAGTTTTTACTACAGAAAATAATATGAATTGGTGGTTATTTACTTTCAAAACGTGCCTGAGTAAGTTCCCAGATATTAATAAAGTTTTACTGTTAATTGTAGTAAAACTTATATGCCATCTAAACCAACTACGCCTTGTGCAATAACCTAGGTCAACGTAACACGAAACTCGTTACATCGATGTTAGATAAATTTTAAACTTAAATATCTGTATTTAAATTTACTTTACTTTTTTAGTGCCGAGGTTCTCACACGTGAATGAATATAGTTTTATAAGGTTTTAAAACTTTACCAACAAATTGCGTATTGCACAACCGCATGAGGTCATAACAGGTGAACAGAATCAACTTACTTAGGCTTATTAAAAAAACAGTTTTCTCCAGTGAAATATAATAGTCTATTAATATGAAAGTAAGCGAGACTCACCGCAGCCGTGTAGAGATTTATCTAGACATAGTGTGAAGGCTTGCAGTTGTTGAAAATATTCATTTTCTACCGGAGTAAAAATGGAGTCGACCTTCGACCACGGAGTATATTGTGAGACGAACTTAATCAGAACTACCAGCTCCTTCCTCGTTTGCCTACGGCACTTGTCGCCAGAAAGCAGCACCTGGAGTTTTCATACCGTGGGCAGGCGGCAGGTGCAGACACCGATCAAGAAGGTAATCTGTAGGGCTTATCTTCACGGAAAGAGTGCAGCACGAATTACACTACTGCAATTCCGTACTGCCTATAACTATGGGCCGTATATTCAGTCATTTTGCGCTGTCTCTCCGCTAGAGATCAGCCCAATCTCCAATTGTAAATTACTGAAATCACACTGAATTTTACAGATTCGGCACACCCTCACCCCAAAAGGGCAACATAGCTGCCCCAACGTTAAAGTCCAGGAGAGTACCCTGCAGTGTACCCCTCCCCAAAACAAACCGGTGGACGTCATGGTTAGGTTGGCTCAGCAGCACTTGCTCTCAGGAGCTTAGCTAGGCCTAGGAAATCTCAGAAATTTAATCGCTCTTGGGAGAACAGAGGCTCAGGGTGAAAACGAAGTAAGAGGAAGGAAGGTATGTAATATGTAAGTGTGCGGGCACTGCCTGCTGACTTGATCAGAGTCAGCATACAGCACCAGAGATAGACAGCTAAAAGGACTAAAGAAAGATTACGGCCCCTATCAAGAGCACCCTCTGAGTTCTGACCTCCCAAGGCCTCCCCAAACTGAGACCCAAACTAATACCTACTCAGGGCCACAATTACCCCCCCCTTCTTACCGGATTGGAAAATCTCAACGCCACTGCAACCATCCCCAAGCGACCCTCTCCACCAGGCCAACCCCACAGGACCGCCCCAACACGTCACCCTCTCTGGTGACCACCACCTACTCCTCCTGCTGCCACTCACATACGCGTCCGAAGACCAAAACAAGGTAACTAATACCTTGATATGTGAGTGCCCATAACACTATTGTCCACATCTGGACTAACCAGCCATATGCTGCAAAACAAGGCATCACAAATCCTTGACATATCTAACTGTTCGTTAAAAAAAAACATTCCTATACTAGGGCGGACGGCCCATATTAGCTGGACAGAGAAAACCGCATAGAGGGCACGCGAACATCAATCCCTTCACTTGGTCTTCAATACTGCATAACTAACGAGGGGGGTTTACTTCAGCACAGCAACGTCGAACAACCTACTTAATCAAAAATTAACTACCACGGAAAGCAACTAGGGAATGCGGCATGGCCCCTACCCCTTCAATAATTAACAAAACATAACACCCACAAAACACCTAACACCTACAAACATAATGACAATAGTAAGACTGGAATAAGAAAAACTCAAGTACTATATCTTCCATTAAGTAGACTGCGGGTCCACCTACCGTTGCGAGAAACTAGCCCACTACCTGAACTGCTCTCACTCTATTACACTAGACAAATGGAACGCGACACACACACCACACGACAAAACACCGACCAACGAAAATTTATTTAAACAATTTCTCATGTTACTCTGGCTACCATATATCGGAAGAAACCGACTGCCGATCGGGCCATACCGCATAATTAAAAAAAACAACACCTCCCCAAATATGGGCAAGGTAATACTCCAACCAACCAAGCACCGAACTGCGATAAGTCCCGTTTCCCCAGGGATTTCCCCTTCTAAAATTTCTCACCACGTGGCACTATCAACTATTCAAGGCGGGCAAGTACATATACATATATCTCAAAACCTTAAACCTAACAAAAATATTTTCAACTTTAGATATTGGGCCTTTTGAAAATTTTTCTAAGTTCCATTGGAACTCAACATTTTGGGAGTTCCAAAATGTTTCCTAAGTTTGCAAGCCCCGTCACACCCACAGGACCCACGGGTTGACCCTAATCTCAACCACGCTCTGCTACCAAATGTAACCCCTCTTTCACTTAGGCAGTAAAAAAAAAACGATTTTTTTTTTAATTTTTTGAAATTTTTTTTTTTGTTGTTGTAAAGAGGGGCCACAAGTTAATTATAACTAGGCTAAAGCCTAGAGAAGCCAAAAATGTGCTGGATCCAGTGAGACGGGACTTGCAATGAAAACTCATGAATTTTAACAATTAACAAATCCCTTTTATTATTCTATCTCAGTAAACAAATTAATAATAAAATAAATAAACCCAACAGTCATAATCTATAATTCCCTTAAATAATCAATTAAATAAAGTATACTTTCTCAACAAGGCCACCAGAAAATATTTATTAAAACCAAGAAAATAAATGGCTATGTCACTTTACAAATGAATTGAAATTTAAAACCATTACTAACCTTGAAATAAGGCTTCCATTAAAATATTAATAAAATATAAAATTTATTTTATATGTTCCTTGTAGAATGCTCCATTGAACTTAATGAAGATAAACGTTATAGATTCCTTGCTAATATTAATTATAATAATAATTACTCAAACAAATTAAATAAATTTTAAAGGGTGACAATTCATATACTTGTTATAAGGTTAAATAAAATAAATTATTTTCTTAAAGAAATGATCAGCAATGATTAATTGAGATAGAATACCTGTTATAAAAAAAAATGAAAAGGATATATCTACATGATTCCATGTATTAACTTTCTTTTATAAAAAAAGACAACGAACCAACCCTATATCTAAATTCCCCACCAAAAATACACTAAATGCACAGTACTTATAGCCCCCAAAATGTACACACAAATATACAAACATAACATGTTCCACAATACAAATACATTATACAATAGTATACAATACAATATACATAAGGATCTCTTGCCACGCCCCTTTTTATATTACCCCCATGGTGTATATAAATTCTTACTTCTTTTATAATTATCCCTGTTAGGATTGCAATTTACTTTTATATTACCCCCATGGTGTTGGTTGATTACACATCACGTGTATTGGATAATGCCTAAGCATTCAGTAGTCCCCAGGACATAATAACTTTCAAAATTTTGTCTAAGTGCCTAAAGCTGTTATCTAATTCTGCCCTACTGGGCTCTATTAATGTGAGAAATAAAAAATATTTAAAACAATGAACACCCCCCAGTTATCATAAATAATTTAAAGAATTTATATATACTGAAACATTGCCAAGTAATAAAAATAGAAATATTGCATAATATTATAACCCTATGAAAAATACACTTGGCCCAGAGACCGACATGTTAATAGCCAGTTGATTCATCTTTCAACTTGTCTCAACAAACAAGTTCAAAACTGTATCAACAGGCATTCCTTCTGGTTGAAACTTGTGGAAAATGCAGGTGCATTACCTACCCCAGTAATTTCTATACAATATGAATAAACTGATTTTTAAATTAAGAATATATATATATATATACTAGTGAATTGAACACGATAAATTACTAATAGAAAGAATGACTTAAAACTGTAAAGAAACCCATATAATGAAATAAGGGGAAAATCTATGTTGAATGTTGCACTGTAGGCATGCCAGTCTCTGAGCTGACAATTTTACCAGAAATATACTGAAATTTACAATTAATTTTGCACCCAGTCCACACACTAAACTGTCCCATCAATTGGGGATGTAATTAAACGTTTAAAACTTGAAATGTTGTAGTTGATAGATATATATAACTGGTCCCTGGGTATTATTGATTGCTGACTCTATGTGTACATAATAATTGGTTTTGTATCACCTGATTTCGTCCATGAGGGGTTTTTATGAAAGTGGCAATCTCGTGGTCGACATTTTAGGTGTTGGTGTGGTCCTCCAAATTCCTCCGGTATTGAAGAGTAGAGCTTAGGATATTAATCGTTCAGCCATGTAGTAGGTCTTGTTCTCGTCTATTGCGGTGAACCCTAATTACACCATTATATTTTTTAGTCAGAGTACACAACACAATGCCCCACTAAAGTTTGCACACCCTCCAAAATACATATATAAGGTTAACATAGCTATTGAGCTACTTAAATTAAACTTGATAAAATTTGTATGGCCAACATGCCTTATTTGAAAATCTTTATTACAGTAATTCTTCATAATATTAACTTCACCTAATGTGAGTTACCCTGTTTGCAATTTGACAATTAATTATGGCTTTGTACCATTTCATAAACTTTATACATAGTGTGAATATGTAGATACCACGTGGTTAAGAGGTTATATCAAATACATAGTTTTACTACAGAAAATAATATGAATTGGTGGTTATTTACTTTCAAAACGTGCCTGAGTAAGTTCCCAGATATTAATAAAGTTTTACTGTTAATTGTAGTAAAACTTATATGCCATCTAAACCAACTACGCCTTGTGCAATAACCTAGGTCAACGTAACACGAATCTCGTTACATCAATGTTAGATAAATTTTAAACTTAAATATCTGTATTTAAATTTACTTTACTTTTTTAGTGCCGAGGTTCTCACACGTGAATGAATATAGTTTTATAAGGTTTTAAAACTTTACCAACAAATTGCGTATTGCACAACCGCATGAGGTCGTAATAGGTGAACAGAATCAACTTACTTAGGCTTATTAAAAAAACAGTTTTCTCCAGTGAACTATAATAGTCTATTAATATGAAAGTAAGCGAGACTCACCGCAGCCGTGTAGAGATTTATCTAGACATAGTGTGAAGGCTTGCAGTTGTTGAAAATATTCATTTTCTACCGGAGTAAAAATGGAGTCGACCTTCGACCACGGAGTATATTGTGAGACGAACTTAATCAGAAGTACCAGCTCCTTCCTCGTTTGCCTACGGCACTTGTCGCCAGAAAGCAGCACCTGGAGTTTTCATACCGCGGGCAGGCGGCAGGTGCCGACACCGATCAAGAAGTTAATCTGTAGGGCTTATCTTCACGGAAAGAGTGCAGCACGAATTACACTACTGCAATTCCGTACTGCCTATAACTATGGGCCGTATATTCAGTCGTTTTGCGCTGTCTCTCCGCTAGAGATCAGCCCAACCTCCAATTGTAAATTACTGAAATCACGCTGAATTTTACAGATTCGGCACACCCTCACCCCAAAAGGGCAACATAGTTGCCCCAACGTTAAAGGCCAGGAGAGTACCCTGCAGTGTACCCCTCTCCAAAACAAACCGGTGGACGTCGTGGTTAGGTTGGCTCAGCAGCACTTGCTCTCAGGAGCTTAGCTAGGCCTAGGAAATCTCAGAAATTTAATCGCTCTTGGGAGAACAGAGGCTCAGGGTGAAAACGAAGTAAGAGGAAGGAAGGTATGTAATATGTAAGTGTGCGGGCACTGCCTGCTGACTTGATCAGAGTCAGCATACAGCACCAGAGATAGACAGCTAAAAGAACTAAAGAAAGATTACGGCCCCTATCAAGAGCACCCTCTGAGTTCTGACCTCCCAAGGCCTCCCCAAACTGAGACCCAAACTAATACCTACTCAGGGCCACAATTACCCCCCCTTCTTACCGGATTGGAAAATCTCAACGCCACTGCAACCATCCCCAAGCGACCCTCTCCACCAGGCCAACCCCACAGGACCGCCCCAACACGTCACCCTCTCTGGTGACCACCACCTACTCCTCCTGCTGCCACTCACATACGCGTCCGAAGACCAAAACAAGGTAACTAATACCTTGATATGTGAGTGCCCATAACACTATTGTCCACATCTGGACTAACCAGCCATATGCTGCAAAACAAGGCATCACAAATCCTTGACATATCTAACTGTTCGTTAAAAAAAAAATCCCTATACTAGGGCGGACGGCCCCTATTAGCCGGACAGAGAAAACCGCATAGAGGGCACGCGAACATCAAACCCTTCACTTGGTCTTCAATACTGCATAACTAACGAGGGGGGTTTACTTCAGCACAGCAACGTCGAACAACCTACTTAATCAAAAATTAACTACCACGGAAAGCAACTAGGGAATGCGGCATGGCCCCTACCCCTTCAATAATTAACAAAACATAACACCCACAAAACACCTAACACCTACAAACATAATGACAATAGTAAGACTGGAATAAGAAAAACTCAAGTACTATATCTTCCATTAAGTAGACTGCGGGTCCACCTACCGTTGCGAGAAACTAGCCCACTACCTGAACTGCTCTCACTCTATTACACTAGACAAATGGAACGCGAGACACACACAACACACACAACACGACAAAACACCGACCAACGAAAATTTATTTAAACAATTTCTCATGTTACTCCGGCTACCATATATCGGAAGAAACCGACTGCCGATCGGGCCATACCGCATAATTAAAAAAAACAACACCTCCCCAAATATGGGCAAGGTAATACTCCAACCAACCAAGCACCGAACTGCGATAAGTCCCGTTTCCCCAGGGATTTCCCCTTCTAAAATTTCTCACCACGTGGCACTATCAACTATTCAA
Source organism: Magicicada septendecula (assembly GCA_034769895.1). Classification (NCBI taxonomy): domain Eukaryota; kingdom Metazoa; phylum Arthropoda; class Insecta; order Hemiptera; family Cicadidae; genus Magicicada; species Magicicada septendecula. Next base: position 147,048,240 of record CM068376.1, on the reverse strand, counting down.
GGCGGGCAAGTACATATACATATATCTTTTAAACTTTAGATATAGGGCCTTTTGAAAATTTTTCTAAGTTCCATTGGAACTCAACATTTTGGGAGTTCCAAAATGTTTCCTAAGTTTGCAAGTCCCGTCACACCCACAGGACCCATGGGTTGACCCTAATCTCAACCACGCTCTGCTACCAAATGTAACCCCTCTTTAACTTAGGCAGTAAAAAAAAAAGATTATTTTTTTTTTAATTTTTTGAAATTTTTTTTTTTTTGCAAAGAGGGGCCACAAGTTAATTATAACTAGGCTAAAGCCTAGAGAAGCCAAAAATGCGCTGGATCCAGTGAGACGGGACTTGCAATGAAAACTCATGAATTTTAACAATTAACAAATCCCTTTTATTATTCTATCTCAGTAAACAAATTAATAATAAAATAAATAAACCCAACAGTCATAATCTATAATTCCCTTAAATAATCAATTAAATAAAGTATACTTTCTCAACAAGGCCACCAGAAAATATTTATTAAAACCAAGAAAATAAATGGCTATGTCACTTTACAAATGAATTGAAATTTAAAACCATTACTAACCTTGAAATAAGGCTTCCATTAAAATATTAATAAAATATAAAATTTACTTTATATGTTCCTTGTAGAATGCTCCATTGAACTTAATGAAGATAAACGTTATAGATTCCTTGCTAATATTAATTATAATAATAATTACTCAAACAAATTAAATAAATTTTAAAGGGTGACAATTCATATACTTGTTATAAGGTTAAATAAAATAAATTATTTTCTTAAAGAAATGATCAGCAATGATTAATTGAGATAGAATACCTGTTATAAAAAAAATGAAAAGGATATTCTACATGATTCCATGTATTAACTTTCTTTTATAAAAAAAGACAACGAACCAACCCTATATCTAAATTCCCCACCAAAAATACACTAAATGCACAGTACTTATAGCCCCCAAAATGTACACACAAATATACAAACATAACATGTTCCACAATACAAATACATTATATAATAGAATAGTATACAATACAATATACATAAGGATCTCTTGCCACGCCCCTTTTTATATTACCCCCATGGTGTATATAAATTCTTACTTCTTTTATAATTATCCCTGTTAGGATTGCAATTTACTTTTATATTACCCCCATGGTGTTGGTTGATTACACATCACGTGTATTGGATAATGCCTAAGCATTCAGTAGTCCCCAGGACATAATAACTTTCAAAATTTTGTCTAAGTGCCTAAAGCTGTTATCTAATTCTGCCCTACTGGGCTCTATTAATGTGAGAAATAAAAAATATTTAAAACAATGAACACCCCCCAGTTATCATAAATAATTTAAAGAATTTATATATACTGAAACATTGCCAAGTAATAAAAATAGAAATATTGCATAATATTATAACCCTATGAAAAATACACTTGGCCCAGAGACCGACATGTTAATAGCCAGTTGATTCATCTTTCAACTTGTCTCAACAAACAAGTTCAAAACTGTATCAACAGGCATTCCTTCTGGTTGAAACTTGTGGAAAATGCACCTACCTACCCCAGTAATTTCTATACAATATGAATAAACAGATTTTTAAATTAAGAATATATATATATATATATACTAGTGAATTGAACAGGATAAATTACTAATAGAAAGAATGACTTAAAACTGTAAAGATACCCATATAATGAAATAAGGGGAAAATCTATGTTGAATGTTGCACTGTAGGCATGCCAGTCTCTGAGCTGACAATTTTACCAGAAATATACTGAAATTTACAATTAATTTTACACCCAGTCCACACACTAAACTGTCCCATCAATTGGGGATGTAATTAAACGTTTAAAACTTGAAATGTTGTAGTTGATAGATATATTATAACTGGTCCCTAGGTATTATTGAGTGCTGACTCTATGTGTACATAATAATTGGTTTTGTATCACCTGATTTCGTCCATGAGGGGTTTTTATGAAAGTGGCAATCTCGTGGTCGACATTTTAGGTGTTGGTGTGGTCCTCCAAATTCCTCCGGTATTGAAGAGTAGAGCTTAGGATGTTAATCGTTCAGCCATGTAGTAGGTCTTGTTCTCGTCTATTGCGGTGAACCCTAATTACACCATTATATTTTTTAGTCAGAGTACACAACACAATGCCCCACTAAAGTTTGCACACCCTCCAAAATACATATATAAGGTTAACATAGCTATTGAGCTACTTAAATTAAACTTGATAAAATTTATATGGCCAACAAGCCTTATTTGAAAATCTTTATTACAGTAATTCTTCATAATATTAACTTCACCTAATGTGAGTTACCCTGTTTGCAATTTGACAATTAATTATGGCTTTGTACCATTTCATAAACTTTATACATAGTGTGAATATGTAGATACCACGTGGTTAAGAGGTTATATCAAATACATAGTTTTACTACAGAAAATAATATGAATTGGTGGTTATTTACTTTCAAAACGTGCCTGAGTAAGTTCCCAGATATTAATAAAGTTTTACTGTTAATTGTAGTAAAACTTATATGCCATCTAAACCAACTACGCCTTGTGCAATAACCTAGGTCAACGTAACACGAATCTCGTTACATCGATGTTAGATAAATTTTAAACTTAAATATCTGTATTTAAATTTACTTTACTTTTTTAGTGCCGAGGTTCTCACACGTGAATGAATATAGTTTTATAAGGTTTTAAAACTTTACCAACAAATTGCGTATTGCACAACCGCATGAGGTCGTAACAGGTGAACAGAATCAACTTACTTAGGCTTATTAAAAAAACAGTTTTCTCCAGTGAAATATAATAGTCTATTAATATGAAAGTAAGCGAGACTCACCGCAGCCGTGTAGAGATTTATCTAGACATAGTGTGAAGGCTTGCAGTTGTTGAAAATATTCATTTTCTACCGGAGTAAAAATGGAGTCGACCTTCGACCACGGAGTATATTGTGAGACGAACTTAATCAGAAGTACCAGCTCCTTCCTCGTTTGCCTACGGCACTTGTCGCCAGAAAGCAGCACCTGGAGTTTTCATACCGCGGGCAGGCGGCAGGTGCCGACACCGATCAAGAAGTTAATCTGTAGTGCTTATCTTCACGGAAAGAGTGCAGCACGAATTACACTACTGCAATTCCGTACTGCCTATAACTATGGGCCGTATATTCAGTCGTTTTGCGCTGTCTCTCCGCTAGAGATCAGCCCAACCTCCAATTGTAAATTACTGAAATCACGCTGAATTTTACAGATTCGGCACACCCTCACCCCAAAAGGGCAACATAGTTGCCCCAACGTTAAAGGCCAGGAGAGTACCCTGCAGTGTACCCCTCTCCAAAACAAACCGGTGGACGTCGTGGTTAGGTTGGCTCAGCAGCACTTGCTCTCAGGAGCTTAGCTAGGCCTAGGAAATCTCAGAAATTTAATCGCTCTTGGGAGAACAGAGGCTCAGGGTGAAAACGAAGTAAGAGGAAGGAAGGTATGTAATATGTAATTGTGCGGGCACTGCCTGCTGACTTGATCAGAGTCAGCATACAGCACCAGAGATAGACAGCTAAAAGGACTAAAGAAAGATTACGGCCCCTATCAAGAGCACCCTCTGAGTTCTGACCTCCCAAGGCCTCCCCAAACTGAGACCCAAACTAATACCTACTCAGGGCCACAACTACCCCCCCTTCTTACCGGATTCGAAAATCTCAACGCCACTGCAACCATCCCCAAGCGACCCTCTCCGCCAGGCCAACCCCACAGGACCGCCCCAACACGTCACCCTCTCTGGTGACCACCACCTACTCCTCCTGCTGCCACTCACATACGCGTCCGAAGACCAAAACAAGGTAACTAATACCTTGATATGTGAGTGCCCATAACACTATTGTCCACATCTGGACTAACCAGCCATATGCTGCAAAACAAGGCATCACAAATCCTTGACATATCTAACTGTTCGTTAAAAAAAAACATCCCTATACTAGGGCAGACGGCCCCTATTAGCCGGACAGAGAAAACCGCATAGAGGGCACGCGAACATCAATCCCTTCACTTGGTCTTCAATACTGCATAACTAACGAGGGGGGTTTACTTCAGCACAGCAACGTCGAACAACCTACTTAATCAAAAATTAACTACCACGGAAAGCAACTAGGGAATGCGGCATGGCCCCTACCCCTTCAATAATTAACAAAACATAACACCCACAAAACACCTAACACCTACAAACATAATGACAATAGTAAGACTGGAATAAGAAAAACTCAAGTACTATATCTTCCATTAAGTAGACTGCGGGTCCACCTACCGTTGCGAGAAACTAGCCCACTACCTGAACTGCTCTCACTCTATTACACTAGACAAATGGAACGCGAGACACACACAACACACACAACACGACAAAACACAGACCAACGAAAATTTATTTAAACAATTTCTCATGTTACTCCGGCTACCATATATCGGAAGAAACCGACTGCCGATCGGGCCATACCGCATAATTAAAAAAAACAACACCTCCCCAAATATGGGCAAGGTAATACTCCAACCAACCAAGCACCGAACTGCGATAAGTCCCGTTTCCCCAGGGATTTCCCCTTCTAAAATTTCTCACCACGTGGCACTATCAACTATTCAAGGCGGGCAAGTACATATACATATATCTCAAAACCTTAAACCTAACAAAAATATTTTCAACTTTAGATATAGGGCCTTTTGAAAATTTGTCTAAGTTCCATTGGAACTCAACATTTTGGGAGTTCCAAAATGTTTCCTAAGTTTGCAAGCCCCGTCACACCCACAGGACCCATGGGTTGACCCTAATCTCAACCACGCTCTGCTACCAAATGTAACCCCTCTTTAACTTAGGCAGTAAAAAAAAAAACGATTTTTTTTTTTAATTTTTTGAAATTTTTTTTTTTTTTTTGTTGTAAAGAGGGGCCACAAGTTAATTATAACTAGGCTAAAGCCTAGAGAAGCCAAAAATGTGCTGGATCCAGTGAGACGGGACTTGCAATGAAATCTCATGAATTTTAACAATTAACAAATCCCTTTTATTATTCTATCTCAGTAAACAAATTAATAATAAAATAAATAAACCCAACAGTCATAATCTATAATTCCCTTAAATAATCAATTAAATAAAGTATACTTTCTCAACAAGGCCACCAGAAAATATTTATTAAAACCAAGAAAATAAATGGCTATGTCACTTTACAAATGAATTGAAATTTAAAACCATTACTAACCTTGAAATAAGGCTTCCATTAAAATATTAATAAAATATAAAATTTATTTTATATGTTCCTTGTAGAATGCTCCATTGAACTTAATGAAGATAAACGTTATAGATTCCTTGCTAATATTAATTATAATAATAATTACTCAAACAAATTAAATAAATTTTAAAGGGTGACAATTCATATACTTGTTATAAGGTTAAATAAAATAAATTATTTTCTTAAAGAAATGATCAGCAATGATTAATTGAGATAGAATACCTGTTATAAAAAAAAATGAAAAGGATATATCTACATGATTCCATGTATTAACTTTCTTTTATAAAAAAAGACAACGAACCAACCCTATATCTAAATTCCCCACCAAAAATACACTAAATGCACAGTACTTATAGCCCCCAAAATGTACACACAAATATACAAACATAACATGTTCCACAATACAAATACATTATACAATAGTATACAATACAATATACATAAGGATCTCTTGCCACGCCCCTTTTTATATTACCCCCATGGTGTATATAAATTCTTACTTCTTTTATAATTATCCCTGTTAGGATTGCAATTTACTTTTATATTACCCCCATGGTGTTGGTTGATTACACATCACGTGTATTGGATAATGCCTAAGCATTCAGTAGTCCCCAGGACATAATAACTTTCAAAATTTTGTCTAAGTGCCTAAAGCTGTTATCTAATTCTGCCCTACTGGGCTCTATTAATGTGAGAAATAAAAAATATTTAAAACAATGAACACCCCCCAGTTATCATAAATAATTTAAAGAATTTATATATACTGAAACATTGCCAAGTAATAAAAATAGAAATATTGCATAATATTATAACCCTATGAAAAATACACTTGGCCCAGAGACCGACATGTTAATAGCCAGTTGATTCATCTTTCAACTTGTCTCAACAAACAAGTTCAAATCTGTATCAACAGGCATTCCTTCTGGTTGAAACTTGTGGAAAATGCAGGTGCATTACCTACCCCAGTAATTTCTATACAATATGAATAAACTGATTTTTAAATTAAGAATATATATATATATACTACTGAATTGAACACGATAAATTACTAATAGAAAGAATGACTTAAAACTGTAAAGAAACCCATATAATGAAATAAGGGGAAAATCTATGTTGAATGTTGCACTGTAGGCATGCCAGTCTCTGAGCTGACAATTTTACCAGAAATATACTGAAATTTACAATTAATTTTGCACCCAGTCCACACACTAAACTGTCCCATCAATTGGGGATGTAATTAAACGTTTAAAACTTGAAATGTTGTAGTTGATAGATATATATAACTGGTCCCTGGGTATTATTGAGTGCTGACTCTATGTGTACATAATAATTGGTTTTGTATCACCTGATTTCGTCCATGAGGGGTTTTTATGAAAGTGGCAATCTCGTGGTCGACATTTTAGGTGTTGGTGTGGTCCTCCAAATTCCTCCGGTATTGAAGAGTAGAGCTTAGGATATTAATCGTTCAGCCATGTAGTAGGTCTTGTTCTCGTCTATTGCGGTGAACCCTAATTACACCATTATATTTTTTAGTCAGAGTACACAACACAATGCCCCACTAAAGTTTGCACACCCTCCAAAATACATATATAAGGTTAACATAGCTATTGAGCTACTTAAATTAAACTTGATAAAATTTGTATGGCCAACATGCCTTATTTGAAAATCTTTATTACAGTAATTCTTCATAATATTAACTTCACCTAATGTGAGTTACCCTGTTTGCAATTTGACAATTAATTATGGCTTTGTACCATTTCATAAACTTTATACATAGTGTGAATATGTAGATACCACGTGGTTAAGAGGTTATATCAAATACATAGTTTTACTACAGAAAATAATATGAATTGGTGGTTATTTACTTTCAAAACGTGCCTGAGTAAGTTCCCAGATATTAATAAAGTTTTACTGTTAATTGTAGTAAAACTTATATGCCATCTAAACCAACTACGCCTTGTGCAATAACCTAGGTCAACGTAACACGAATCTCGTTACATCGATGTTAGATAAATTTTAAACTTAAATATCTGTATTTAAATTTACTTTACTTTTTTAGTGCCGAGGTTCTCACACGTGAATGAATATAGTTTTATAAGGTTTTAAAACTTTACCAACAAATTGCGTATTGCACAACCGCATGAGGTCGTAATAGGTGAACAGAATCAACTTACTTAGGCTTATTAAAAAAACAGTTTTCTCCAGTGAAATATAATAGTCTATTAATATGAAAGTAAGCGAGACTCACCGCAGCCGTGTAGAGATTTATCTAGACATAGTGTGAAGGCTTGCAGTTGTTGAAAATATTCATTTTCTACCGGAGTAAAAATGGAGTCGACCTTCGACCACGGAGTATATTGTGAGACGAACTTAATCAGAAGTACCAGCTCCTTCCTCGTTTGCCTACGGCACTTGTCGCCAGAAAGCAGCACCTGGAGTTTTCATACCGCGGGCAGGCGGCAGGTGCCGACACCGATCAAGAAGTTAATCTGTAGGGCTTATCTTCACGGCAAGAGTGCAGCACGAATTACACTACTGCAATTCCGTACTGCCTATAACTATGGGCCGTATATTCAGTCGTTTTGCGCTGTCTCTCCGCTAGAGATCAGCCCAACCGCCAATTGTAAATTACTGAAATCACGCTGAATTTTACAGATTCGGCACACCCTCACCCCAAAAGGGCAACATAGTTGCCCCAACGTTAAAGGCCAGGAGAGTACCCTGCAGTGTACCCCTCCCCAAAACAAACCGGTGGACGTCGTGGTTAGGTTGGCTCAGCAGCACTTGCTCTCAGGAGCTTAGCTAGGCCTAGGAAATCTCAGAAATTTAATCGCTCTTGGGAGAACAGAGGCTCAGGGTGAAAACGAAGTAAGAGGAAGGAAGGTATGTAATATGTAATTGTGCGGGCACTGCCTGCTGACTTGATCAGAGTCAGCATACAGCACCAGAGATAGACAGCTAAAAGGACTAAAGAAAGATTACGGCCCCTATCAAGAGCACCCTCTGAGTTCTGACCTCCCAAGGCCTCCCCAAACTGAGACCCAAACTAATACCTACTCAGGGCCACAACTACCCCCCCTTCTTACCGGATTCGAAAATCTCAACGCCACTGCAACCATCCCCAAGCGACCCTCTCCGCCAGGCCAACCCCACAGGACCGCCCCAACACGTCACCCTCTCTGGTGACCACCACCTACTCCTCCTGCTGCCACTCACATACGCGTCCGAAGACCAAAACAAGGTAACTAATACCTTGATATGTGAGTGCCCATAACACTATTGTCCACATCTGGACTAACCAGCCATATGCTGCAAAACAAGGCATCACAAATCCTTGACATATCTAACTGTTCGTTAAAAAAAAACATCCCTATACTAGGGCAGACGGCCCCTATTAGCCGGACAGAGAAAACCGCATAGAGGGCACGCGAACATCAATCCCTTCACTTGGTCTTCAATACTGCATAACTAACGAGGGGGGTTTACTTCAGCACAGCAACGTCGAACAACCTACTTAATCAAAAATTAACTACCACGGAAAGCAACTAGGGAATGCGGCATGGCCCCTACCCCTTCAATAATTAACAAAACATAACACCCACAAAACACCTAACACCTACAAACATAATGACAATAGTAAGACTGGAATAAGAAAAACTCAAGTACTATATCTTCCATTAAGTAGACTGCGGGTCCACCTACCGTTGCGAGAAACTAGCCCACTACCTGAACTGCTCTCACTCTATTACACTAGACAAATGGAACGCGACACACACACAACACGACAAAACACCGACCAACGAAAATTTATTTAAACAATTTCTCATGTTACTCCGGCTGCCATATATCGGAAGAAACCGACTGCCGATCGGGCCATACCACATAATTAAAAAAAACAACACCTCCCCAAATATGGGCAAGGTAATACTCCAACCAACCAAGCACCGAACTGCGATAAGTCCCGTTTCCCCAGGGATTTCCCCTTCTAAAATTTCTCACCACGTGGCACTATCAACTATTCAAGGCGGGCAAGTACATATACATATATCTCAAAACCTTAAACCTAACAAAAATATTTTCAACTTTAGATATAAGGCCTTTTGAAAATTTTTCTTATTTCCATTGGAACTCAACATTTTGGGAGTTCCAAAATGTTTCCTAAGTTTGCAAGCCCCGTCACACCCACAGGACCCACGGGTTGACCCTAATCTCAACCACGCTCTGCTATCGAATGTAACCCCTCTTTAACTTAGGCAGTAAAAAAAAAACGATTATTTTTTTTTTTAATTTTTTGAAATTTTTTTTTTTGTTGTAAAGAGGGGCCACAAGTTAATTATAACTATGCTAAAGCCTAGAGAAGCCAAAAATGCGCTGGATCCAGTGAGACGGGACTTGCAATGAAAACTCATGAATTTTAACAATTAACAAATCCCTTTTATTATTCTATCTCAGTAAACAAATTAATAATAAAATAAATAAACCCAACAGTCATAATCTATAATTCCCTTAAATAATCTATTAAATAAAGTATACTTTCTCAACAAGGCCACCAGAAAATATTTATTAAAACCAAGAAAATAAATGGCTATGTCACTTTACAAATGAATTGAAATTTAAAACCATTACTAACCTTGAAATATGGCTTCCATTAAAATATTAGTAAAATATAAAATTTATTTTATATGTTCCTTGTAGAATGCTCCATTGAACTTAATGAAGATAAACGTTTTAGATTCCTTGCTAATATTAATTATAATAATAATTACTCAAACAAATTAAATAAATTTTAAAGGGTGACAATTCATATACTTGTTATAAGGTTAAGTAAAATAAATTATTTTCTTAAAGAAATGATCAGCAATGATTAATTGAGATAGAATTCCTGTTATAAAAAAAAATGAAAAGGATATATCTACATGATTCCATGTATTAACTTTCTTTTATAAAAAAAGACAACGAACCAACCCTATATCTAAAGTCCCCACCAAAAATACACTAAATGCACAGTACTTATAGCCCCCAAAATGTACACACAAATATACAAACATAACATGTTCCACAATACAAATACATTATACAATAGTATACAATACAATATACATAAGGATCTCTTGCCACGCCCCTTTTTATATTAACCCCATGGTGTATATAAATTCTTACTTCTTTTATAATTATCCCTGTTAGGATTGCAATTTACTTTTATATTACCCCCATGGTGTTGGTTGATTACACATCACGTGTATTGGATAATGCCTAAGCATTCAGTAGTCCCCAGGACATAATAACTTTCAAAATTTTGTCTAAGTGCCTAAAGCTGTTATCTAATTCTGCCCTACTGGGCTCTATTAATGTGAGAAATAAAAAATATTTAAAACAATGAACACCCCCCAGTTATCATAAATAATTTAAAGAATTTATATATACTGAAACATTGCCAAGTAATAAAAATAGAAATATTGCATAATATTATAACCCTATGAAAAATACACTTGGCCCAGAGACCGACATGTTAATAGCCAGTTGATTCATCTTTCAACTTGTCTCAACAAACAAGTTCAAAACTGTATCAACAGGCATTCCTTCTGGTTGAAACTTGTGGAAAATGCAGGTGCATTACCTACCCCAGTAATTTCTATACAATATGAATAAACTGATTTTTAAATTAAGAATATATATATATATATACTACTGAATTGAACACGATAAATTACTAATAGAAAGAATGACTTAAAACTGTAAAGAAACCCATATAATGAAATAAGGGGAAAATCTATGTTGAATGTTGCACTGTAGGCATGCCAGTCTCTGAGCTGACAATTTACCAGAAATATACTGAAATTTACAATTAATTTTGCACCCAGTCCACACACTAAACTGTCCCATCAATTGGGGATGTAATTAAACGTTTAAAACTTGAAATGTTGTAGTTGATAGATATATATAACTGGTCCCTGGGTATTATTGAGTGCTGACTCTATGTGTACATAATAATTGGTTTTGTATCACCTGATTTCGTCCATGAGGGGTTTTTATGAAAGTGGCAATCTCGTGGTCGACATTTTAGGTGTTGGTGTGGTCCTCCAAATTCCTCCGGTATTGAAGAGTAGAGCTTAGGATATTAATCGTTCAGCCATGTAGTAGGTCTTGTTCTCGTCTATTGCGGTGAACCCTAATTACACCATTATATTTTTTAGTCAGAGTACACAACACAATGCCCCACTAAAGTTTGCACACCCTCCAAAATACATATATAAGGTTAACATAGCTATTGAGCTACTTAAATTAAACTTGATAAAATTTGTATGGCCAACATGCCTTATTTGAAAATCTTTATTACAGTAATTCTTCATAATATTAACTTCACCTAATGTGAGTTACCCTGTTTGCAATTTGACAATTAATTATGGCTTTGTACCATTTCATAAACTTTATACATAGTGTGAATATGTAGATACCACGTGGTTAAGAGGTTATATCAAATACATAGTTTTACTACAGAAAATAATATGAATTGGTGGTTATTTACATTCAAAACGTGCCTGAGTAAGTTCCCAGATATTAATAAAGTTTTACTGTTAATTGTAGTAAAACTTATATGCCATCTAAACCAACTACGCCTTGTGCAATAACCTAGGTCAACGTAACACGAATCTCGTTACATCGATGTTAGATAAATTTTAAACTTAAATATCTGTATTTAAATTTACTTTACTTTTTTAGTGCCGAGGTTCTCACACGTGAATGAATATAGTTTTATAAGGTTTTAAAACTTTACCAACAAATTGCGTATTGCACAACCGCATGAGGTCGTAATAGGTGAACAGAATCAACTTACTTAGGCTTATTAAAAAAACAGTTTTCTCCAGTGAAATATAATAGTCTATTAATATGAAAGTAAGCGAGACTCACCGCAGCCGTGTAGAGATTTATCTAGACATAGTGTGAAGGCTTGCAGTTGTTGAAAATATTCATTTTCTACCGGAGTAAAAATGGAGTCGACCTTCGACCACGGAGTATATTGTGAGACGAACTTAATCAGAAGTACCAGCTCCTTCCTCGTTTGCCTACGGCACTTGTCGCCAGAAAGCAGCACCTGGAGTTTTCATACCGCGGGCAGGCGGCAGGTGCCGACACCGATCAAGAAGTTAATCTGTAGGGCTTATCTTCACGGCAAGAGTGCAGCACGAATTACACTACTGCAATTCCGTACTGCCTATAACTATGGGCCGTATATTCAGTCGTTTTGCGCTGTCTCTCCGCTAGAGATCAGCCCAACCGCCAATTGTAAATTACTGAAATCACGCTGAATTTTACAGATTCGGCACACCCTCACCCCAAAAGGGCAACATAGTTGCCCCAACGTTAAAGGCCAGGAGAGTACCCTGCAGTGTACCCCTCCCCAAAACAAACCGGTGGACGTCGTGGTTAGGTTGGCTCAGCAGCACTTGCTCTCAGGAGCTTAGCTAGGCCTAGGAAATCTCAGAAATTTAATCGCTCTTGGGAGAACAGAGGCTCAGGGTGAAAACGAAGTAAGAGGAAGGAAGGTATGTAATATGTAATTGTGCGGGCACTGCCTGCTGACTTGATCAGAGTCAGCATACAGCACCAGAGATAGACAGCTAAAAGGACTAAAGAAAGATTACGGCCCCTATCAAGAGCACCCTCTGAGTTCTGACCTCCCAAGGCCTCCCCAAACTGAGACCCAAACTAATACCTACTCAGGGCCACAACTACCCCCCCTTCTTACCGGATTCGAAAATCTCAACGCCACTGCAACCATCCCCAAGCGACCCTCTCCGCCAGGCCAACCCCACAGGACCGCCCCAACACGTCACCCTCTCTGGTGACCACCACCTACTCCTCCTGCTGCCACTCACATACGCGTCCGAAGACCAAAACAAGGTAACTAATACCTTGATATGTGAGTGCCCATAACACTATTGTCCACATCTGGACTAACCAGCCATATGCTGCAAAACAAGGCATCACAAATCCTTGACATATCTAACTGTTCGTTAAAAAAAAACATCCCTATACTAGGGCAGACGGCCCCTATTAGCCGGACAGAGAAAACCGCATAGAGGGCACGCGAACATCAATCCCTTCACTTGGTCTTCAATACTGCATAACTAACGAGGGGGGTTTACTTCAGCACAGCAACGTCGAACAACCTACTTAATCAAAAATTAACTACCACGGAAAGCAACTAGGGAATGCGGCATGGCCCCTACCCCTTCAATAATTAACAAAACATAACACCCACAAAACACCTAACACCTACAAACATAATGACAATAGTAAGACTGGAATAAGAAAAACTCAAGTACTATATCTTCCATTAAGTAGACTGCGGGTCCACCTACCGTTGCGAGAAACTAGCCCACTACCTGAACTGCTCTCACTCTATTACACTAGACAAATGGAACGCGACACACACACAACACGACAAAACACCGACCAACGAAAATTTATTTAAACAATTTCTCATGTTACTCCGGCTGCCATATATCGGAAGAAACCGACTGCCGATCGGGCCATACCACATAATTAAAAAAAACAACACCTCCCCAAATATGGGCAAGGTAATACTCCAACCAACCAAGCACCGAACTGCGATAAGTCCCGTTTCCCCAGGGATTTCCCCTTCTAAAATTTCTCACCACGTGGCACTATCAACTATTCAAGGCGGGCAAGTACATATACATATATCTCAAAACCTTAAACCTAACAAAAATATTTTCAACTTTAGATATAAGGCCTTTTGAAAATTTTTCTTATTTCCATTGGAACTCAACATTTTGGGAGTTCCAAAATGTTTCCTAAGTTTGCAAGCCCCGTCACACCCACAGGACCCACGGGTTGACCCTAATCTCAACCACGATCTGCTACCGAATGTAACCCCTCTTTAACTTAGGCAGTAAAAAAAAAACGATTATTTTTTTTTTAATTTTTTGAAATTTTTTTTTTTTGTTGTAAAGAGGGGCCACAAGTTAATTATAACTATGCTAAAGCCTAGAGAAGCCAAAAATGCGCTGGATCCAGTGAGACGGGACTTGCAATGAAAACTCATGAATTTTAACAATTAACAAATCCCTTTTATTATTCTATCTCAGTAAACAAATTAATAATAAAATAAATAAACCCAACAGTCATAATCTATAATTCCCTTAAATAATCAATTAAATAAAGTATACTTTCTCAACAAGGCCACCAGAAAATATTTATTAAAACCAAGAAAATAAATGGCTATGTCACTTTACAAATGAATTGAAATTTAAAACCATTACTAACCTTGAAATAAGGCTTCCATTAAAATATTAGTAAAATATAAAATTTATTTTATATGTTCCTTGTAGAATGCTCCATTGAACTTAATGAAGATAAACGTTTTAGATTCCTTGCTAATATTAATTATAATAATAATTACTCAAACAAATTAAATAAATTTTAAAGGGTGACAATTCATATACTTGTTATAAGGTTAAATAAAATAAATTATTTTCTTAAAGAAATGATCAGCAATGATTAATTGAGATAGAATTCCTGTTATAAAAAAAAATGAAAAGGATATATCTACATGATTCCATGTATTAACTTTCTTTTATAAAAAAAGACAACGAACCAACCCTATATCTAAAGTCCCCACCAAAAATACACTAAATGCACAGTACTTATAGCCCCCAAAATGTACACACAAATATACAAACATAACATGTTCCACAATACAAATACATTATACAATAGTATACAATACAATATACATAAGGATCTCTTGCCACGCCCCTTTTTATATTACCCCCATGGTGTATATAAATTCTTACTTCTTTTATAATTATCCCTGTTAGGATTGCAATTTACTTTTATATTACCCCCATGGTGTTGGTTGATTACACATCACGTGTATTGGATAATGCCTAAGCATTCAGTAGTCCCCAGGACATAATAACTTTCAAAATTTTGTCTAAGTGCCTAAAGCT
This sequence comes from Magicicada septendecula, assembly GCA_034769895.1. Taxonomy (NCBI): domain Eukaryota; kingdom Metazoa; phylum Arthropoda; class Insecta; order Hemiptera; family Cicadidae; genus Magicicada; species Magicicada septendecula. The sequence goes on along the minus strand of CM068376.1, from coordinate 147,032,980 downwards.
GTTATCTAATTCTGCCCTACTGGGCTCTATTAATGTGAGAAATAAAAAATATTTAAAACAATGAACACCCCCCAGTTATCATAAATAATTTAAAGAATTTATATATACTGAAACATTGCCAAGTAATAAAAATAGAAATATTGCATAATATTATAACCCTATGAAAAATACACTTGGCCCAGAGACCGACATGTTAATAGCCAGTTGATTCATCTTTCAACTTGTCTCAACAAACAAGTTCAAAACTGTATCAACAGGCATTCCTTCTGGTTGAAACTTGTGGAAAATGCACCTACCTACCCCAGTAATTTCTATACAATATGAATAAACAGATTTTTAAATTAAGAATATATATATATATATATACTAGTGAATTGAACAGGATAAATTACTAATAGAAAGAATGACTTAAAACTGTAAAGATACCCATATAATGAAATAAGGGGAAAATCTATGTTGAATGTTGCACTGTAGGCATGCCAGTCTCTGAGCTGACAATTTTACCAGAAATATACTGAAATTTACAATTAATTTTACACCCAGTCCACACACTAAACTGTCCCATCAATTGGGGATGTAATTAAACGTTTAAAACTTGAAATGTTGTAGTTGATAGATATATTATAACTGGTCCCTAGGTATTATTGAGTGCTGACTCTATGTGTACATAATAATTGGTTTTGTATCACCTGATTTCGTCCATGAGGGGTTTTTATGAAAGTGGCAATCTCGTGGTCGACATTTTAGGTGTTGGTGTGGTCCTCCAAATTCCTCCGGTATTGAAGAGTAGAGCTTAGGATGTTAATCGTTCAGCCATGTAGTAGGTCTTGTTCTCGTCTATTGCGGTGAACCCTAATTACACCATTATATTTTTTAGTCAGAGTACACAACACAATGCCCCACTAAAGTTTGCACACCCTCCAAAATACATATATAAGGTTAACATAGCTATTGAGCTACTTAAATTAAACTTGATAAAATTTATATGGCCAACAAGCCTTATTTGAAAATCTTTATTACAGTAATTCTTCATAATATTAACTTCACCTAATGTGAGTTACCCTGTTTGCAATTTGACAATTAATTATGGCTTTGTACCATTTCATAAACTTTATACATAGTGTGAATATGTAGATACCACGTGGTTAAGAGGTTATATCAAATACATAGTTTTACTACAGAAAATAATATGAATTGGTGGTTATTTACTTTCAAAACGTGCCTGAGTAAGTTCCCAGATATTAATAAAGTTTTACTGTTAATTGTAGTAAAACTTATATGCCATCTAAACCAACTACGCCTTGTGCAATAACCTAGGTCAACGTAACACGAATCTCGTTACATCGATGTTAGATAAATTTTAAACTTAAATATCTGTATTTAAATTTACTTTACTTTTTTAGTGCCGAGGTTCTCACACGTGAATGAATATAGTTTTATAAGGTTTTAAAACTTTACCAACAAATTGCGTATTGCACAACCGCATGAGGTCGTAATAGGTGAACAGAATCAACTTACTTAGGCTTATTAAAAAAACAGTTTTCTCCAGTGAAATATAATAGTCTATTAATATGAAAGTAAGCGAGACTCACCGCAGCCGTGTAGAGATTTATCTAGACATAGTGTGAAGGCTTGCAGTTGTTGAAAATATTCATTTTCTACCGGAGTAAAAATGGAGTCGACCTTCGACCACGGAGTATATTGTGAGACGAACTTAATCAGAAGTACCAGCTCCTTCCTCGTTTGCCTACGGCACTTGTCGCCAGAAAGCAGCACCTGGAGTTTTCATACCGCGGGCAGGCGGCAGGTGCCGACACCGATCAAGAAGTTAATCTGTAGGGCTTATCTTCACGGCAAGAGTGCAGCACGAATTACACTACTGCAATTCCGTACTGCCTATAACTATGGGCCGTATATTCAGTCGTTTTGCGCTGTCTCTCCGCTAGAGATCAGCCCAACCGCCAATTGTAAATTACTGAAATCACGCTGAATTTTACAGATTCGGCACACCCTCACCCCAAAAGGGCAACATAGTTGCCCCAACGTTAAAGGCCAGGAGAGTACCCTGCAGTGTACCCCTCCCCAAAACAAACCGGTGGACGTCGTGGTTAGGTTGGCTCAGCAGCACTTGCTCTCAGGAGCTTAGCTATTCCTAGGAAATCTCAGAAATTTAATCGCTCTTGGGAGAACAGAGGCTCAGGGTGAAAACGAAGTAAGAGGAAGGAAGGTATGTAATATGTAATTGTGCGGGCACTGCCTGCTGACTTGATCAGAGTCAGCATACAGCACCAGAGATAGACAGCTAAAAGGACTAAAGAAAGATTACGGCCCCTATCAAGAGCACCCTCTGAGTTCTGACCTCCCAAGGCCTCCCCAAACTGAGACCCAAACTAATACCTACTCAGGGCCACAACTACACCCCCTTCTTACCGGATTCGAAAATCTCAACGCCACTGCAACCATCCCCAAGCGACCCTCTCCGCCAGGCCAACCCCACAGGACCGCCCCAACACGTCACCCTCTCTGGTGACCACCACCTACTCCTCCTGCTGCCACTCACATACGCGTCCGAAGACCAAAACAAGGTAACTAATACCTTGATATGTGAGTGCCCATAACACTATTGTCCACATCTGGACTAACCAGCCATATGCTGCAAAACAAGGCATCACAAATCCTTGACATATCTAACTGTTCGTTAAAAAAAAACATCCCTATACTAGGGCAGACGGCCCCTATTAGCCGGACAGAGAAAACCGCATAGAGGGCACGCGAACATCAATCCCTTCACTTGGTCTTCAATACTGCATAACTAACGAGGGGGGTTTACTTCAGCACAGCAACGTCGAACAACCTACTTAATCAAAAATTAACTACCACGGAAAGCAACTAGGGAATGCGGCATGGCCCCTACGCCTTCAATAATTAACAAAACATAACACCCACAAAACACCTAACACCTACAAACATAATGACAATAGTAAGACTGGAATAAGAAAAACTCAAGTACTATATCTTCCATTAAGTAGACTGCGGGTCCACCTACCGTTGCGAGAAAATAGCCCACTACCTGAACTGCTCTCACTCTATTACACTAGACAAATGGAACGCGACACACACACAACACGACAAAACACCGACCAACGAAAATTTATTTAAACAATTTCTCATGTTACTCCGGCTGCCATATATCGGAAGAAACCGACTGCCGATCGGGCCATACCACATAATTAAAAAAAACAACACCTCCCCAAATATGGGCAAGGTAATACTCCAACCAACCAAGCACCGAACTGCGATAAGTCCCGTTTCCCCAGGGATTTCCCCTTCTAAAATTTCTCACCACGTGGCACTATCAACTATTCAAGGCGGGCAAGTACATATACATATATCTCAAAACCTTAAACCTAACAAAAATATTTTCAACTTTAGATATAAGGCCTTTTGAAAATTTTTCTAATTTCCATTGGAACTCAACATTTTGGGAGTTCCAAAATGTTTCCTAAGTTTGCAAGCCCCGTCACACCCACAGGACCCACGGGTTGACCCTAATCTCAACCACGCTCTGCTACCAAATGTAACCCCTCTTTAACTTAGGCAGTAAAAAAAAAACGATTATTTTTTTTTTTAATTTTTTGAAATTTTTTTTGTTGTTGTAAAGAGGGGCCACAAGTTAATTATAACTATGCTAAAGCCTAGAGAAGCCAAAAATGCGCTGGATCCAGTGAGACGGGACTTGCAATGAAAACTCATGAATTTTAACAATTAACAAATCCCTTTTATTATTCTATCTCAGTAAACAAATTAATAATAAAATAAATAAACCCAACAGTCATAATCTACAATTCCCTTAAATAATCAATTAAATAAAGTATACTTTCTCAACAAGGCCACCAGAAAATATTTATTAAAACCAAGAAAATAAATGGCTATGTCACTTTACAAATGAATTGAAATTTAAAACCATTACTAACCTTGAAATAAGGCTTCCATTAAAATATTAGTAAAATATAAAATTTATTTTATATGTTCCTTGTAGAATGCTCCATTGAACTTAATGAAGATAAACGTTTTAGATTCCTTGCTAATATTAATTATAATAATAATTACTCAAACAAATTAAATAAATTTTAAAGGGTGACAATTCATATACTTGTTATAAGGTTAAATAAAATAAATTATTTTCTTAAAGAAATGATCAGCAATGATTAATTGAGATAGAATTCCTGTTATAAAAAAAAATGAAAAGGATATATCTACATGATTCCATGTATTAACTTTCTTTTATAAAAAAAGACAACGAACCAACCCTATATCTAAAGTCCCCACCAAAAATACACTAAATGCACAGTACTTATAGCCCCCAAAATGTACACACAAATATACAAACATAACATGTTCCACAATACAAATACATTATACAATAGTATACAATACAATATACATAAGGATCTCTTGCCACGCCCCTTTTTATATTACCCCCATGGTGTATATAAATTCTTACTTCTTTTATAATTATCCCTGTTAGGATTGCAATTTACTTTTATATTACCCCCATGGTGTTGGTTGATTACACATCACGTGTATTGGATAATGCCTAAGCATTCAGTAGTCCCCAGGACATAATAACTTTCAAAATTTTGTCTAAGTGCCTAAAGCTGTTATCTAATTCTGCCCTACTGGGCTCTATTAATGTGAGAAATAAAAAATATTTAAAACAATGAACACCCCCCAGTTATCATAAATAATTTAAAGAATTTATATATACTGAAACATTGCCAAGTAATAAAAATAGAAATATTGCATAATATTATAACCCTATGAAAAATACACTTGGCCCAGAGACCGACATGTTAATAGCCAGTTGATTCATCTTTCAACTTGTCTCAACAAACAAGTTCAAAACTGTATCAACAGGCATTCCTTCTGGTTGAAACTTGTGGAAAATGCAGGTGCATTACCTACCCCAGTAATTTCTATACAATATGAATAAACTGATTTTTAAATTAAGAATATATATATATACTACTGAATTGAACACGATAAATTACTAATAGAAAGAATGACTTAAAACTGTAAAGAAACACATATAATGAAATAAGGCGAAAATCTATGTTGAATGTTGCACTGTAGGCATGCCAGTCCCTGAGCTGACAATTTTACTAGAAATATACTGAAATTTACAATTAATTTTGCACCCAGTCCACACACTAAACTGTACCATCAATTGGCGATGTAATTAAACGTTTAAAACTTGAAATGTTGTAGTTGATAGGTATATATAACTGGTCCCTGGGTATTATTGAATGCTGACTTTATGTGTACATAATAATTGGTTTTGTATCACCTGATTTCGTCCATGAGGGGTTTTTATGAAAGTGGCAATCTCGTGGTCAACATTTTAGGTGTTGGTGTGGTCCTCCAAATTCCTCCGGTATTGAAGAGTAGAGCTTAGGATGTTAATCGTTCAGCCATGTAGTAGGTCTTGTTCTCGTCTATTGCGGTGAACCCTAATTACACCATTATATTTTTTAGTCAGAGTACACAACACAATGCCCCACTGAAGTTTGCACACCCTCCAAAATACATATATAAGGTTAACATAGCTATTGAGCTACTTAAATTAAACTTGATAAAATTTATATGGCCAACATGCGTTATTTGAACATCTTTATTACAGTAATTCTTCATAACATTAACTTCACCTAATGTGAGTTACCCTGTTTGCAATTTGACAATTAATTATGGCTTTGTACCATTTCATAAACTTTATACATAGTGTGAATATGTAGATACCACGTGGTTAAGAGGTTATATCAAATACATAGTTTTACTACAGAAAATAATATGAATTGGTGGTTATTTACTTTCAAAACGTGCCTGAGTAAGTTCCCAGATATTAATAAAGTTTTACTGTTAATTGTAGTAAAACTTATATGCCATATAAACCAACTACGCCTTGTGCAATAACCTAGGTCAATGTAACACGAATCTCGTTACATCGATGTTAGATAAATTTTAAACTTAAATATCTGTATTTAAATTTACTTTACTTTTTTAGTGCCGAGGTTCTCACACGTGAATGAATATAGTTTTATAAGGTTTTAAAACTTTACCAACAAATTGCGTATTGCACATCCGCATGAGGTCGTAACAGGTGAACAGAATCAACTTACTTAAGCTTATTAAAAAAACAGTTTTCTCCAGTGAAATATAATAGTCTATTAATATGAAAGTAAGCGAGACTCACCGCAGCCGTGTAGAGATTTATCTAGACATAGTGTGAAGGCTTGCAGTTGTTGAAAATATTCATTTTCTACCGGAGTAAAAATGGAGTCGACCTTCGACCACGGAGTATATTGTGAGACGAACTTAATCAGAAGTACCAGCTCCTTCCTCGTTTGCCTACGGCACTTGTCGCCAGAAAGCAGCACCTGGAGTTTTCATACCGCGGGCAGGTGGCAGGTGCCGACACCGATCAAGAAGTTAATCTGTAGGGCTTATCTTCACGGAAAGAGTGCAGCACGAATTACACTACTGCAATTCCGTACTGCCTATAACTATGGGCCGTATATTCAGTCGTTTTGCGCTGTCTCTCCGCTAGAGATCAGCCCAACCTCCAATTGTAAATTACTGAAATCACGCTGAATTTTACAGATTCGGCACACCCTCACCCCAAAAGGGCAACATAGTTGCCCCAACGTTAAAGGCCAGGAGAGTACCCTGCAGTGTACCCCTCCCCAAAACAAACCGGTGGACGTCGTGGTTAGGTTGGCTCAGCAGCACTTGCTCTCAGGAGCTTAGCTAGGCCTAGGAAATCTCAGAAATTTAATCGCTCTTGGGAGAACAGAGGCTCAGGGTGAAAACGAAGTAAGAGGAAGGAAGGTATGTAATATGTAATTGTGCGGGCACTGCCTGCTGACTTGATCAGAGTCAGCATACAGCACCAGAGATAGACAGCTAAAAGGACTAAAGAAAGATTACGGCCCCTATCAAGAGCACCCTCTGAGTTCTGACCTCCCAAGGCCTCCCCAAACTGAGACCCAAACTAATACCTACTCAGGGCCACAACTACCCCCCCCTTCTTACCGGATTGGAAAATCTCAACGCCACTGCAACCATCCCCAAGCGACCATCTCCGCCAGGCCAACCCCACAGGACCGCCCCAAAACGTCACCCTCTCTGGTGACCACCACCTACTCCTCCTGCTGCCACTCACATACGCGTCCGAAGACCAAAACAAGGTGACTAATACCTTGATATGTGAGTGCCCATAACACTATTGTCCACATCTGGACTAACCAGCCATATGCTGCAAAACAAGGCATCACAAATCCTTGACATATCTAACTGTTCGTTAAAAAAAAACATCCCTATACTAGGGCGGACGGTCCCTATTAGCCGGACAGAGAAAACCGCATAGAGGGCACGCGAACATCTATCCCTTCACTTGGTCTTCAATACTGCATAACTAACGAGGGGGGTTTACTTCAGCACAGCAACGTCGAACAACCTACTTAATCAAAAATTAACTACCACGGAAAGCAACTAGGGAATGCGGCATGGCCCCTACCCCTTCAATAATTAACAAAACATAACACCCACAAAACACCTAACACCTACAAACATAATGACAATAGTAAGACTGTAATAAGAAAAACTCAAGAACTATATCTTCCATTAAGTAGACTGCGGGTCCACCTACCGTTGCGAGAAACTAGCCCACTACCTGAACTGCTCTCACTCTATTACACTAGACAAATGGAACGCGACACACACACAACACACACAGCACGACAAAACACCGACCAACGAAAATTTATTTAAACAATTTCTCATGTTACTCCGGCTACCATATATCGGAAGAAACCGACTGCCGATCGGGCCATACCGCATAATTAAAAAAAACAACACCTCCCCAAATATGGGCAAGGTAATACTCCAACCAACCAAGCACCGAACTGCGATAAGTCCCGTTTCCCCAGGGATTTCCCCTTCTAAAATTTCCCACCACGTGGCACTATCAACTATTCAAGGCGGGCAAGTATATATACATATATCTCAAACCTTAAACCTAACAAAAATATTTTCAACTTTAGATATAGGGCCTTTTGAAAATTTTTCTAAGTTCCATTGGAACTCAACATATTGGGAGTTCCAAAATGTTTCCTAAGTTTGCAAGCCCCGTCACACCCACAGGACCCACGGGTTGACCCTAATATCAACCACGCTCTGCTACCAAATGTAACCCCTCTTTAACTTAGGCAGTAAAAAAAAACGATTTTTTTTTTTAATTTTTTGAAATTTTTTTTTTTTTGTAAAGAGGGGCCACAAGTTAATTATAACTAGGCTAAAGCCTAGAGAAGCCAAAAATGCGCTGGATCCAGTGAGACGGGACTTGCAATGAAAATTCATGAATTTTAACAATTAACAAATTCCTTTTATTATTCTATCTCAGTAAACAAATTAATAATAAAATAAATAAACCCAACAGTCATAATCTATAATTCCCTTAAATAATCAATTAAATAAAGTATACTTTCTCAACAAGGCCACCAGAAAATATTTATTAAAACCAAGAAAATAAATGGCTATGTCACTTTACAAATGAATTGAAATTTTAAACCATTACTAACCTTGAAATAAGGCTTCCATTAAAATATTAATAAAATATAAAATTTATTTTGTATGTTCCTTGTAGAATGCTCCATTGAACTTAATGAAGATAAACGTTATAGATTCCTTGCTAATATTAATTATAATAATAATTACTCAAACAAATTAAATAAATTTTAAAGGGTGACAATTCATATACTTGTTATAAGGTTAAATAAAATAAATTATTTTCTTAAAGAAATGATCAGCAATGATTAATTGAGATAGAATACCTGTTATAAAAAAAAAATGAAAAGGATATATCTACATGATTCCATGTATTAACTTTCTTTTATAAAAAAAGACAACGAACCAACCCTATATCTAAAGTCCCCACAAAAAATACACTAAATGCACAGTACTTATAGCCCCCAAAATGTACACACAAATATACAAACATAACATGTTCCACAATACAAATACATTATACAATAGTATACAATACAATATACATAAGGATCTCTTGCCACGCCCCTTTTTATATTACCCCCATGGTGTATATAAATTCTTACTTCTTTTATAATTATCCCTGTTAGGATTGCAATTTGCTTTTATATTACCCCCATGGTGTTGGTTGATTACACATCACGTGTATTGGATAATGCCTAAGCATTCAGTAGTCCCCAGGACATAATAACTTTCAAAATTTTGTCTAAGTGCCTAAAGCGTTTATCTAATTCTGCCCTATTAATGTATAATGGGCTCTATTAATGTGAGAAATAAAAAATATTTAAAACAATGAACACCCCCCAGTTATCATAAATAATTTAAAGAATTTATATATACTGAAACATTGCCAAGTAATAAAAATAGAAATATTGCATAATATTATAACATGAAAAATACACTTGGCCCAGAGACCGACATGTTAATAGCCAGTTGATTCATCTTTCAACTTGTCTCAACAAACAAGTTCAAAACTGTATCAACAGGCATTCCTTCTGGTTGAAACTTGTGGAAAATGCAGGTGCATTACCTACCCCAGTAATTTCTATACAATATGAATAAACTGATTTTTAAATTAAGAATATATATATATATATACTACTGAATTGAACACGATAAATTACTAATAGAAAGAATGACTTAAAACTGTAAAGAAACCCATATAATGAAATAAGTTGAAAATCTATGTTGAATATTCCACTGTAGGCATGCCAGTCTCTGAGCTGACAATTTTACCAGAAATATACTGAAATTTACAATTAATTTTGCACCCAGTCCACACACTAAACTGTCCCATCAATTGGGGATGTAATTAAACGTTTAAAACTTGAAATGTTGTAGTTGATAGATATATATAACTGGTCCCTGGGTATTATTGAGTGCTGACTCTATGTGTACATAATAATTGGTTTTGTATCACCTGATTTCGTCCATGAGGGGTTTTTATGAAAGTGGCAATCTCGTGGTCGACATTTTAGGTGTTGGTGTGGTCCTCCAAATTCCTCCGGTATTGAAGAGTAGAGCTTAGGATGTTAATTGTTCAGCCATGTAGTAGGTCTTGTTCTCGTCTATTGCGGTGAACCCTAATTACACCATTATATTTTTTAGTCAGAGTACACAACACAATGCCCCACTAAAGTTTGCACACCCTCCAAAATACATATATAAGGTTAACATAGCTATTGAGCTACTTAAATTAAACTTGATAAAATTTATATGGCCAACATGCCTTATTTGAAAATCTTTATAACAGTAATTCTTCATAATATTAACTTCACCTAATGTGAGTTACCCTGTTTGCAATTTGACAATTAATTATGGCTTTGTACCATTTCATAAACTTTATACATAGTGTGAATATGTAGATACCACGTGGTTAAGAGGTTATATCAAATACATAGTTTTTACTACAGAAAATAATATGAATTGGTGGTTATTTACTTTCAAAACGTGCCTGAGTAAGTTCCCAGATATTAATAAAGTTTTACTGTTAATTGTAGTAAAACTTATATGCCATCTAAACCAACTACGCCTTGTGCAATAACCTAGGTCAACGTAACACGAATCTCGTTACATCGATGTTAGATAAATTTTAAACTTAAATATCTGTATTTAAATTTACTTTACTTTTTTAGTGCCGAGGTTCTCACACGTGAATGAATATAGTTTTATAAGGTTTTAAAACTTTACCAACAAATTGCGTATTGCACAACCGCATGAGGTCGTAACAGGTGAACAGAATCAACTTACTTAGGCTTATTAAAAAAACAGTTTTCTCCAGTCAAATATAATAGTCTATTAATATGAAAGTAAGCGAGACTCACCGCAGCCGTGTAGAGATTTATCTAGACATAGTGTGAAGGCTTGCAGTTGTTGAAAATATTCATTTTCTACCGGAGTAAAAATGGAGTCGACCTTCGACCACGGAGTATATTGTGAGACGAACTTAATCAGAAGTACCAGCTCCTTCCTCGTTTGCCTACGGCACTTGTCGCCAGAAAGCAGCACCTGGAGTTTTCATACCGCGGGCAGGTGGCAGGTGCCGACACCGATCAAGAAGTTAATCTGTAGGGCTTATCTTCACGGAAAGAGTGCAGCACGAATTACACTACTGCAATTCCGTACTGCCTATAACTATGGGCCGTATATTCAGTCGTTTTGCGCTGTCTCTCCGCTAGAGATCAGCCCAACCTCCAATTGTAAATTACTGAAATCACGCTGAATTTTACAGATTCGGCACACCCTCACCCCAAAAGGGCAACATAGTTGCCCCAACGTTAAAGGCCAGGAGAGTACCCTGCAGTGTACCCCTCCCCAAAACAAACCGGTGGACGTCGTGGTTAGGTTGGCTCAGCAGCACTTGCTCTCAGGAGCTTAGCTAGGCCTAGGAAATCTCAGAAATTTAATCGCTCTTGGGAGAACAGAGGCTCAGGGTGAAAACGAAGTAAGAGGAAGGAAGGTATGTAATATGTAATTGTGCGGGCACTGCCTGCTGACTTGATCAGAGTCAGCATACAGCACCAGAGATAGACAGCTAAAAGGACTAAAGAAAGATTACGGCCCCTATCAAGAGCACCCTCTGAGTTCTGACCTCCCAAGGCCTCCCCAAACTGAGACCCAAACTAATACCTACTCAGGGCCACAACTACCCCCCCCTTCTTACCGGATTGGAAAATCTCAACGCCACTGCAACCATCCCCAAGCGACCCTCTCCGCCAGGCCAACCCCACAAGTCCGCCCCAACACGTCACCCTCTCTGGTGACCACCACCTACTCCTCCTGCTGCCACTCACATACGCGTCCGAAGACCAAAACAAGGTGCCTATACCTTGATATGTGAGTGCCCATAACACTATTGTCCACATCTGGACTAACCAGCCATATGCTGCAAAACAAGGCATCACAAATCCTTGACATATCTAACTGTTCGTTAAAAAAAAAACATCCCTATACTAGGGCGGACGGCCCCTATTAGCCGGACAGAGAAAACCGCATAGAGGGCACGCGAACATCTATCCCTTCACTTGGTCTTCAATACTGCATAACTAACGAGGGGGGTTTACTTCAGCACAGCAACGTCGAACAACCTACTTAATCAAAAATTAACTACCACGGAAAGCAACTAGGGAATGCGGCATGGCCCCTACCCCTTCAATAATTAACAAAACATAACACCCACAAAACACCTAACACCTACAAACATAATGACAATAGTAAGACTGGAATAAGAAAAACTAAAGTACTATATCTTCCATTAAGTAGACTGCGGGTCCACCTACCGTTGCGAGAAACTAGCCCACTACCTGAACTGCTCTCACTCTATTACACTAGACAAATGGAACGCGACACACACACAACACGACAAAACACCGACCAACGAAAATTTATTTAAACAATTTCCCATGTTACTCCGGCTACCATATATCGGAAGAAACCGACTGCCGATCGGGCCATACCGCATAATTAAAAAAAACAACACCTCCCCAAATATGGGCAAGGTAATACTCCAACCAACCAAGCACCGAACTGCGATAAGTCCCGTTTCCCCAGGGATTTCCCCTTCTAAAATTTCTCACCACGTGGCACTATCAACTATTCAAGGCGGGCAAGTACATATACATATATCTCAAACCTTAAACCTAACAAAAATATTTTCAACTTTAGATATAGGGCCTTTTGAAAATTTTTCTAAGTTCCATTGGAACTCAACATTTTGGGAGTTCCAAAATGTTTCCTAAGTTTGCAAGCCCCGTCACACCCACAGGAACCACGGGTTGACCCTAATCTCAACCACGCTCTGCTACCAAATGTAACCCCTCTTTAACTTAGGCAGTAAAAAAAAAACGATTTTTTTTTTAATTTTTTGAAATTTTTTTTTTTTTTTGTAAAGAGGGGCCACAAGTTAATTATAACTAGGCTAAAGCCTAGAGAAGCCAAAAATGCGCTGGATCCAGTGAGACGGGACTTGCAATGAAAACTCATGAATTTTAACAATTAACAAATCCCTTTTATTATTCTATCTCAGTAAACAAATTAATAATAAAATAAATAAACCCAACAGTCATAATCTATAATTCCCTTAAATAATCAATTAAATAAAGTATACTTTCTCAACAAGGCCACCAGAAAATATTTATTAAAACCAAGAAAATAAATGGCTATGTCACTTTACAAATGAATTGAAATTTAAAACCATTACTAACCTTGAAATAAGGCTTCCATTAAAATATTAATAAAATATAAAATTTATTTTGTATGTTCCTTGTAGAATGCTCCATTGAACTTAATGAAGATAAACGTTATAGATTCCTTGCTAATATTAATTATAATAATAATTACTCAAACAAATTAAATAAATTTTAAAGGGTGACAATTCATATACTTGTTATAAGGTTAAATAAAATAAATTATTTTCTTAAAGAAATGATCAGCAATGATTAATTGAGATAGAATACCTGTTATAAAAAAAAAATGAAAAGGATATATCTACATGATTCCATGTATTAACTTTCTTTTATAAAAAAAGACAACGAACCAACCCTATATCTAAAGTCCCCACAAAAAATACACTAAATGCACAGTACTTATAGCCCCCAAAATGTACACACAAATATACAAACATAACATGTTCCACAATACAAATACATTATACAATAGTATACAATACAATATACATAAGGATCTCTTGCCACGCCCCTTTTTATATTACCCCCATGGTGTATATAAATTCTTACTTCTTTTATAATTATCCCTGTTAGGATTGCAATTTGCTTTTATATTACCCCCATGGTGTTGGTTGATTACACATCACGTGTATTGGATAATGCCTAAGCATTCAGTAGTCCCCAGGACATAATAACTTTCAAAATTTTGTCTAAGTGCCTAAAGCTGTTATCTAATTCTGCCCTACTGGGCTCTATTAATGTGAGAAATAAAAAATATTTAAAACAATGAACACCCCCCAGTTATCATAAATAATTTAAAGAATTTATATATACTGAAACATTGCCAAGTAATAAAAATAGAAATATTGCATAATATTATAACATGAAAAATACACTTGGCCCAGAGACCGACATGTTAATAGCCAGTTGATTCATCTTTCAACTTGTCTCAACAAACAAGTTCAAAACTGTATCAACAGGCATTCCTTCTGGTTGAAACTTGTGGAAAATGCAGGTGCATTACCTACCCCAGTAATTTCTATACAATATGAATAAACTGATTTTTAAATTAAGAATATATATATATATATACTACTGAATTGAACACGATAAATTACTAATAGAAAGAATGACTTAAAACTGTAAAGAAACCCATATAATGAAATAAGGGGAAAATCTATGTTGAATGTTGCACTGTAGGCATGCCAGTCTCTGAGCTGACAATTTTACCAGAAATATACTGAAATTTACAATTAATTTTGCACCCAGTCCACACACTAACTGTCCCATCAATTGGGGATGTAATTAAACGTTTAAAACTTGAAATGTTGTAGTTGATAGATATATATAACTGGTCCCTGGGTATTATTGAGTGCTGACTCTATGTGTACATAATAATTGGTTTTGTATCACCTGATTTCGTCCATGAGGGGTTTTTATGAAAGTGGCAATCTCGTGGTCGACATTTTAGGTGTTGGTGTGGTCCTCCAAATTCCTCCGGTATTGAAGAGTAGAGCTTAGGATATTAATCGTTCAGCCATGTAGTAGGTCTTGTTCTCGTCTATTGCGGTGAACCCTAATTACACCATTATATTTTTTAGTCAGAGTACACAACACAATGCCCCACTAAAGTTTGCACACCCTCCAAAATACATATATAAGGTTAACATAGCTATTGAGCTACTTAAATTAAACTTGATAAAATTTGTATGGCCAACATGCCTTATTTGAAAATCTTTATTACAGTAATTCTTCATAATATTAACTTCACCTAATGTGAGTTACCCTGTTTGCAATTTGACAATTAATTATGGCTTTGTACCATTTCATAAACTTTATACATAGTGTGAATATGTAGATACCACGTGGTTAAGAGGTTATATCAAATACATAGTTTTACTACAGAAAATAATATGAATTGGTGGTTATTTACATTCAAAACGTGCCTGAGTAAGTTCCCAGATATTAATAAAGTTTTACTGTTAATTGTAGTAAAACTTATATGCCATCTAAACCAACTACGCCTTGTGCAATAACCTAGGTCAACGTAACACGAATCTCGTTACATCGATGTTAGATAAATTTTAAACTTAAATATCTGTATTTAAATTTACTTTACTTTTTTAGTGCCGAGGTTCTCACACGTGAATGAATATAGTTTTATAAGGTTTTAAAACTTTACCAACAAATTGCGTATTGCACAACCGCATGAGGTCGTAATAGGTGAACAGAATCAACTTACTTAGGCTTATTAAAAAAACAGTTTTCTCCAGTGAAATATAATAGTCTATTAATATGAAAGTAAGCGAGACTCACCGCAGCCGTGTAGAGATTTATCTAGACATAGTGTGAAGGCTTGCAGTTGTTGAAAATATTCATTTTCTAGCGGAGTAAAAATGGAGTCGACCTTCGACCACGGAGTATATTGTGAGACGAACTTAATCAGAAGTACCAGCTCCTTCCTCGTTTGCCTACGGCACTTGTCGCCAGAAAGCAGCACCTGGAGTTTTCATACCGCGGGCAGGCGGCAGGTGCCGACACCGATCAAGAAGTTAATCTGTAGGGCTTATCTTCACGGCAAGAGTGCAGCACGAATTACACTACTGCAATTCCGTACTGCCTATAACTATGGGCCGTATATTCAGTCGTTTTGCGCTGTCTCTCCGCTAGAGATCAGCCCAACCGCCAATTGTAAATTACTGAAATCACGCTGAATTTTACAGATTCGGCACACCCTCACCCCAAAAGGGCAACATAGTTGCCCCAACGTTAAAGGCCAGGAGAGTACCCTGCAGTGTACCCCTCCCCAAAACAAACCGGTGGACGTCGTGGTTAGGTTGGCTCAGCAGCACTTGCTCTCAGGAGCTTAGCTATTCCTAGGAAATCTCAGAAATTTAATCGCTCTTGGGAGAACAGAGGCTCAGGGTGAAAACGAAGTAAGAGGAAGGAAGGTATGTAATATGTAATTGTGCGGGCACTGCCTGCTGACTTGATCAGAGTCAGCATACAGCACCAGAGATAGACAGCTAAAAGGACTAAAGAAAGATTACGGCCCCTATCAAGAGCACCCTCTGAGTTCTGACCTCCCAAGGCCTCCCCAAACTGAGACCCAAACTAATACCTACTCAGGGCCACAACTACCCCCCCTTCTTACCGGATTCGAAAATCTCAACGCCACTGCAACCATCCCCAAGCGACCCTCTCCGCCAGGCCAACCCCACAGGACCGCCCCAACACGTCACCCTCTCTGGTGACCACCACCTACTCCTCCTGCTGCCACTCACATACGCGTCCGAAGACCAAAACAAGGTAACTAATACCTTGATATGTGAGTGCCCATAACACTATTGTCCACATCTGGACTAACCAGCCATATGCTGCAAAACAAGGCATCACAAATCCTTGACATATCTAACTGTTCGTTAAAAAAAAACATCCCTATACTAGGGCAGACGGCCCCTATTAGCCGGACAGAGAAAACCGCATAGAGGGCACGCGAACATCAATCCCTTCACTTGGTCTTCAATACTGCATAACTAACGAGGGGGGTTTACTTCAGCACAGCAACGTCGAACAACCTACTTAATCAAAAATTAACTACCACGGAAAGCAACTAGGGAATGCGGCATGGCCCCTACGCCTTCAATAATTAACAAAACATAACACCCACAAAACACCTAACACCTACAAACATAATGACAATAGTAAGACTGGAATAAGAAAAACTCAAGTACTATATCTTCCATTAAGTAGACTGCGGGTCCACCTACCGTTGCGAGAAACTAGCCCACTACCTGAACTGCTCTCACTCTATTACACTAGACAAATGGAACGCGACACACACACAACACGACAAAACACCGACCAACGAAAATTTATTTAAACAATTTCTCATGTTACTCCGGCTGCCATATATCGGAAGAAACCGACTGCCGATCGGGCCATACCACATAATTAAAAAAAACAACACCTCCCCAAATATGGGCAAGGTAATACTCCAACCAACCAAGCACCGAACTGCGATAAGTCCCGTTTCCCCAGGGATTTCCCCTTCTAAAATTTCTCACCACGTGGCACTATCAACTATTCAAGGCGGGCAAGTACATATACATATATCTCAAAACCTTAAACCTAACAAAAATATTTTCAACTTTAGATATAAGGCCTTTTGAAAATTTTTCTAATTTCCATTGGAACTCAACATTTTGGGAGTTCCAAAATGTTTCCTAAGTTTGCAAGCCCCGTCACACCCACAGGACCCACGGGTTGACCCTAATCTCAACCACGCTCTGCTACCAAATGTAACCCCTCTTTAACTTAGGCAGTAAAAAAAAAACGATTATTTTTTTTTTTTAATTTTTTGAAATTTTTTTTTTTGTTGTAAAGAGGGGCCACAAGTTAATTATAACTATGCTAAAGCCTAGAGAAGCCAAAAATGCGCTGGATCCAGTGAGACGGGACTTGCAATGAAAACTCATGAATTTTAACAATTAACAAATCCCTTTTATTATTCTATCTCAGTAAACAAATTAATAATAAAATAAATAAACCCAACAGTCATAATCTACAATTCCCTTAAATAATCAATTAAATAAAGTATACTTTCTCAACAAGGCCACCAGAAAATATTTATTAAAACCAAGAAAATAAATGGCTATGTCACTTTACAAATGAATTGAAATTTAAAACCATTACTAACCTTGAAATAAGGCTTCCATTAAAATATTAGTAAAATATAAAATTTATTTTATATGTTCCTTGTAGAATGCTCCATTGAACTTAATGAAGATAAACGTTTTAGATTCCTTGCTAATATTAATTATAATAATAATTACTCAAACAAATTAAATAAATTTTAAAGGGTGACAATTCATATACTTGTTATAAGGTTAAATAAAATAAATTATTTTCTTAAAGAAATGATCAGCAATGATTAATTGAGATAGAATTCCTGTTATAAAAAAAAATGAAAAGGATATATCTACATGATTCCATGTATTAACTTTCTTTTATAAAAAAAGACAACGAACCAACCCTATATCTAAAGTCCCCACCAAAAATACACTAAATGCACAGTACTTATAGCCCCCAAAATGTACACACAAATATACAAACATAACATGTTCCACAATACAAATACATTATACAATAGTATACAATACAATATACATAAGGATCTCTTGCCACGCCCCTTTTTATATTACCCCCATGGTGTATATAAATTCTTACTTCTTTTATAATTATCCCTGTTAGGATTGCAATTTACTTTTATATTACCCCCATGGTGTTGGTTGATTACACATCACGTGTATTGGATAATGCCTAAGCATTCAGTAGTCCCCAGGACATAATAACTTTCAAAATTTTGTCTAAGTGCCTAAAGCTGTTATCTAATTCTGCCCTACTGGGCTCTATTAATGTGAGAAATAAAAAATATTTAAAACAATGAACACCCCCCAGTTATCATAAATAATTTAAAGAATTTATATATACTGA